>OX579639.1:11253474-11659416 GCA_951230915.1 Antitrichia curtipendula | reverse complement strand
GTAAAATGACCGAGAGCAACTTATTTTCACTTGTCAAGTAGTCAGTCTCTTGAAGAGTTGAGAGGAATGTTCATACTTCTATGCAATAAATGACAACATTAGCGTGTGAGCCTTGAGCCTAGGTGTAAGTAGGTTCTCTACAACCATGGAAAGTGCCTTCAATATAAGTATCCTGTAGCCACAAAATGTATTGATAACCGATAGGTGCCTAGGCTTCAATGCTCATGGGTTCAAAATCTTAGCCTCACATGCTAGCGCCCCTAAGTATGTATATTATACCCCCAAACTAATAAGCTAGGAAAATTCACAATATGTATCCAAATCATACATTTAGGGATGTCAATTGTACCATAAGGATCAAAGTAAATGTCAACAAGTATAGATGATTTGCATTTTAATTTGCGGTTCAAAACTATGGAGAAACAAAACTAACTTCAAATTAGTGCTACATGCCTCCACATTCATCAAATCAAGAATCATAAAGTATTGAATCGTAAAGTGAATCCTAGCTGTGTAGAAGGGGTGTTAGAGGAAGGAGTTTAACACTTAAACGCTGCTGAGGACGTTTTCTGGCCGATGAATGACAAAGAATCTCTCCTTGCAGGATTCAGTCCTACAAAAATGAGCCTACTTTTTTCAATATCCTTGCATTACTGCATTTGTACCCATGGAGAGGTTTAACAATAGAGTACCTAATTAATACTCTTGCAATATTACAATTTAGCAATATTTAGTGTATATAAATGTTGTACTGCACTTAATTAAAAAACTTAAGCGCAGTACTACATGCAGTACTGCAAAAGTATTAAGAAAAGGAGTGTTTGTTGACAATTTGCAATTGAAAAATATTTAAACAATAAGTATCCTATTTTTAAGAAACAAAGTATTAATACAATATAAACGCAATATTAGAATTTAAAAAAGAAATTGTTATTGTCTTCGTATAAGCGTAGTATTATATACAATACTGCAAGAATATTAGCTAGTATAGCCCTTTTTGCAATACTACATCTGTACGAGTGGAATCAAGGGGCACTTTCCTGTCAAACAGAAGTGCAACTATTCATCCTCCCAATTTTGTGCGAAAAGGGAAGATCATCTATAGTAGCTTGTCTTCCAATGAGTGCTTTTGCAATATTTTAATCCAACAATTCACATAGTGACAAATCATATGATTTCCACGGTTATAAGCCCATTGTTTAAGGGTTAACTAAGAATTGTACAAAAGAAAACACAACACCAAATTCAATGAAACTAAGGTTGAGTGCTTCAAGGAATTTCGTCCTCTATTTTTTCTAAAATCCTCAGGGGGGTCACTTAGAATATCCATTAGAAACCATGTGCAAACAAAACTTTGGACCCCCTATATACTTTTTGAATTTTGAATTTTAAATAAAATAAATAATAATTATATATATATGTAAATAGATTTTTCTACTTTGAAAGTTTATATTTTGAATTATTGGTATTTTTATTTGTTAATAATAATTAGTTACAAATTTTTGAAGTAAAAAGATACACTATAGAACTAAAAAATAACTTTCACACCCCTATATTATATAAGAAAAAATTGTCTAAAAAATGAACAAAAAATTCCTAAAAATAACTTTCTATTGAAAGCTCATTTTGAGTTGAATATTGATTCAATGGTCATCTAAATGTATTCTCCATAATTATTTGAGTTGAAAAATATTCCATTTTAGTTCATTTTCAACCTCTTCTAGAAATCATTTCATATTTTATTTGAGTTGGAAATTTTGGCAATAGAAACTTATAGTCATTATTAAACAATGCTCAAAATTTTAGGTTGAAATTATAGTTTATTAGAAACCACTTGTTTGCACGTGGGTTGTTGTAGTAGAACTAAGTGCACCCCCAGAGCTTTTCACACAAAATTGGAAAGATGAATAGTTGCACTTTTGTCCTACATGAAGAGATTCTTTGTCATTCATTGGCCAGAACGTCCTCGACGTCCTTTATGGGTTAACTAAGAAATGTAAAAAAGAAAACACAACATCAAATTCAACGAGACCAAGGTTGAGTGCTTCAAGGAGTTTCGTCCTCTAGTTTTTTTGAAACCCCAACTTGCAGTCCCTCGTTGCACATACTTTACAATCAACTCTGGTGAGTATCCTCACTTTGCATGTTGTCAGTAAGATGACCAAGAGCAACTTATTTTCACTTCTCAAGCACTCGCTCTCTTGAAGAGATGAGAGGAATATTCATACTTCTATTGCAATAAAGGACGATGCTAGTGTATGAGCCTAGAAATGTGAGCCTTGAACCTAGGTGTAAGTAGGTTCTCTACAACCACGGAAGGTACCTACAACATAGGTATCATGCAACCACAAAATGTATTGATAAACGATAGGTGCCTAGGCTTCTAGGCTCATGGGCTCAAGATCTTAGCCTCACATGCTAGCACCCCTAAGTATGTACGTTATACCCCAAACTAAAAAACTATGAGAATTCACATAATGTCCCCTAATAATACATTTAGGGATGTCAATTGTATAATAAGGATCCAAATAAATGTCAACAAGTATAGATGATTTGCAATTCAATTTGCAGTTCAAAACTATGAAACAAAAAAACTAACTTCAAATTAGTGCTACATGCCTCCACATTCATCAAATCAAGAATCATAAAGTATTGATTCGAAACTAGATTGGAAAGGTCTTGATTGGTGGTTATGCATTCATGCCATATTGTTGTGTGGACTTGCCTTTACCTTTAAGCATATACGTATATGCTAGCACATGCAGTTTACAACACCTTCTAATAGCAAAATGAAGTGATATTACATGGGTTTTGAAGATGTTGAATGCATTTGTAATTGATCATGAAAATTCTGAAACAATGTGTACTGGGAGTAAAGCTCCCCCGCAGATTCAAGAAGGGCTCTTCAATTTGGTCTCTGTTCCGAGGGTTGGTTACTTGGGTGACCTGGCTTGACAGGAATGCTACGTGTTTTAGCAACACCCCTTGGCCCCAACGGCAAAGTAGAGAGAGTACAGTGGGAGGCGTTCGTCAATCATGGGCGTTTAGCTTGGCTCAAGACGTCCAAACTCTGCAAGTTGTATCTGAACAAGACTGAGGTCTTCTTGAGGCGTTTCGACAACACCTGGCTGCAGTCGGACTTCTTCGGCAAACGGGTCAGAATGGAGATGAGTTGGAACTTGGCACTCCCTCCGATGGGGGTGTTCACGTGAGATTGTTCCTGCGTGCCATTTGGTCCTGGGTGTTGAGTATTGAAAAAAAGAAAAAACCATACTCGTTTAGCCTTCTGAAAATGTAAAAAAGTCCGCCGAGGCTCGCCTCTGGTTTGATGTACTGTTTCCCATTGCAATGGAAATTGTCCTTTTGTTTCAAAAAAAAAATTCTGAAAAAAATTATAAAAAATTTGGCTTTTTATTGCCCACTCTCTACCAAATAGTATTACTATTGTAGAGGGCTGTAAAAGCGAACCTTTACCAGCTGATTTGCATTTGGGGGGAAGCTAAACTCCTTAAAATAATTTTCAGTAAATTTTCGTGGTAAGGAAAATGGAATTGACATCTAATCCAAGTCGTTTCATATTTTTTGGACCTTCATAGAATTAGTTATGAATTTTTAAAGTTGAAAACACAGTGGTTTCTAAAAGCGACCCCTTCCTGGAATGTACACTTCTGATACAAGTTAGAGACAAAATCTACCAGATCGCTTTTAGAGACAGGTTGCTTTTACAGCCCCCTACCTTACACGGTTGCTAGCATGTGAGCCTAGGATCTTGAGCCAATGAACCTAGGAGCCTAGGTTCCTATGTTACAGGTACCTTTTATAGTTATAAGATATTTATATTATAGGTGTCTATGTTGTAGGTTCCTATGTTATAAGCACCATCCATGATTACAGGATGTTTATATTATAGGTACCTATGTTACAAGCACCTTTCATGGTTATAGAATATTTATATCATAAGTGTCTATGTCATAGGTACCTATATTATAGGCACCTTCCATGGTTATAAGATACTTATATTATAAATATTTATGTTATAGACACCTTCAATAAGTGTAGTGTACCTACTTAAATCTAGGCTCAAGGCTCATGGGCTCACATTTCTAGGCTCACATGCTAGTGTCCTACCTTACCACTAGTTGTGATTACAACATGCATTTTGTAAAGCATGATGGCAATTAGGGCTTTTTTTTTTTGGGGGGGGGGGGGGGGTTGCTAGATCTGTCAGGTCTGTAACCTTTGCAGCTTTGTCCTTTCTAAAATTGAACTCTACTATGAAGCCAATAGAGGGGACAATAGTCCAAAAAAAAAGCCCTAGAGTGTGGTGATAATGAGTACATCAATAATCTTTGAAGATGAAATTGATAACTTTACACAATTCCATTATCATTTAATATTGTATAATGACTCATGAACGTCAATGGCAACACCAATACCATGCTACGTTTACACATTTATTAAAATACCATGCACATGATTCAAAAACCAAAATGATACTTTTAACCTCTAAATGCCTAAATTGCGGGGTTGCAACATAACAATTTTGGACAACTCACTACAAATGGTATTTTTTAATCTTTAATCTTTGAATTTTTCATACAACAAGTGCCTATAGAGTAGCTTTATGATGCAATCATTTTCATAACTTTTGACTTCGTGGTTAGCATGATATGTAATTTTTTATTGCTTGGCGGGCAGCTCGGGTAGCTCATAAAAAATCACTTTTTAAAAAATAAAAATTTGAACTTGATTTCCTAGATTTATGCATAGGTGTAAAGTTTAGAATCGTTCCATTTTTATTAGCAAGATGAAAGTTATGAGGAGTTTTAGTTTGCGGGCACTTATGGAATTTCTACTTCAAAATAAACTTTGAAGTCTTTAAATTTTATTTAACTCAAATTTTAATATTAAAAAAGTAAATTAAGGCATTGAATGTAGATTTTTTATTACAACATTACAACCATTGGGATTGAAAATATTCAATTCCATAACTAAATTCTTAACAAATTAGTATTTCAAATCATATTCTACCTCTTTTTACTTACAATTTTTTTCAAGCATGAATATGAAAAAAATTTGTTGAAATTTTTTATATGTATTCCCAACTCATGCCTTCAAAATATTATGAAGAATAACAAGCTGTAGGATTACACATTTTTGTGTAAAAAGTTTGAAAGATGAAATATAACCATTTGGGAAGAGTTGAAAATACTTGTTTTTGAAATCCAAGTGGCAAGATATTGCAATTGATAAGGTTTCTTATTATGAATTTTTAGGAGGGTGTACTCTAACAAGTTAACTAGAGGATCCTATATTTGGATTTGTTAATGAATAAATAAGGATGAACATTTTAGCCTTGCTTTGGGTTTAAGTACTTTGAAGTAGTTTTGGACCTAAAAACACCATCCGTCCTTTAGGGGTTAAAAGAATGTTGTAGGATTAAATATGGTTTATACATGCTCTTGTATGTATTCATTGTATAGGAAAAAAATGATAAAATTGAAGATGATATAAAATTTGATGAATTTTTTTTAAAAATTATTTGAAACTTTGAGTGAACATTAAACATGCTAAATCTATAGCACTTTGGTATTAAAGGAGCACATTCAATATTAAACTTGACCCCAAGTTTATAGTTGTCAACGATTTTGTATATGAAGCTCATTTTTTAGGGTCAACTTACATGTGAGCCCAATTGGCAAGCTTTATGCTAATTCAAGCAATAAGACAAAATAGGCTCCACCAATTGTCTTGCCAGAGTAGACAAATGGGACAAGAGTTGTTGAGAGAATCTAAAACTTATAGATTTCTTATTACATCCCTCCCCACCCACCAAGTCCACATGAAAGTGTAATTGCTATTTTCACCTGTAAGCACCATTGTGAACTTTTTTCAATAACTGATATATGTAAGGAGGTCCTTAGAGATCTTAAAACCTAGTTTGTAATGATTATGCTGAACAACCTTGCATGGGAACTTAAATTTAAAAAATTATTATTTTTCTTCAAAATTAGTTTTGGTGCTTAAAATAGATCAAATGATTATGTATCCAAAATTACAAAAGTAATCATTTGGCAAGATATTTTTTATCGTGGAAGTTTTGTAAACATCAAAATAAGGTGTTTGGAATATTAAAAATGAATCAACATAATTGAGAAGGAAAACAAAGTTTGCAATTTAATTATCCCCTAATGACCCAACATGAGTGTGCTTTCAAAATGGGCCAAAACTACCAAGAACTTGAGCAATTTTTTAAATTTTTTTCTTGAGATTGGATAGAATGTAACCATTGGATCATGTAGTTTACATTGAGAGTGAGCACCTCAAGAATTTTTAGATTATTTGACTAAATAGTTTAGTAAATATTTAAATTTGAAGTTTTATTTGGATCAATAGAAAAACAAGGCAGTGCACATTGAAGGAGCATATCTCAGTGAGAATATTTTGAAATGATGACCTTTTGTGCTCAATGAAAGAAAAGAGAGTTGAAAATATACATGCAAAATTTTACAATATTTCAAGCATTTTTCAATTCATGGTGGAGTTTGCAATGCATGGTGGTCACTGAAATGAAAGTAGTGTTTATAAGAAAAATAAGAATGGTACACTTGCCTTATCCTTGAGCTCCTTGAATTTGCCCTTTTAAAGTGGGCAACAATTGCATTGGTTGGCTGACTTTTCAATCCATGCCCAAACTGAACCTAAAAACATCAATCATGAACTACTCTACACCATTCAACTTTGAAGAATTCCACAAGATAGAGTTTAACTCAATTTTCAGAATTCCACAATGTGGAATTCTTGTTTTACTCTAAGATTTTCAAATTGGTCAATATTTTTGAAGAAATAAATTCTTAAAATAATATGGGCAAATCCATTATTTAAATGAGACCAATGCAAACTGAGAACCAAAAGCTAGACATTAGAAAAATAAAATGGGAACCTTGCAAAGGGGCGTTTGATTTTCATTTTTGGTACCTTTGTAATGCAAATACAAAAAAATTTAAGTATATATGTATATATATAATTTGTTTATTTATTTGAAAAAAAATTAAATACTTTTAAAATTGCCAATTTGACGTAACCATAATATTTTCCCACCAGATTCTTTAAATTTTATTTTTTTCCTCTATAATTGCATTGTTGCTATGTAGTCTTGCGGACTTCTATAGAGCCAAATTTTTTCCTAATGAGTATAGCTGGGTGAAAAATGAAGCATTAGAGTGCCCACAAAACATTTAATTCCAAAAGCTTCAAGGCCTTTTTTCATCAAATTTCATTCAAAATTTTCATTTCTATTATAAAGTGCAATTTTTTTTATAAATTTTTCTTTCTACATATCTAATTGTAAGATCTTGCATTAGGCTTATATAACAATGTATGGAAGAAATTAATTTATAAACCTTGCCAATATGGATTGCAAGATACTTGCATTTTTAAGTAAAGAAAGTTGTTGTTTTAGCTAGCCTAACTACATTTAAAGGCTTTGAATCTTCTTAGCTTCTAATTTTTAAACTATTAATATTGAATAAATAAAAAATTATGCTGAAGAATTGAGTTTAAAGTTTAAGAATTTTTTTCAAATGATAAACTTGATTTTTTTCCCTTTAAAAGACTGTTTAGTAGAAGTATTAGGTAGCCAATTGAAAGAAAAACTATATTGTTAATAGGTCTAAAATGGAATTGAATTACAATAATTCCAGTGGTGAGATTGTTCTAGCAAGCAAACTAAACCAATCTTTTTTTATTGTGAAAATTGCATTAAAAATAAATCTTGTAAGTTATTTTTCAAGAAGATGTTTAGATTGTATGAAACAAGTTTATTCATAACTTTCTCATCACTAATCCAAATAGAATGAATACAATCTTATCGTATAGACAAAATATTTTCTATAAAAAACAAAATTTTGAAAATTTTATTTTGACTTTTAGTGATTTGGGGGGACTATCGAACAAACCTTGTTTTGGACTTAGGGTGGCATACCTTTTGTCCCTAGGCACCAATTGAAAAAAAATTATATTTCTTGAAAGCTAATATGTTTACCTCTCATCAAAAAAGTTTTAAGAAAATCACCATAGAAATTAAGAATATGAACCTACCTAAAATCCATTTTGTCCCCTTAGGAGACACTGTAACTTTAGGGATCAATAAAGGTTAGAAGGGTTCAATTTGAAGGTCTCTTCATATCCTCCAAACAAATTGCATGTGAGTACTAGAACCAAAGACACTTTTATAATGCCAAAACTTATGGAATTGCTTAATAGAATCATGAGCGTGTAGCCAAAAATCTTAAATAGTAGGAATAAGGTCCCTTAATCTACTAGTAGAAGCACAAGCCATGTAGATTAGAGAAACATGCCTCAAAAAACCCTACACCAAATCAAGTTTGTCATGCAGAGTCTTCTCGTGAGTATTTTATCTAGTTTACGCAACCCAAGTTTCTACTAGTGATCTTAATATTTATTCTTTCCATTTCAAGTTAGCAAATTTGAGCCAAAATTTTATCCCATTTTTGCAAGTGTTAATTAATTTCTATACTAATTTTTTTTATAAAAACATAGATAAACTTGCCAATTTCTCACAAAAGAAAATTAGATTTGTCAAAAGTTGGATGAATGTTATTAAGAATAGATGATTTGATGGATAAATATACAAACATAAATGATGGTAGATGATCCCATTCATTCCCCTAACTATAGGCATTCTAGGGGTTCATGTTGCTATGACTACCCTTCTACAAGCATCACAATTATGTGGGGCATGCCATGTGGGTTTGGGTACTCTATAGATGATGATTGCTCACGTCTGTAATCATCGGCCCCTAAGGTCAGTAGAATCTTCAATTAAATGAAATCTAAAAACAATCAATATTCGTTGAGAGTTGTTGCAAGTCATTTTTCATTTGTTGGCCTTTGTCATTTTAATGAAGGTGCTAGAAAACCAAAAAATGTAATTATAGTCTGAAAGATTGGCATGAATGAAGTGTCTATTGGGAATGGCCAACTATCTAAAAATGCAAATTTCATCCTTGATGCTTCCATTAGGGAGGTAGATCCTATGTAAAGAATCAACATTTTTCTTTCTTCAAGAAATTCTCAAGTCCCCATATGACAACAAGGTAGTTTTTGCACCCTCCACCATAGTTGGGTGGACTATAGTGGTGCTTGACAAACCAAGATTATCATAGTGCTTTGAAAGATGGATGCGACCAAAAACACAGTGACATTTGGGTAACCTCAATGTTGCCAAAGTTCCTCTTGGCTATGACCAAATTTTTTACCGCCCATTCTCTTCAAAATTTGAAACACCAAATGTAGTTTGATAAGCTCAAATCATGAACTTTGTCTCTTTGACTTGCCAATTCATCACTCTTGCTTTCCACCCCAACTTGTCAAGACATTATCTACACATCATGCAGTTGTTCATATATTATTCTTGTAGTCAAGGCCCACCACATCCTATTTATGCTGGTCTTGTCCAATGAATTATAGAATAACCTTAGATATCACAAGACTGAATGTATAATTTGAAGTCAAGGCCAAGGTGAGAGCAACACTCCAAAATCCCGTATCCAACTCAGTTTGTAGAGAATCAATCCAATTACTTTTTGTTCCTTGTACAAAAATGGGGCACCAATTCTAATTTGAGAACACCAAAATTTAGCTCGTTCAACTTTAACATACAAGAATGATAATGCTCTAAGAACATCCGCACCAAGACTCGTGCAAAGGGACATGCTAGGTCTCTAATGGCTGGCTTGTTGTGTACATTTTATTGTTTGGCAATTGTTGTCCCCCATTGACATGCATAAGAAAGGCCCTCAAAAGGTAGTTCTTCAAGCTTCTATGGCAAGGTAGCTTTGCAACCTTGGTCTTCAAGGCTATGTGACTCATTTGAGTACCCCATATGTGTTTGCACTCCAAACGACTGGAATTGAGGTGCTTTGGAAGAATGAGTGGACCCTCAAACTTGGTGCTTGGTGTGCTTCTTGTATAAAGCCTTTTCAAAATTTTGGACTTGGAACAAGTACGGTGGAGGTTTTTTTGTGCCATGGGTGCACATTTGTTATGGAGGCCACTTACAACATGTCCCACAGTGGATGCTCTAACAAGAGCATCGCCACCAGTAGCATAACACTCCATTTGACCACGGAACCAAGCAATGGTGTGGCACTTGTTGCCTTGTGAGATGTGGCAATGCACTCAAGACCTATTACTCCGCACTCACACCTTACAATCCTTGCTAAAGTTCTTCCACTTTTCTTCTCACGCCTCTCACTAGTCTCTACATCTTCCACCAAGGCTTTAATCAAAGTTGACCAAGTTCGCTACAGTGTAAAATAGCCTGCTACAAAGGCCCTCCGTATGTACAAGTGACAGGAAGAACGGCACAACTTGTATGGTGACAGGGTGCTGATGCAGAGCCATTTTTGTCTAGACAGGCGCGACAAGCCTGGAGTGGCGTTACCGAGGCTGGTGGCGATGCTCTGAAGTCTGAAGTCTGAACGCCACCCCCTCTCTCTTGCCGTGCTGTGAGGTGTTGGCAACGCTCTATGTAACTTACCAACAAAGAAACCATTAAAAAAACCCGGCTGATTCAGTTTGCTCAAGCTGCCAAATCGCTGAGCCGCCATTTGAGTTCCACCCCAGCCTCTGACAAGAGTGAGTGCATGACGGATCTACCGTATTTCTTATTTTTTTTTGGTGTTTCTTAAATTGGTTCGACTGACGGACGTTTGCATCTCCTGTCATTCTATAGAATGCTGAGGTGCCACAATCCTTGTGAAACTTCAGTTATTACGTGTACACAACTGCTGTCAATTCCCCTGTCTGGCATCGAATGAAAGCTCAGATCTTCTGACGCCCTTGCTAACGCTTCACGAAAATAGAAGCAAGACACGCCAGAACTGAGCCCTGAGAGTTTTAAATAGACTATAATAAGCCCATTCAAGAAATTCCTCTTCCGTCATCAAGGTACAGTTTTGTTGTTCTAGAGGAGCTGCTAATTTCGGTGAGGATTCTCATGAAATGAAAGCTTATTCTCCTGGTCTTGTCTTTGGTTGGTTGGTTTCTCTCCTGGCCAGGCCACTTGTGGCTGGCTGGTTTGTATTTTTCCTTTGCAATGAAATTTCGTTTCATTTGTGTAAAAAAAAAAAAAAAAGCTTATTCTCCCGTGAAACTGAAATTCCGTCGGGCTCTCAAATCTGGCAGTCGCCACAAGTCACCGACATTTCATTGTGGATTGCAAAAAAGAGGAGGCCCAAAAGGAGTGTGAATCCCGTCGTTGGGTTGTTATCATCTGAAATCTATTATATGAAAATAAAAGATAATTAATAAGGGTGCTTTGGTAACTTACCACAATGAATGTGGGATAAGGTAGTATGCTCTTAAAGCGACCATTTAAGGGCTCGTCTGCTTTTTTCACAGGCTTTCTTGGACGAAAATATTTTAGATCATTTTTCAGAGAAAGAAAAATAGATGTAAAACCTAATGCAAGTGGTTTTGTATTTTTCCAAGCATTTTAAAATTACTTATGAGTTTTCAAAGATTAAGGGCATAGGCACCTGTTTGTGACCATAGGTCTTCCAAAATCTGTCCAATTGCAACTTGTAAAGAGATGTGCGGAAATCAAAGACAATGATTGGCTCTTGCAATAGAAAAACAATTTTTCCATGATGCATTCAATTGCTAAATTGGTCCATTTAAGAATCACCCCATCTCCATTCTCCACCTAAAAATAGAGGTGGTTTGAAGAAGATGGGCGCTTTTAGAACACACTACCTTACTTACTTCACACAACCAACATAACATTGTTTACAAATGCAGCGGGGTTCATTTTGCATCCTTGAAAAAGGGGACTCCTATCGTGAACAAAATTGTCTTGTATGGCTCTTCATCCAATTACAGGTGAGTGTAGAAGTAATTATCCTCATAAGGGTTTCTTGTCATATGAACCCGGTAGGCAGAAAATGTGCTAAAAGACAAGAAGAGTTCCACCAATCGTAGGTGAACAACCCTTTTTTGTTTTTTCGCAGAAAACCAGATTGGCTACATCTATATGTCTTTTTGGAGCTCACATGGTGAAGGCTCCGTGTCTATCAAAGAATCCAACTAGCGACAATGAATTTTATAGAAGGTGGATCTAGCTCTATATGTTTGAAACTGGTGACAATTTCTGGCACTAAAGAGAATTTTTTTTGTGCCGATATGGCGAATTTGCAAAGAAGTGCATACATTTTCTAGCACTAAGGCAATTAAACTAATGCAAAAAAGGCGAAAGTGCTTACATGATGTGATGCAAATGGAATTGACACACTGCAGATTCATTACAAGGAAACTAGCAATGTAAATCCAAAATTAGTATATGGTAGACCATAAAGTAAGAAAAAAATATCCATCCATCCATAGAATTGTTCTTGATGGACATAAAGGTATGCAAATGTCCGTCCACTCAAGAGAAATAGTCTATGAAGAAAAAAATGTCTAAAACAAGCTTGGATCTAGAACTAGTAATTTATAGATTAAACTCACAATCCATATTGTGAATTTGCTCTAGCTATCCACTGGTCGTATGTCCCATCATATGGAAAGTCTCCAAACTAAGAGTTTTTGGGAATACATTCCCACCACGCATTCTAAATGGGTGTACAGAGAATTTCACAACTTGTTTTTCGAAAATGCTAGAAAGCTAAAGCATCTCTCATCCTCCACAAATTCCAATACTTGTACAATTGCAAATTTAGCTAGCTTATGAAATTCAAGAAATGCCTTTACTCTCAAAACAATACATGAATCTAAATAACACTAGAGATGGGTGAGTGGATTCAAGTCAAATGGGGGCTCCATGTGTTTAGGAGCATTATTTATCATGGCTAAGTTAAACAAACCTTGTTGAACCTCCAAGATAGGTAGAATTAAATTCTTCACCTTATCAATTTCCGCCAATTTCGGCTTACAATAAAATGTCATGAGAATGTCAGTGCTTGGGAAAGGTATCCTCCGCTTTAGTTTGCAACCAATCTTGCGGGTATACTACACCAAGTGCATCCATAACATGTTGAGAGGGGAAGCATGCTTCAAGCTTCCTTAATAATTACTAAGCTGTCTTTGCCAAAATCCAAAACAAGTGATCAGTAGTCTAGTCAGATGCACATCGACAATGACATTGTTCATATATACTTAACAACTAATCCAATCTCAACATTTTTACTAAATTTTAGTAACTAAAATATGAGGCAAACCTAAAACACTAATTGGATTACAGTAAGTGAAATTAAAGATAGCCTTCTACATTAATTCAATTACATTAAGTGAACTTAAGACACAAACTAATTTACAGTGACTAAAATTTTAAGCAATCTTGAAACACCAACTGTGTTACTCTAAGTGAAATTACTGGCAACCTTTCACACTAACTCAATTCTACTAAGTAAACTTAAACATAAATTCAATTCAAATAAGTAAAATCTCAGGGGGTTACCATTGGGTTTTTAAAAAACTACGTGAGATAAAAAATAGGGTCACTTTTATTCATTGGGGATAAATTTTATATATTTTATATATTTATCATAGCATTGAAAATATGTGTATTGCTACATTATATGTAAAATAGGGTAGGGAATAATATCTCTACTTTACTATATGGTAGAAAAGAATTAGGGTAGTAAAAATAAGATTCCCTTGGAAGTGTTTAATAGGATAAGTTTAAATAAGAGGATGTGACCACTTTGGATGAAAAAGGGGCGCTTTCTGTCTATACTTTGAATGGAATGGAGGGAGAAGAATTGGTACTGTATACGTGGTTGTTAGAGTTTACTGGTTTTAGGGTTAGGGTGTTAGAGAACATATCGTTGCTTAATCATTTTGCTTTGGATTCCAGCTTCCATGTTGTTTAGGTTATTATTATTCTTCAAGTTTTCATGCTTCTAGAAGTTAGAACTTGAATGTTTTGGTGCGGTGTATGCTTAGGGTTTAGCCATTTGTTTTTCTTGTCATCCTAGATTAGACTCATCACCCTTTTGCCTTGGTTTAGGGTCGTTTTTCTTGTCCTCCCAAATTTACGTCCTCATTTGCGCTGGAACAAGTAATAGCAAATCTGAGCATAGCTCTTGCATTCAGGTTTTTATAATTTTCCACCCCATACGTAGCTCTGTTTTGGAACACATGATGTGTTACTCATTACTGTTGTGGGAATGTATCTTATATCTACTGTGAAGCTTTGTTGTAGGAATGTATCTTATCTGTTGTGTGAAACTTTGATTGGCTATTTGCTGAAGCTTGAATGTGCTGTGGAACTTTGAGAGGTTGTTTGCTTAACCCTTAAATGATCAAAAAGGCCCTTTGCGACTAGTACAATATGGGGTATTTTTCTTGTATTTGGAATGAATCCACACCTCTACTACATGTGAATCAACAAAGAAGTTGGTGAATAGATCAATGTCAGCGTGTGGTGTGGGAATGTGATTGTTTGTTTGCTTTAGCTTAATGTTCTTTGCTGTTTTTTTCTCTTTCAGAGGTGCTTTTCTATAATTCAAATGCTTTTAAGGGTCAAAGTCTTCTACAAACCCATTGTATATACATAATTTTGCTTTATGATATTTTTGTATTTCTAAAAAAAATAGGTCTGAAAAATTATGTCATACAACCATTTAGAAATAAACATAGTGTATCCTAAAATATCCTAAAGTAGCTTTTTATCTAAAGAAAGGGAGGAAAAAATTACCTTAAAAAATCTAAATACCCCCCATTTAATTATCCCATTATCACAAGTGGTATCTAATTTTAAAGGGAGGTGCCCCCCCCCGAGAGTAAAATTAAACAAACACTTAGTTACAGTAACTACAACATTAGACAATCTTTATACACTATATAGAATTAGAGGCAGCTTTCTCCACAAATACAATTATAGACAAACTTTTTCACAAACTTGATTATATTAACCCCTAAAGGACCAGCCTGCAGAATTTGGCAACATAAAAAAATTGGGCAGGTACATGTGGCCAGAGATTTACAAGTTTGAGGCTGAAATTTTAATAGAAGTTGTGGACAAGGAGTACCTTTCATTTGAACTAAATTTTATGACATTTGGAAATACGAGTCAAAAGTTATGGCCTAATATGTTACTTTTTTTCTCAGCCGGGCAGTTAGGGCAGATCAGAAAAAATCACTTTTTTCAGAAACAAAAATTTGAAACTGATTTTTCAGAGCTATCTATACGTGGAAAGCTTTTAATCATTCCATTTTGACCAATGAGTCAAAAGTTATGAAGAGTTTTAGTTTGCGGGCAGTTTTGGAATCTCTACTCTAAAATAAACTTTGAAGTCTTTTATCTTACTCAATTTTCAATATTTTTTGAAAAAAATAAAATCATAGGATGTAGATTGTTTAATACAACATTTCAACCATTGGGATTGGCATTTTTCAATTTCATATCTAAATTCTTAACAATTTAGTATTTTGAATCATTCTCTACTTCATTCTACTTACTATTTTTTTCCTATTTGTTGTACAATTCCAAATGATGTAAAAATTTTCAAGCATGTAGCCAACTTGTTTAGGAAAAAGAATCCAAAGAAGCACCACCATTTTGGACATTTTTTCATAGAAAAGTGAGCTTTTGAAGTGCAGCTGCCCGTTTTTTTGCAGGGGTCAAAAAACGATTTCAGTGATTTTGAATGCTTATATCTTGCAATCCACGTGGTGGAAATTTCTGAAATTTTTACCACATATTCTCAAGTCAGCATACTACAAGATCCTACGGTTACATGAGTCAAAAAAAGTTTTTTTTCAAAAATTTGGTACTTGTACTAAAAACGGCAGTTCTTGAGCGTTTTCAGTGAAAACATAGTCACGGAACTGTAGGGGTTAAAGAAGATCAAAGACACACTTCTTCACTAATTCTATTACACTAAGTAACTAAAATTTAAACATAGACTTAATCATAGTAACTAAAATACTAGGGAGCTTTAAAACAAAGTCAAAATAAGCAAGTGTGCTAAAAAAATTGCCCACCACAGTGTGAGCAAAATATAAACACAATTTGAAATTTGTATAAACAACACATGAACAAGGCATAGGCATACTTATACTCTCTGTTTTTACAAAAGTGACAGCCGCTGCAAACACATCTCTGTCCACAGGTGACACTTCATGAATTGCCTACACTTTATCCCCATTTGCTACAATGACAAGTTGGGTAGATTTGTTGTTTAGGTTAGACATCTACTTTATATGAATTTGACTATGAGAGCAGTCAATGATGTTTTTGAAGGCCCAAAATTCATCCTTAGCAAACGCAATGGTCTTTTCAACATAGATTGTTTAGAGTTGTCCTTCTGCAATCTTCAACACAACTATGGAGTCACAAATGTAGACATCACATTTCTAAGCAAAATTCACTCATAAATACACTGTTTCAAGGAGAGACATGAGAATTGTCATCTCAATAAATGCATAAGGATTTAGCATGAGATCTAGACATTTTTATAAAAATGAAAGGTTCACATGTCAGTTCACATTCATTTTCATGAGAGTTCTTCCAAGCTTGTCAATTCAATTGCCACAAAAGTACACAACACTATAGCAAAAGATGTAGAATTCTATAACCTAACCATGCAAACATTTGCTAAAACGTGCTTAATAGCAGCGCTATGAACCCGACAGCTACAAGGTTGCAATTGCATAATTGAACCTGCTTACTTAATTAGAAATTGTTAAAGAAGAAAATTTACTTAACCACAAATAGACAAAATACAACATCGTTGCCTATATTTTCTACAACCGAGGCCTGCACAGTTACTACTGCAAGTAGTTGATCTAGCATGAGGTCTACTGCAAGTAGCTCAAAAGACTTCATTTCAAAGAAAAACTTCCCATTGAAAATACCCCCCCTTTGGCTTCCACCTAGATCAACCAGAAACCACTCCATCCTTGATCTTTAGAATGCAATAACAACCATTCATTGTCAGAGAACAAACATTCCTAAAATTGCAGTTAACTTGAAAGTCCCTAATAAAAAAAAATGACTGTTATTTCAAACAAAATGAAGACACCGGTGAAATTGGGTATTGGCTGGACAATTGGAATTGGTTGTAAGATAAGAATCTATAAGATTACAAACTATAAGATAAGAAAAATGAAAGTTGTAAAATATTGCCTACATTTGGATTACAATCATGAATGTCAAGAGGGTTATTATCCAATTTCTTCTTTAATTTTCCAAGACATGGTCCAAAGCCAAATATTGATGTGTAGAAATGACATTTTAGTCTTGATCTCTTTAAGGAATTTCATAAATTTGGGAAATTAGATTAGCATCATCCCTCGGATATGCAACTTCCATATTATATGGTCCTCATTGTAATCACTTATAATGCATTTTAGCCCAATCTCAAGGAATATAATTGGTTTTAATGTAAAAAACTCTTGTAGTCCTTTCAAAGAGGACTCCAAAAATGTATTTAGATGCATGAGATGGATATTTTTGAGGACAATAATAGCATTAAAAATCCAATTATATGAATTTTTTTAATACATGTATCATAGGCCGAGCTACCCAACTCTTGGAGCTTTTTAATAAAAATTTAATTTTAATTGCAAGGAACTCTTTGTATGGAATTTTAAAACTATGCATAGGTGTTTCAATTCTTCATATGGGTAGTTGCAAGAAACACTTGTCCTATTTCTTGTCCCCTTGCCCTTGGACGGGTACTTTTTGGCTCGTAACTTTTGCATACTTTATCCATTGGGCGTGAAATTTGGAGTGAAGGTATCTACAAAAGTTTCAAACAATCTGTGATTTTTTGAATTTAAAAAAAATTAGTTTACTATTTTTAAGCTTCCCCCGATTGGATGTCTACCTTGGGCATTTTGGGGGGTTTTAGTCCTATTTTTGACCCAAAGTGACCTTCCTTTGCACAGAGGCTACGAAGAGGAAAAAAATTTCCTTCATGAATTTTTTGGTGCAATGCAAGTGCACTCTTTTCTAGCAAGATGTCTTTTTTTATGGAATTTTTTTGAATTTCTTTTGAATTACTAAAAATGAAAAACTCCACATATCCCTTTTCTGCTATTTTTTGCTCCTAGTGGTTTCTGTAGTACTTTGTAGTAGTCTGTAGTATTGCATAGTATAACATAGTATTAAATCAATAATTAGATCTGCAAATGCCTAGAATCGACGGTTGAGATTTGCCAGAGTGCTACTAAACATAATATTGGTAGTACTGCATAGTATTGCCAGTCTTGTGGCCAAAAAATGCAGTTTTGGCCAGAAAACGTGAAGTTTTTCTTGCAACAGCCCACATATATATATATATATATATATATATATATATATATATATATATATATATTACAAGTTTTTTCTAATATGTATGCAATCCAACATTTTCTACAATTAATTTTTTTTAATTTGGTCTTCATCTAACTTTTCCAGTCTTTTTAATTTGATATAATTTTTAGAATAGCTGTCTTCTAAGCCATTTTAATGCCGAAGACCCCTCTGTACAATACAAGAGTTGCGTACCCGAGCATCGTCCATCGTTTACCTTGCCAGACACCAAGTTGAGGGAATAAACAACTTTCTTTATATCCATTAGTTGTTATAGTATAATACAACGCCTTTTAAGTGTCTCATTGCGAACAATCTACTTTGCATCTGCAGTGCTGGAGTTAACTTAAGTAACTATTGTATTAAAGATAAAATGTGTAGGGTGCTAGAGAAAGATGAAAAAAATTGAAAGAAGTGAACAACATCCTTACAAACACTTATTAGAGGCTGGTGACGTCTCTTGTTTTTAAAGAAAGATAGCCACTGACCTAGCAATTTGGATAGCAAACAACCCAGTCTAAAATAAAAAAGAATGCAACACCTAATCCTTTCTATAATGCCACAGCTACTTTTTCAAGCTAAGATATATGCGCCGTGATTGGAACAATTGCGACACTACTAGGACAGAAGTAAATCCCTTGTCCAAAAAAAGTGAGCATGCAGATCAAGGCGGATGATGAAGATATGAAACAACGGTAGAAAACACATTCAAAAATATCAATATCATGGTATGCCAACAAGCGGCACAGAAACCTCAGCAATGAAACCAAGGACATAAAGGATGAACACAGTCCTTTCTCTTGTCAAGCCAAAAGTAAAGAATGAAAAGATTAGGTTCATACTTCAATAGCGTTGTTCTTCCTTGCATCCGCCTTCATTTTGGCCATGAGAGTGCAATAGTTTGCTAAAAGTCTCTTTAGGGGTTCCAACAGAGACACCCATCGGTTAGTCGCTTGCAGCAAGGGATTTAACCATTTTGCTTCCATTGATCTCCGCTAGTTTTCAATACTTGCACAAATGCTTTGGACTTTTGCTGAAGTATGAGTGTGATGTCTTCTAAATCACTTATTGTATAACTCCGACAATGGGTAAAGCAGATTTAGATTAGCTGCAAGGTTGCACCTATGGGCTATGCAATGAACACCCATGCAAAAAAGATCAAATTTTGTTTGAATTTGTATTGAAATACTACTTTAGACGCTTTGAAAAATATTGATACCATTTGTGCCAAAACAAATGAATCTTCTTGAAATCTGCTCAAAAGATAAATCACCTCCACATTCAAGGGCCTTAATGATGACCATTGTCAAGCTGTCCGCACCAACTTCATCCATAAGACACTGTAACAAAATCAAGTGAGGAATTGTTACGTAATTCTCAATCATATAAGGTAAACCATTCCATTGCGGTCAAAATTTGAGTAGGCCCTATTGTGGTCAAAGTGTTAATGGTGGTGTACATTTGGGTTCTCAAATGTACACCACCATTAATATTATGACCACAATGGGATGGTCTCAAATTCTGACCGCAATGAGATGGTTTACATTATGCGTGAATGCATATCTAACTCCCGTCATCCATGGTAGTGATTTCATTAAGAAATCAGACAACGCTTATTTTCTTCTTAATCACGTCTTTCACTTGGCACTGTTGGCAGTACAAGTAATTAGCCATCTTCCATTAATAACTATCTATCCAATACATCCTAGGCAAATTGGGGACATTGAGGAATGCATAGAGTGCTTGCCTCTCTTCATATACCAACATCGGACGGCTAGAATAAAAAATTTGGTAAATTGTACACAACTGTACAATTTTCTTCAAGCGTGCCATGGATGTGGTGGTATTCACTTGCTGAAGGACTGATGCAGGCTGCTCAGCTGCAAAATGTCTCAAATCTATTTGATGGCCATTAGTCTTTGAGATATACCATTCACCAGCCTTGACCTTGTAATTAGGCATATTAAACGTTGTTTTCCTCCTTTAAGGCCATATTCATTAAAATGAGATGAACTGGTCAGTATGAGAACCTAAGTCCATCTTTTCAAAGATAAGTTGTTGGAGGCAAAGATAAATATGGATAGCCTTACCAACAGTTAATGAGAAAATTGCTATTTTAAAATGGTCATGAAGATAAAATTTTGTTCCATTTTAGAATTGCTTAGAACAATCACAAATTCAAACAATGCAAAATGGAATTCCACATAGGTGGTCAAAAAGTATGTAACATTTATAACAACTGAAGTGGTCAATTTACGTTGAAGAACATGAATCTACTTGAGATGCCATCTACATATGAACCAATTAACTCGTTTATATATACCGTAATGCCTAGGAAATGAAATCATTCCCGTAATTCTAATGATTGAATGTGATAGTGTAAAATTATGAAGGCCATGTGCACATGAAGCCTTTGCTTTTTCTAAAAAATGTATGTGAATGAATATTCTATTAATAGTAATGGATGCTATACAAAATTCATTGCATTCCAAAAGGGAACTAATCCACTAGCCATCATTCTTGGTGGAAGAACAACTTTTGGCTGCCTCATTGGCTGCCTCTACTGCTTTCAACTTGCTCAACCCTTTAAGGATATCCTCGCGTCGAGAAGGCCTTGGATCTTTACTCGTAGAAAGGATACGACCAAACATGCCCATCAGCATTAGTTCCTTCACTTCTCTTTGTCGCTTGCGTTCACTTCCGGCTATGCCATCATTAGAAAGAGATCTGCAACTTCGACAAGGCGGCCTTGGAAATGGTCTATTGGTAGTACTTATGTACGGATCAGCAGTTGTTGTTGATTGTGTGTAATTTGACCCTCGAAAATTTTGAAGAGTTGTTCGGTGGGATGTAGGTACTCCAGAAGGCGAAGATCTGCCTCCCACGGATTTGGAGGGAATGGAGTCAATAATCTGTGCGATGCGCGGGACCTGACCTACAATGCATGCACTTGATGGGTCCTTCCTCTTGCAACCTCCTCCTGTTGAATCTGTATTGTAATCATCACCTTGTTGAGGGTGATATGCAACCGCTGCAGGTGATTTTTGTCCATCCTCAAGGCAAGGATCCACCACCTGGTGTTCTTCATCTACATATAGTTTCCTATGCAGGGTGTTTGAAGTCCGTAGCGTTGGCGATTGCGAGCGCAATCGACTAGGAATGAAGTCACTCTTCTTCACAGGTGAAGGCGAGCAAATCGGGGTCCTCAATGATCCTCTACTTGGTGGGCTGTCGACCACGCCTTCCTCCACATTCCCCTTCGAGAAGTCGATGGCTGCGGAAGCCGCGTCGGTTGCAGAGCCGAGAAGAGAAGGCCTAGGATAAGAGAATGGCAAGAAGCTCCCTCGAGCCAACTCGGATTTCCTAGACATGGGTGCATCCGATCCAGACAACAAGCTCCTAGTGGCGAGCGGTTGTCTCTGCTGCAACAGGTGCATTACGGACCCTCCGACCTGAAGAAAACAGAGAGTACATAACCCTTACACAATTTATCCTCGGTCCAAAGATAACAAACTACTTGCATAGTTAATATCTTCAATTCATTGATAAGACAAAGCCTCCGCAATTATTCTTCAACCACAAAGAACAAAATCTCAAAGACCAGAATTTATCCTTGACCCACAGATAACTCAACATAGAAAAAACATGGAATCAAAATGAAACTTCAAAATTTTACTAATACACATGAATGAAATTTACATAATAATTTGTATTCACAATATGTACAACGCTTTCTACGATCGACGAGTATATACAGAAGTACTATTTCTTCCTATGTCTCTTCGGCTCAATCATTAGTTTCATCCCCGGCAAGACGAAACGAGACCCAAAATTATTGGTGGAATCCTTCATGCCGCCTAACACTCCAGACGCAAGATGGGACTCAGGAGACAAGGGGGGCACGCCGATGCGGTTTGCATCAATGAACTCGCGCAAGCAACCAAGTGGACATTCTTCATGAAGTCGCCTCAACCACGGAATCAAACTGCCCAACAATACTTTGTCCCCACGCGTCTCATGCTTCCAACTCTCAAGGAATATCACATTCCCGTTCTCATTGAAGATGCTCTTTTGCGGAGAGTCGTCAATGAGAAGGGTGTTGTCCTTGTTAAAGGACGTTGGATCATCCGGGTCTAAGAACAATTGCTCTTCAAGCACTTTGAGAAGCAGGTACTTCCAAGGGCTCCCAATCTGTTTAAGGAATTGCTCCTTGGACACTTCTATCGTCTTGCACTGTTTTTGGCCTAGGATATCGAAGGGCGCCTTGTTGTTTTGGAACAGGAAACCAGCGACAGGTTCCATAGTCTTCTTCAACATGGAGCTCCAGACTACAATGCGATTCGTGATCCTAGAAAGCTCGTCTAAGAATTCCCTCATGTTGGAACGAACGAAGACAGCCTTGGGCTCAATGATAGTGGGGATTTGGTCGGAGAATATATTCTCGTGCACTGTGTGATGCCGTTGTTTCAAAAATGACTTTTGAAACAAACACTCACACAGTACTCCGTTCAAATCAAATACGACGTTCAACCACTTCTGCCGCGGTTGAAGAACTAGCGTGGACACACTCCGCGGCACTCTCTCTCTCCGCTTCTTTGCTACTTCCTGATCAAACACAACAGAAAAGAAATGTAGTTACCTGTTGAAATGCAGAATCAGGTGACTCATAAAATGGCGAACAATACTTAACTCCACTAAGCGACTGCAGAACCCCTCCAGTAAGAGGTAGTTTGAGTGGCAACGGTCGAAGCACACTCATATTTTTTTCGCGATGAGCACAAGCATGGTCAAAATAAATCCATTAGACACGAAATTCACCGAAAGAAGAGTGCCCCGTATATTTATTTCTCAAGTAATTAAAATACATTTGGTCTACCGGTTTTGATGAGTTACTATCCAATTTGGTTACAGTAATCACCACACTTTGCTCGAGTATGTACACTATTCTACAAGACGAAGTCACAGAGAGCAGTTTGTCGACGCCAAACAATCAGAGACTGCCCATTTCCTCCTATCAATCAGAATGAACCGGCATAAGAGATCCCTCATGAGAAACCTACAAGACGAACATCCATTACATCCCAATGGACAGACTCATGAATAATCGTAGGGATCTGAAGATGCTGGAGACTGTACCTGACCAAGATCCATGTTGGCCATTTCTTCGTCCATGTAACCCCTGTAGTCCAAGCTCTCTTCTTCATCAGGCGGCTTCGCGAATTCAACAACCATATTGTGATCCGGAGAGGCAATTGCAAGCGGTACCGGATCCACTGGAATCTCACCTTCTTCTTGCGTCTCCGGCACTGACTCCCCTTGGAGTCCGACATCAGCAAGCCGACTTAAGTTATCCTCGCATCGAAGATAACCCGATTCAACGTCACGTCTTGCTGGTTCGGATGTTGAGGACGGGATCTCGTCATGCCCTGGTTCCTCCCGACAAACATCCGGTAGTGCCGGCTCATCAGGCGTATGTCTAGTATTGTCCTCATCCAATGTAGGATGAGAGACAATATTATCTTTGACGCGAAGATCTTTCGGGGTATCGGCCGAGGTTGTTCGCCGAACATGGTCCTGAGGTGAAGCCGCATTATCTTCGCCTCAAGGATAATGTTGGGTGTTGGCGAAAGTCGACTTCTGAATGGAGCCTTGTGGAGATCCGGAACTCATCTGCTGAATGGATCGAGAGACTGATGGATCCTGCGTCATTGTCTTGAGAGAGTCATTCTCTTTCCTGAGTTTCTGTAGTTCCGCCTTCAGCATGTCCTTCTCCAACTGCTGCGCTGCCCATCTGGCTTCTTCTTCTGCCCGCTTTAGTGCCTTCCTCTCCGCACGCTCCTTCCAGAAGTCTTTGTTCTCTTGTTTCACCGGATGCAGAACTGCTTGACCCTGAACTGGATGCGCAACGGACTCCCCAGCAGGCTTAGGTCGCAGCTCCAAAGCTGATTCCACTTCGTTGTTGGCAGTCGATGGCCCCCCTACGTCAACCTCCGCATCCCCGTATTCAATGTCATTCAGATTCGAGTAGGACTCCTCGAGTTCACTCAGATCGTGTATGGCTACTGACCCCTGAATGGGCATCTTGCCCTTATTCCTGTTCTTCTTCTCTGCCGCTACCATCACCTCCACCTGCTCCGTGCCCTCTGCCTCTTCCTCAGCTCCGGAGGGGTTCACTTCCGGCAACTGATTCATCACCTGGACACCGGTTATGATAACCTCCAAGCCGTCGCCGCTGACCATATCGGTGTTTGTCCCGAACTCATTGATCCCGAGTTTCAAGGCACCACCGTGACCACCTAAGTCGGCTTCCCTCTTTGCAATTTCGATGGGATCTGCTAAGGACGGTGTGGACTCAGAATCTAGTTCCGGAGTTGACAGGTTGCTTGGATGTTCATAACCAGGGAGGTATGGCGAGTTCTCATGGCAGAAGTCGTTGATGTCCAAGAAACTGCCATACTTTGCCATGTCCCGATGTCTCTCGGATATATGCCTCTTGATAATCCCATAATAGAAGAGGCCATACATCTGCAAGACCAACACGACAAGTTAGTACCCAATTCACACATTAAACTGCAGAGACAAACTCCAGCACAGTTATCTTCGTATCGAAGATAAATGTTCAGCAGTCTATGAACAAGACTTGATGTACGAAATCGACAAAGAACCAACGCTAGCTGTTGATCTAGGATGGTTATCCTCGAGCCAAAGATAACCATCGAACTCAGAGTGTTATCATCAGATCGAGGATAATAGATAGCAGGAGTTAGAATTTTACCTTCGCAGCAATCATAAACTTCGATCCTGTGTAGATGCCGATGACGTTCTCTCCCTTCACACAGAAGCTCTGAAGGATGTCAATGTAGAACTCCATCCTCAGCTCGCTAGCGTGGATTCTATACTTGGCCTCCGTGTTCTTCTGGAATTCAGTGTAGTACGGAATTTCGCCCGTGGAGTAGACCTTCTTCACAGCATCCACATTTCTGGGCTCGTCGTCTGTCCCTTTTCTCAACACGAATACAAGCTTCACCACGGAAGGCGTGGCTCGTGTCGTGGTGTTGTCCAACCTCTCAGCTTTGCTGGGATGGTACGTGGATACCTTGATTTCGTAGTCTTTGAGCCGCAAAGTTGCAAATTTCTTGGTTGCCTCCAGGTCATACTGACTTCCCACAATCCATAACCAGGCGTCTGGGGTAGTCATTCCAGGCTTCAAATGAACAGCCAAGTAACTGAGCAGTGGAGAACACGGAGGACCATCAGTGGATCCGGCAGTTGGTCGGGGCAGGATTCGGAAGTCTATGACAGCCAACCAAAGTTCTCTACTGGCGTAGGGCCACTGGTGGCTCGTCACAAGAGCCTGCGGGTAGCACTGGTGTCCCCGGATGTACACATTGCCCCCCCTCTCTATGATTTCCTTCTTCAGCTTCAAGAATCTCTTGAAGATGGGATAGACCACGGACAGTTTCGGGTGGTCCTTAAAGTCTACGGCCGTCTTCTTTTTTGCTTCGTTTGTTAGTCGCTTCACAAAAAAGGAATTGGGTGGCGCAGTTAGAAGAAAATCCCACGAGGCGGAAGTGAACTTGTTCTTGCGCTTCCATCTTCTCCATACCTCATCGACAACTTCTTCCTGTGAGTCCCTGAACTTCAAGGACTTGTCCATGGCCATGAACTCCTCCATGATGATTTTCTTGCGTTTCCTACGCTCCACCCAGTGCTCGGCCTTATAGTTGTCCACGCACAAGATCCTTGCAGCAGCCACGGAGACTTTTGGGTAATCACGGGTGCGACCATCAGTTCTTCCAAGTAGATGGAGGACATATTCCTTGAGGTCCTTGTCCGTGAAATGCCCCATGTGTTTGAAGAACTCTCTCTTCAGCGAGAAGTTCTTGGGGTTGAAGTTCTTCGTGGATTTGTTGTATTCAGTGCACGTCACCGGATCCACCAGTTCTCCGTCAGTGTGTTTCCGGAGAAACTCCTCCCACAATTGGTACGTCTCGTCTGCCAACGTAATAATTCTAATTTCATTCTTGACATCTGACGCGAGTTTCACCTTGGCGCCTTCTTTGTCCGGATTAATGCTACAATATCTTATCAAGACAGCGTCAACAAATTCTTGCATGGCAATATTTCCAATGAAACCACGGTCAGTTCCTAGGCAATCAAAGATCTTGGGGGAGAGCAAATTATCCTCGACCCGAGGATAAACATAGTCATGACTCCTGGTGATGTTTCACAAATAAATTACGCGGTAGCAGCAATGCACAATTCCAAATCAGTTCTAGCCACAATTTATCTTCGCCTCGAAGATAAACAGACAGGCATTGCTTACCTTATACACAACTAGATTGAAGATGGCCTTGTTCAGTCTTGCCAGTCCTTCACGTTCAACATTAGTTGGCCGCTTAAGTTCCTTCCACACCTGTCTACAGGCTGAAATCTGGTTCCCCCATGTTGGCTGACTATGAACGAGGTGATTGGATGAGTTGTACCACTTCGATATTTCGGTCAGCTTCCTCGCGTCAAGCGAGTAGACAATCATTGCATCCCACGTTTGCAACTCCACCTTCCGGGACTCGCAACATCCGCCACTTTGCAGCATCTTGGATGCAGTGATGCTATGTTGACCATTGATAATATAGAAATTGCCGTCCTTAATATCATCCCACTTAGAGGGACGTTCCTTGAGGAGCCTTTTGTTAGCGTCAATTGAGGTCAGGCATACTAGTTGCCTTTGTTGGACTGACCCTAAATGGATAAGGGTCTCTTTCATTTCCTCCACAATTTTCATCTCCAATTTCCGGATGATGTACCTTGGAGGGGCCAGATGGCATTTGGAGATGTTCACCTTGAATTTCATGGGATCAAAAATGAAGCAGGACGCGTGCTTCTCCCAGAAATCTTTCTGGTATGCGCCTACCACTTCAAATTTCTGGATGGGCTCATATTCGCCCGTCTTCCCGTTATGAACGTTTGTTAGTGCGGAGCCTGAACTTCCAACAGTTCCTGCCTGACTGTCTGTCACGGGTTTTAGACGCTTCTCGGTGGCCGTAGTGATATCCGTGTTCGGGTTCTTCCGCTTCGGGAGTTGAGCTCTCGTGGTTCCCCTTCCACTCCCTCTGCTCCCAGTTCGGGCACGCCTCCCGGATACCGACTTTGTTTCAGCGTCTGCTTCGCGTCTGACCTGCCCACGGCCCTGGCTGTTACTGGATTGCTTGTCTACATGTTCTTTTGCATAGTCCTTCAGTCTGCTAAACATGTACCCAATCCTTCTCGCCATGAAGATGGCATTTTTTCGTGTCCATGGATGGAATCTCTTTTGGAACTCGTCCGCCAGTTCGTCGTGGTTCCCTTCGTGTAAACCTCTTATAAGGTTATCCAGGTCGAACGCTCCCACATCGTCTTCTTCATGCAGGACAATGGAGTGGGTGTGTTTTGTATCCTTTCCGGATTGGTCGCATGCATGGAGTGTTAGGACAATGAATTTCTCCTGGTGGAGCTCTACGAGGGCGATCTTCTCATCCAGGTTCCAGTTCACGTAGATTCCTGAATCCTTCACCCTGTGGCGTAGAAGGACATAGTCTTTTGACTGATTTATTCCGAATGTCCAGGAATCCACAATTGGCTTGAATTGCCAGAGGTCGCCGTAGAGCTCCGGCCAATCGAATATGAATGGCTCCTCTGATGACCATTTCGTGAATGGCTCGAGGAACGGGGCGGTCGCTGAGTAGTCGTATTTCTTCTCCTCTGTCATATTCAGAAATATCTGCAGGTATTGGTAGATCACGTTAGCATATATTCATAGGATTATCTTCGGTCCGAAGATATTTGTAGCATCTACCTTTGCATCTGTTTGCCTCGCAGTTTGTTTTCCATTAGGAAAACAGAACCTACATTGTCCGGGGTTATCTTTGTGTCGAGGATAATCATTTTCGTGGTTGGTTGTTCTTTCATAATGATTGGTTACTTTAGCTTCTATGTGTCTTTGTTCTGCTACTATTCCTGTAGTTGTTTTAGTGATTTCTGTTTTTCTGGTCGTCTTTCGCGTTGTTGTTTATCTTCGGTCCGAGGATAATTATTTTTTGTCCATTGCTTATATCCACGGCGCAATTCTATCTGCGATTTTCATGGTTTATGACGTTCTCGTTTGGCTGCTACGGGGTTGTAATATTTTGTATATTTATCTTCGGGTCGAGGATAAAAAAATAGTCTGATCTATTTATTGGAATGTTCTAAAGCTATTTCGGTATGTGTTCGGTGTGTTTTTATAATTTTCTTTGTGAATAGGGGGAGGTTAATTATCCTCGAGCCGAAGATAATTATCCTCGGGTCGAGGATAACCACGCATGGGCCGGGGTCAATTATCTTCGGCTCGAGGATAATCACGCTCCCCCGGATGATTATCCTTGTACCGTTGATAATTGTCCCCGGCCCTTGCGTGGTTATCCTCAACTCGAGGATAATTATCTTCGGCTCGAGGATCATTTCAGCAGATGTTATTGTGAATATTTTGTTCAAAATCCTAGGTTATACGCTTTTTAGCTAATTCATGCATTGCTCTGGATGTTGTGCATGCGCATATTCATGTTTACTGAAATCGTATTGCAACAACTACGAAAAGGAGGAATGTGAAAGGAATGCCTGAACGAGTTTGGATCAAAAAAATTCGTACCTTTGAGTCCTTCGTCTATGCAAAATGAAATAGCAGCTCAAGTACCAAATCTGCACACTACAGGTACTTACAAAGTTAGAAATGAAGTCACATTGCACCTGAACTTCGACAAATACTACATGAATTCAAGAAACAAGTAACAAAAACTAATGAAAGCAAAACCACAAATTGCAATTACTCAACACAGTGATGAAACTAGAAATTGTGAAAAGGAAAAACTTCTGAATTTGAAGTAACCTGAATACCGTAGCAACAAATTGAATGACTCCTAGCGGAATTTTGAATGAAAACTAGCAGGAAATCCCGACACCCCAAGCAAATACTTTCTCCACGGTTCTTGCAAACAAGCGCAAACAAACATAACAAAATCAACACATGAGCATTTTTAGAATTCCAAAACCAATACGACATGAACAATTCGGTTGGCAAACTCACAGCCTGGGAGAAGAAATCGCGCACACTCCACGAGATCGCACACACCAATCACCTCAAGATCACGATCCACCACCAGTCACACACATAGCACAAGATCACGCGCCACCACCAGTCACACACACACCACAAGATCACACACCACCACCAGTCGCGCAGCACACACCATGAGATCACGCACCACCACCAGTCGCGCAGCACACACCATGAGATCACGGACCACCACCAGTCGCAGCACACACGTGGAGAAGAAATCGCGAATGCACATACCGATCGCGAGGAAATCGCAGAATGGGATTGCCGGGGGCGCGCAACACGCCGACCAACTGTACAGAAACCCGGAAACCCGAAAACAACAAAACCTAGCGATTATTAAACCCACAAACTACCCCAATACGAGACCAACATAACCCAATACAAGAACAAGACCGACGTGCTGCAAACTAGAAAGGAAGACGGAAGAACGGCAAACCCCAAATGAAGAACGCCACGGCTGTCTGCGCCGCCAAACGGGAGTGACGGCCTCCCTGCACCTGATTTCGACCCTTTGCCCGAACCTCTGCCCGAGCTTGTTCCGGAGCCTCTGCCCGAACCTCTGCCCAAGCTTGTTCCCAAGCCTTTGCCTGAGCTTGTTCCCGAGCCTCTGCCCAAGCTTGTTCCCAAGCTTGTGTCCGAGCCTGTGTCTGAACCTGTGTTCGAGCTTGTGTCCGAGCCTGTGCCGGAACCTGTGCCCAAACCTCCCACTTGACCTTGTGTTGACTTCCCGGACTAGTTCCGAACCTATAGTCCAAGAACCCAAACCTGCAATCCCAACCTCCTCCACACAAATGTTCGGGAATCTTTTTTAGTTTTATCAACTAATTTCCTCCAATTTCCATACTGAACCAGTTTTTCAAGTAACGAGTCAGGTTATTTTCTCTTCTTTCCATTCAAAATAAAAAATTTATAGACATTTTCACCGATTTTTTGCCAATGTTTTCAAATTGCAACCGGTTTTTTTTTTAATTCCACCAGCTAACTTTGAACTAGCCGTTGCTTCTTCCCGGACAATCTCCACAGTATGCTATGTGTTACTCATTTATGAAGTGTATTATTTTAAATTTTGGTGTTTGTAATTTTTTAACCATTGAATGACGGGTCGGTCATTTGAAAAATAAATTGTTGTGTCACCTTGCTAATTGTTGGATTAAAATAATCTTGGAGCAAAAGCTATGCCACAAAAATTCATTTGAATGACTTAATGGCATTACAGAAATTTAGTATTATTGCATGGATGGAGTCTTTTCTAGTATGTAATGCTCATGTGATTTTGAAATATTAGATAAAAGAATTGTTTGTTTTAGATTCTAGATGCATGACAAGTGATTAAATTTCCATAATAATAACAATGAAATAGTCAAGTAAATGCAATAATAGATTCATAAAAGGCATTCCATGCATTTCAACATTGTCATTTGATATGAAAATGTGCACTTCACCTAATTCTCAAATTCATTGCTTTCGGCATTTCAATTATTATCACGTTAGCATGTGAAGTACTACATTGTTTGGAATGCAAAGTGTAATAACATTTTTATGGATGTAAGGAGATAAAATTCTACAAAAAATGGCATCAAAATCATAAATATTTACAAAAAATTTGGCATGAATAGTGACTTTTAATAAAAATCTATGTTTAATGATTGCATTTAATAATATTATTTACTAATAATCAAAATAACAATTTGAAGAACTTTAAGCAACCTCAGGTATGATTCATTGTCGTCCCAAGTCAATGGCTTCCCCATGATTTTACACTTTTAATATGATATCTTAATGTATTTTATACAAAAATGTTTCGTGAATATATTTAGAATTTAATATGAAAGTGATGAGAGATAATTATGAATCTACATAAATAAACTACAAAACATTCAAATATACATATCTTGCCAAAAAACTGAAAACCATATACACCAAGAGATGTAACCTTTCGCAGATGGCATAATCAAATTCATGCTAAATTAACAAAACACCATTTTGATTCATAAAAAATGTTTGTTCAATTTTTCTACTATCATTTTAATTTAATTATGGTATAAAAATACACATTGAATTTGGAGCTCCCTTGCTTTCTACATATTGAAGATTGAAAATTTTGGGACCCTTTCTAGCTTTGAAGACCTTTGCGGTGGAAATTCGATCCTCATACAATGACACAAATGTGGGAATCTGAAGAATGATGGGCAAAATAGATCACCTTCTTGCAAAAATAAGCAACGGAACAATGAACTCAAACAAAGCACAAACTAAAAATATTTTCTTCACAACTATAAACAAAAGCATTTAAAAAGGGAATTATTGCAAAAGCCATAATAAGATTTTTTCAATTTCCATTCCACGTCATCATCTTAGTAAATTTACTTTTAAAAACTCACTAAGTTTTTGTATTTGTTCAAATACATTCAAATAAATTTGGGTATTTGTTCAAATACATTCAAATAAAGTTGGATTGATGTTTGTTCAAAAGGTATTTATTCATTCTATTTTAATTAACTCCATAACCCCTCAAATCCCAAGTGTCTAATTGGATAACAATTGAAGGTTCCGTGCAATTCCTATTAATATCTCAATTTCGGGAATAAGTTTTTTGAAACTTTATTTTGTAAATACAGTTTGTAATAAAATTGATTCTCCAATAGCAATAATTATGCTGCACAAAGCTCAAAGTAGTCAACGACAAGCAATAAAAAAATCACAATAACTTGAAATAATTTTTCTAAAATTTATTTCTTGTAGATTACATTTTTGTCTATTAGTACAATTATGTAATATAAAGATTGATTCATTTCATTTGGATTAGTGTTGTAAAAGCTATGGAGCATCTTATTTTAAAGGCATTTATAGCATTTTCTTGGAAAAATAATTTGCTAGATCCATTTCTAGATTCAATTATACCAATTTCAGAAAGAAAATTTTGCACAAGGATTACTTTCTTTATTAAAAAATTATTACCATTGGGATTAGTATACTTCAAGTCTATCTTAAAACTACTATTCATTTAGTTTTTTCTTGAATCTGGTACATGATTCCATTGATTACTTTTTGAAGAATGAATATATTGTTTTCAATTTACTTTTCTTAACCTCTAAAGGCCTATTGTCCCTTCAAAGGACAAAGTAGATTTTGGATCGGTTCCTATGGCCTCCATTTTTGGTGAAACTTTTCAAAACTTTTTGATCAAATGGAAAAATGTATTAGCTTTGTGGAAATATAAATTTTATTTTAATCCCTAAAGCCCCGTTTGTCCCCTCGGAGGACAATTTGGGTCCAGGTAGGTTCTTGTGGCCTCAATTTGTAGAGAATTTTTTTGGGATTTTTTAAGGTTGTGCGGTCCTGCGAGAGCTTTGTGGATATATAACTTTAATTTCAATTGGTGCCCGAGAGAAAAAGTTATGCCAAAAAAAGAGTTTGGCGGGCAGTACAAAAAAATCACAGAAAGTCAAAATAAATTTCTTAAATATTTTTTTCAAAATCTATGTCTTTTTGTCTACATTTGAAGCTTTGATTCATTCTATTTGGACTAATAATGAAAAATTTATGGACAATCTTAGTTTTTTGGGCAATCTAAGCATCTTCTTGAAAAAATAACTTTTAGGATTCATTTTTGAATGCAATTTTTACAATTTTCAGAAAAAAATTGTTGGACAAGGTTGAATTTGTTTGCTAGAACAATCTCACCGTTGGGATTATGGTATTTCAATTTTGTCTGAGAGCTATTAACGATTTAGTTATTCCTTCAATCTTGAACTTACTTCTATTTAACTATTTTTTAATGAGTAAAAATTTAGTATTTTTTTCTTGAATTTTTTTTCCTAGATTCGCAACTGAAGTATTCAACATATAAACTTAGAAAATCAAAATCAACAATACAAAAAATTTAAGTTAAATAGGTTCAAAGCCCAAAAATCTAGTCAAGTAAGGTGCAAAAAAACTTGTTTTCTTCACTTTGAATGCAAATATCTTGCAATCTATTTGGTCAAAGTTTCTGAAATTTCTTGCACACATTCTCATATCAGTCTAATATAAGATCCTACAGTTATATCTGCAAAAGAATCCAAATTTTATAATTTTTTGCTCTTTGCAATAGAGGTGGCAGTTTTGAGTGTGTTTTGATGGAGAAAAGGCCTCGGGGCTTTAGGGGTTAATTGGTGCTCAGGAGTAAAAGTCTTACCACAGAAAGCCTAGAACTGAACTTAATGGGCAATCGAGAAAAAATCGCAGAAAGTCATAATAATTATGACTTATGTTATATGAATTAGTCATTATATTTTTCCTGAAATATTATATTCTTTCTTCATATGAAGCTTTGATTTATTCAAATAGGATTAGTGATGAAAAGGTTAAGGACAATCTTGTTTAATCCCTAAAGTCTCAAGGCCATTTTTTGTCATAAACACTCAAAATTGCCATTTCTGTTGCATTCATTTAAGACAGCAAAAAGACATTTTTTTAGAATCTAAGCATAGGATCTTATACTTCAGTTGTCCAAGGTTATATGAGAAAAATTTCAACAACTTTCCCATTCAGATTGGAAGATGTTAACATTCAAAGTTGGACAAAAGGATTTTTTATCAAGAACATAATCTGTTAAGGAGTTTTACATTAATGTGTTAAGAATTTTTACATCATCAACAAAATAATTCAAAAAAATATAATGTGTTAGGAATTTTCTTTTAATTATTTTGATTTTTTGTGATTTTTGGGGGGCTTTTTGCCAACCGTCCTCCATTTTTTAATTTTTGAGCAAAAACTTTTGCTTCCGGGCATTGATTGAAATAAAAATCATATTGCCAAGAAACTTGTGTGTTTCTCTAGCTTTACAAAAAAATTTAGTAAATTATGATGAATATTGAAATCGTATGAGCCTAGTACTCGAAGTCACATTTTGGCCCTAGAAGGACCAATGGGACTTTAAGGATTAAAGGGCAATCTAGGCATCTTCTTCAAAAATTAACTTAGAGGATTCATTTTGAATGAAATTTTTTATAACTTTTCAAAAAAATTGTTTAATAAAGTTAAGATTGCTTGCTAAAACAATCTTACCATTGGAATTATTGTGTTTCAATCCCATCTTTGAGGTATTAATAATTTAGTTTTTCTTTCAATCTTAGACTTCCTTCTATCTAACAATTTTTTAAAGAAAGAAAATCAAATGCGTGTTTTTTGAAGAAATATTCCAAGACTATCAAATCAATTATTTACCACAATCTTTTTTTAATTTAAAGTTTAGATTCCAAAAAGAAATTTCACAAATAATAGTCAAAGTCATCTAGAGTTGTAGGTCAATGTTCAAGAAAACCTTTTTTTCCAAACTTTGAATCCTAATAATTTTCAATTTGTATAGTCAAACTTTGTGCAATTTTCACCACACGATTTCAAACAAGTGAAGTACAAGATCTTACAATTAGATTCTTTTAAATGTAATTTTTTTGGATGAAGGCAATAAAAATGACAATTTCGAGTGATTTTGACCCAAAAAATGGCCTTGGTCCTTTAGAGGTTAAATTATCAATTCATGTCTCTAGTAAAATTATCTAATTCAAAATCCATATTCATATAAGTTGAAGAGTATTCAAAGTCTTATAATTTACTGTAGCAAGATGGAAAAAAAAATCTTTTTCACTTTAAATGCAATTATCTTCCAATGTACTTGATGTAGGGAGGATAATCCTTTTAGTTGATATATGGTGATATGTATCAATATACTGCCGAATGTATGGTATACCACTTGTGAAAAAACAAATACACAAGATTAGGCAACGGAATTTTGAGTCCATTTGACTAAAGCTAGGAAATAAGGACAATCATGGCTTGACTATGAAATTCTGACGCCAAATGACTAAAGTCATTAAAAGAAACCACAACATAAATAAGGAATCAATAGATTCATGATGTCACACAATTGAGGCCAGGAAATGAAGGCACATAAAGTGCCACCACAACTATTGCTTCAAATAATTTGAGTGTCCCTTCATCCACAATTATAATGTTTTCATAAAAACAAATAAATAAAAAATAATTCGACCTTCAAAAAATGAAGATCTAATTCAAGGCACAAATTAATTTATAACTTATTATATGTGTCCAAATAATTTTTGTGTCCATTCATCTAGAATTGTATTTTGTTCACTATTTCATATTTTAATAAAAACAAGCTTTGGTTTTCTTAATTTACTACATATGATAATGAGACTGTGAATGCTCAACATTAAAATTATATTGAAGGATTGAATTGAAAGCTAAAAAATAGATCCAATATGATGTTTTTCCAAAAAAATGCTATAACTGCCCCTAAAGAAAGATGCTCTAAGCCTTATCCATACTAATCCAAATGAAATGAATCAATCTATCCATATAGAGTCCAAAATATAATCTATAACAAATTAATTTTTTAATTTTTAGTTTCAAATCCTTATGATTATTTTTGTTGCCCAAGCTTCATTATTTTGAGGTTTTGGTGGCATCGCTTTTGCTCATAAACCCTAAACCCTGGAAACCCTAAATCCCCCCTAAACTCTAAATCCTAAACCCTAAACTCTAAACCCTGAATCCTGAAACTCTGAATCCTGAATACTAAAGCACTTTTAAAATACTACAGTGAAATCGGTTTTCAAAATAAGGGATATCCTGAATGTGAGATTCCATTACAAGAAAATCTTACTTTCTGTGACAAATGACATGTGGCTGTATGTCTGTAAATACCTCATTCCCTGACAAGAGACGACTACCAATAACTCCGCTGGTAAAAGTTTGCCTATTTATAAGAATAGAGGTCGGTAGAACGTCGGATTCCATTTCACCCCTAAACCACCAGTTGCGGGATAGGAATGTCAACGCCCCCAAAGTAGGAAGATACTCCTCCCCTGCTTCCTAAACTTTTGGAACGTTCAAATTTCCCGCTTAGTCATCCCGCCACTTTCTTCATCGTCTCTCTCTCGTGAGCTCCCCATATCGCCTCATTTTCTTGTTTTCCAGTCTTTCGTTCCTCCTTTGCCTCCTGCATGCATTGTTACGGCGCGGCCTCAAAACGTGTGCATTTTCAAATCATTCTGTGTTTGCGAAGTTAGTAGTGTCTTGGCGGCTTAGTATCGCTTGAGTTCTCGGAAGTTCCAGGTTCTCTTTTCATTACTTCTTGTCAAAGTTTCTGTGTTTGGTGTCATTCGTTGAGAGCTGTTTGATTATAAACCGTATTGTTGATCAAGGTACAGTTATCTGTTCTCCATTTGTCAACTGCAAGTGATAGTCTTGAGCGGTAAGCATTCGGACGGCACAGATTCCAAGGTGTGTGTCGAATTTCACGTGGTTTGAGTCCCCCTATTTCTACGCCAAAGAATCCGGAGAGAACGTAAGAACCAGCCATGAATGATCATATTTATGCTCGGCTCGAGGATAATCATGCACAACAATCCCTATTGTATTTATCTTCGGGCCGAAGATAAGTGTCATTAGTTTATGATGGTGCACATTATGACCCATAGAATAATGTAATACTTGAAGAGGCCAAAATATTGAATTCGACACGAAGATAAACAATTTAGAAGCTAGTAATTATTGGATACACTTGTTCCCAATAGGGACACCCGGCTTCTTTGTCTTCCCTCTCGGAGAGATCCTAGTAATTATTGTACTTTACTTTTTATCTTCGAGCCGAAGATAAATTGGCGTGTATCAGTTCTGTCAAATTGATTTATGTCCGGTTATCCATTTTTGGTATGAAATTTATGCTGAATGCAATCTTAGAATCTTGTCCTGGAGTCGATGATAGAACTAGTATTCCTGGTAGTATTCAATTATATGTATGTTTTACAAATTTGTATAATACACCAGATAGACCTGACTTATATCTTTGTGTATAATTCATTATTAAATGATTTGTTATCATTTATCCTCGTATCGAAGATAATACTTTTTTTAAGTATTAGTTGGCATGTTTGGTTTAATTTATGGTAAGGGGAAATGAAAATACTACTACTTGTCATTTATTGACATTTTAGTTATCTTCGATTCGAAGATAAATTGATCCTTTTTTTGCACTTTGAGTATTTGTAAGGTGGTTGGATATCGTCTTTGGCGTATCATTTCAGACATAGACATTTGAATAGAATCGTATCTCTTGTTCTCTTGATGATTATCTTTGATTAGATGGAAAATTTGTAGGCTTCAATTTTTTAGTAATTTGTCTGTGAGATGGTTGATTTGAATGTTTTTTATATTATTATTTATATATATATTATATATGATTAAAGGATTTCAGGGTTTTTGGATAGTCAGGTAACTCACCTTGCATTCCTCTCGCCCTTGTGAGAGACTTCATATCCTTGTACAATGATTTGTATAAAATCATATCTTCGGCTCGATGATAATTTGGCAATGAATTTATAGAATTTCGTGTTTGATGTATCTTGGAGTCCTGGATGTGATCTTCCATTATAAACTAATGTCAGTTACATTTCTTGCAGGATGGATACTCATGATGTCAACGAGTTTACAGTTCCGGTGTCAGTTTTGCCCAAAGGTGTTGCACCTTGCGAGGGAATACCACGTGGTTCTTGGTATACTAAGTGTGTCATCCTCAGAAATGAAAGGTCGGTGGAAGTGGCTAAAGGGATTTGTTACAACATAGATGCGGATCTTGTCATCGACATGAACGGGGAGTCCCTTGGTGACGATCGCGTCGCTATTCATATTGCAGAGTCTTTATGCAAAGAAGAAGTTCCTTCTGAGTGGATGTGGTCAATGCACTCTTGGCCCATTTCGAGGGTCTATTTGAATGGTGCTAGTTTGTATGATCATGAGCAAACGCATCTCTACAGATCCGCTCTGAACGGGACCGGGCGGCGAAAACGAATTGGAGTTCGTTCCTATGAAAGCTTGCGAGAGAGGAAGGAACCAAACAGCCTCCCAAGAAAAGATGTCCTTCTCACCCCGCAGTCAGTGGCTGAGGTGTCTAGCAAGGAGTGTTGCACCAAAAATTGTGTACAACCATTTCCACGTGGGCAGATTGAAGCCATTTGGTCCGTAATGTATGTTGATGGAGGAGTATACACTCAGAAGTCTCGTTTGCTTGATGTACACAGGCAAATCCACCATGATCAAAATGGGAGGGATATGATCACCTTGTCAAAACATGAAGTTTGTCCCACGGCTTGGTGCCATATTCATGGAGTATCAAGGGCTACTTTTTACAGATATAGAGGGAAAGCCAAGAAGGAGGACAAACCAGAGCATCATGGTAATCTGGGGATGAAGAAGCCTTGGACCCACACTTTACAAGCGACGGCCACTCTTCGATTATTGGTAGACAACGAAGCTGATGCAATGCCGCACAAAACGAAGACCCTTGACTCTGGAGAGAAAGTTCCCTCCATGGTTTTACCATCTGGATTTCATTGGAAGGACAAGTTACCGGAGATTAACAATGTCAATTTGTCATTTCAATTGCAACATATTTCAGCTAGTGGATTGAGCAACATTCGACGTCAATCTTTTCCAGAGTTTGCTCCAAAGGCTAGGGGTGATAGTTTTGCACGTTGCGGATATTGCGATAGGTTAAAGCAACTGAAGAGTGCTTGCACTCCTGGTTCATGAGCACAACAAGTGTGGGCCTACAAATTGAAGGTGCACCTTGATGGACAGAAGGCGCATAGGGATTTGTATTATGGAAATCGTGGAATGTCAGAGATGTTTCCTGACAAAGTTTTGACCATTATCCATGATAAGATGGATCACTCAAAAACCGCTTCTCCCCATTTCTCACACAAGAGCAAAGGAAACGATTCATTCATGAAGATGCCCGTGGCAGTTACGGGCATGATTGCTCATGGGCATGGAGATGTGCGATATGCACACTATGGCTTAGACATCTTCCTTACAGACTCCAACCATACCATAGGATCAATTGCAAAATTGTTAAGAGATTTGGAAGCGCAACCAAAGCATTCATCTCGTGAACTTTTTGCAGGAGGTGATCGTTCTGAATTGACAAAGGCTTTGTTATTAGGCTCACAAACTTGTACGGACTCTCTTGGATCACCCCCAGATGAGTTGGTGGAAGCTAAACCCCTTCCTCCAACATTGACTCTTCAACTTGACAATGCTTTTGGTGACAACAAGAACCGCTGGGTTTTTGCATTTTGCTCTCTCCTAGTTTATAGAGCCATTTTTCGAGAGATTTACATCAATTTCCTCATTGTCGGACACACTCATGAGGACATTGATGCTCTCTTTGGTCGATGGAGTAGCAAATTGAAGACGAACGATTACCCTACACTTCCAAGGTTAATGAAGTCTTTCATGGATTGCGAAACAAAGGCTGTGATTCCTCATCTCATTGAAGAGGTTCCTGATTTCAAGTGTTTTGTAGAGGGATATTTGCATACATGTGATGATTCTCTATTGGGTCATTCTCAAGCCCAACAATTCAAATTTTACAAGGATTCTAGTGGATGGCCTTTGATGCAGTACAAGATCTTGTGTACTGATGTGGATTGGCTGCCAAAGGAAGGTGGAGGCATTCGCTTGTGGAAGGAGACAATAGATGGAGGTCCTAAAGTGCCAAGGGGTACACCTCCACCTTTGGCTCCACAAAAAATCCATTGTTTTAATGAGGTTTGCAAGGGTTTAGAAGGATATATTGCATTGTGGGGGGCAATGGCTAATCAAGACTTGTCTGGAGAGTTTCGAAGGAAGAATGAGCCAGTGCGGAAATACTGGGAAGGTGTCAGAAGCGCTTTGAACGCACCCCTCGTAATGCGTGAAAAATTGCGGGATGGATTTTGGCCGAATTCTCAAATCACTGAGGAAGTGGAAGACCAATACCTTGACGATGGTCAAATGCGTGAGGAATTTGCAAAAGATGCATCATTTGTTGGTCGTAGGCGTGACCGTCCAGTACCTTCATTCCGTGTTGGCCGTGATGTGTACGCAGGTTATTTTGTTGCAGTGCGACCTGCTGATGGTGACCTCCGCCCGTTTTGGCTTGCTCGTGCACTTACAAATCCTAATCCAGATCCAGGGCATGTCAATTCAATTGAGCTGCAATATTGGACGGCTACATCTTTTCAACACGTTATGGAGGGTACGTACGGAGGTTGGGACACAAAACAAGGGAATTATTGGTGCGAGGATAAGGCAGTTTCTCCGAGCTGGACGCACATGGACTGTATCATGACTGCTTGGAAGCCACGTGTGAGAGCAGGGACTTCTGATCCAAGAATCAAAATTCTCAAAAATCAAATTGCTATAATCAAGGCATCTGTGGAGGCTTATGTGTGGGGGGAAGACAACAATGCATCTTTTGAGTGAAGGTGGATAGATTGTACGCTTAGGGGAAGTGATTAGAAGTTTGTAGTGTATTTTTTTATATTTTAAGACTGAGAAAAAATGTAATTGAAGTACTTGTAGTAGTGGAGGTGTTTTTCTTAAATATGTTTATAAAAAAAAAGATAAAGAAAGGGGTTGGAAAGAAAAAATAGATTTAGTCCGCAAATTATTTTAGTCCATTATGTTGATTTATTTTTCTTGGTATTTTAGAATTTAATGTTGTAGGTGGTGTGCAATATAATATATTTTTAATTTGTTTTATGTATTGCATTGTGTATTTTTCAGTTTGTAATTTGTATTTTTTTGGTCCATCACTATGGATTTGTAAGAGTAGATGCATTACCACATTGTATGATGAATTCTTCTATAAACCCTAAACCCTAAACCCTAAGCATATGCTACAAGCATTTGCTTTGATCTTTAAGTTCAATGTTTATTCTGAGTTGATGGTTAGACTTCAAATTAATTTTAAAATCATCTTTCAAATATCTTTACTCCAAAATTGGTAAGCAATTTCATGTACATGCTTAAATTAATAAGTCTATTGGCATATTCATGTCTCAGTTTATTGAATTTTTTCAATTTAATGGACTCTTTTGCATACTAAATTTAGGGTCATGAACAAAATGAGATTCCAAATAGTCTCGTTTTAATGAATATGGCCTTCTTTCCTCATGTTTCTAGAGCGTGTCCTACTTTGGGCCTAAGATTTTGGGGTTCTTTTTGAAAGTGGAGCACACCATGCACTTCACAAGGTGAACTTTGTCGGCATTGCTTCAAATTGGTTCTATCCACACCAGCTTCGCAGCCCATTCGTTCTGAATTCTTCGATTTTTTTCGTAATTAGCCTTGGATTTCTTGGGTGGTGGTATCTCCTCAAAGTCATCGTTAGACTTCGGATCTTTTTTTCCATCATAGATGTGAATCATGTCGTCCTTCAGTTGTTGATGTATTTTGTGAGCTTTCTTTGTTGCTACTGCTAACTCTGACCAGCCAATGTTGTTGCTCATTTTCTGCAAGATGTTTGGAAGTTTGACTTTTAAGAGCTCTGTGTCTACAAACACACTATTGAATGAGAAGTTTTTTGGAGGCACATTTAGAACTATTGGATCTTAGATTTGATGCCGTGGAATCATAGAAGAGATGTAGGGGTTGGAAATTGCTTAGGTTTTGCGAACTTGAAAAGAAGCTCACAATCAACGTTGCCTCTTGTGCACTTTGACGTGCCTTGCTATCTTTAGTACAAATAGCCTTTCTTTTCAGTTCACGACGGTTGAGAGCAACTTCTCTCTCCATCTTGCGTGCAGCTATACGAGTTGTCCGTGCTACCATTGTAATCTTCTGGACCTCTGCCCTCGCAAACATGCCTCCCTTGAAATTGTGGTTGTCAAACTCTGGACAAGTAAAGTCTTCATCCATTGCAGGAGATTATGATCAATTTTAGCACCCAAAAACCAACAACAACAAAATGCTAAGCATAGAAAACAACCACCGTTGGCGACCTTGTCAAACCATGGTGTTGTGGAATGTGGATAAGATGTACAACCAGAAACACAAACAAAGTAAGCAAACAAAGAGCAATACATATATAGCGCAATCTAGAATTTATTGCAACAAAGGGAAGACAAAAACACGGACAAAAAAAATAAGGATTCTATCTTACAATAATATAGTCCTACAATGCTTTGAGCCTCTCATCCAAAATCGACCAAGCAGTAACCAATGAATGAAGTAGAAACAAATGAGCCTCCCAATGCTTAAAGTCTCCATCACCATAATTGCAAAGAATTAGAAGAATGGTGCCACCTCCGCAACAATTGCAACGTCCCTCAAAAAACCATTGTGAAATCAAATCAAGTAGTGGTGACAACGTGCAACAATACAACAATTAACAGAAGGAGGAGTGGAATTCAAAGAGGCAATGTAGTGGAATGATCGGACTGCAATTTGGCGATTGTGATTTTGAATACCTTAGTGAATGCTGGTGATGAACATAGTTTGGAAGAAAGCTCTAATGGTGATGACGGAAAGGTATCCAAGGCCTTGTAGGCTATAACGGTGGACAAACGCGAGGCAAAACGGGTGCGAGATTTTGAATTAGTGGTGCTGCAAAGGGAGGGGAGCAAGCGATACATGTGGCTAGGATTGGGGCGTTTGGGCCACAACTTTGAATCCCCAAGTCGCTTTGTAGTCACTAATTTTTAATTTAAAAAAAATTCTATTAATCATTTTTGCCTTGAAATTTCGGGTTGGTGCTTTCTGGCCCCATTTCGCCATAAAAAAAAAGGGTTGTAAATGAATAAGGAAGTAGGGAAATGAATTCCATCAATATTAGTGCATTCTACATTACAGAAAGAACATAAAGGTGCTTTCTATATTCTAGTATTGATGAACGCATCCACCCATCGATACATGGTTGGAGGTCCTAAGTCCCTCCTAGGTGTCTAGCAAAGCATAATACCTTCCCAACATGGGAAGGACCATTGCTTAGTTATACAATCAATTATATAAGGTATGTATATCCATGGTAGACCCTTTGGTCATTGCATGTATTTGGATTGATTGGTTTCATAATTATTTTGTTGCAATAGAATTGCAAATTCAAAAGTTTTTCACACATATTTCGGTCAACTCATTTTTCAGTAGTTATACACACATTATAGGTGGTCAAAGCAAAAACATAAAGCTTCCCATTGTTGTCCCTTTGGGGGGGGACTATTCTTGTCCTTTTGTATTGTATTGTAGTTCTTTGAACTCCCTACATAGATGCAATGGTAATCTATCTCTTCGAATGGTGGTGGAATAATGTAGGAACCTCTGCCCTTGTGTCTCAACCGCAATGGAAGCCCTTGGAAGTCATCAGAAGGTGACTATTTGACCCAATTCCTCCCCTTTCAAAACAGCAATTCAACTCCCTGAATAGTTTTAGCTACATTACAAATGCTAAGAGGGGTGCAATTGGGCCTCAACAGTAGTTTCCGAATTGGGCAGTGGGCCATTTTGGGTGTACCCGCCTTTCCGAAATGGTTTCAGTGTGTTTTCCAGGAGCAGAATTGCAGGCATCGGAATCTCCAACTTTGTGTCAGTGCTGTCAACATGAATATGATCGCCTGACCCAGCTCCTGCAGTCACGGAGTTCAGAACTGCTTGAATGCTTGCGTTTGAAGAGACTCCGAAGGTTGGTACACTAGATCATTCAGTTTCCACGGTGGAAGGCTCCACGTTTAGGATCTCTGCTGTAAAACTCTATATTCCGTATTGCAACCATGGAATTTCACAAACTGAGTATGGAATGTCGGGTTGTATTCCATGCATTTCAAATCCAAGAAAATCCATAAGATTCACCTCCGTAGTGTGCAAACATTTGAAACATCATGGACTCTATTTTCCATGCTCTATTTGAAGCTGTGAAATTACATGGTTGCATTATGGTTGCATTAAGTCAATGAACTTTTAGATTTGGGTGTTGTCCTTAAAAAACAAAAACACAGGGAGATTATCCTTGTGTTCCAGTCAGAGACTATTAGAAGCTTACCAAATGAATTTTGCACTAGCAAACTTACAAAATCAGCTGCACGAACTCTTTCCCTGATAGCAACACTGGTAACCCTAAGATTGCAATCCGGAGATCATTTCTACCCCCTATGCAAGTTCCATTTGATACTTTGGAAAGGTCGGCATTCATTCCGTAAACTTCCAAGTATATAGACTTACAGCAATCAGGTTCATCACCACGGACGGTTGTTAATGTGCAGGCGTGGTGGAAGTGACCGGTGATGTGAAGGTTGCCAGGTTTGTTATGAGGAAGAGCATGACGAGGCACGGGAGTTCCACGGGATGTCATTTCTCATAACGAGGACTCTAGGTTCACCACCTAGACTAGCTTGCCGCATGATTGGATCTACTGTAGGCTTATGTTCTCTTGAGTTTCTTACAAACGATTTGATCTACGGAGTCCTTGTGAATGGGATGGAATGTGCAACACCAAGGTACCTTAAATGTAATTAGATGCATGAATGGTGTCGGCAAATGAGCAACCAAACAGGATACTTGATTGTGCTTGCAGTGCAGCAAGAGATTGAGAGGGTTGATTGATGTCTATTGTAGAATCACTCATTTCTGACCATCCAGGGATGCATACCCAACTTGTAGGGTGCAACTATTTCCAACGAAAGCTTGGAATGTGTTTTTTACTCTTTTTCAAGGTTGGGACTAATAAGGTCATGACACATGTCCCAAAGTAGTGAGCAAGAAAGTAAGAAGTAGTGAGTGGGAAAATAGTTATGGAATGATTGAAATTGGAAGAGTTTATACATTGTGTTTGGGTTCAAACCAATTTTTGGCTTTCAAAATTGATAGTAATTTCAATTCAAGGTGTAAAATTACCAAAAAAATTGCAATCCCTGTAATTTCTATCTTTCTACATAGGAAAAAATTTACATTGCCTTATACTACTCCAAAATATGGAAGGAATCACTTAAGTGATTGGCTATGGGTGGTTCTATCATACAAGCACTACACTAAATATCAACCGTGTAACATTAATTTTGTTATAAGAGCACAATTTAGAGTGCTAAATTGTAACATTCAATTACAAAAAACTCTAGAAATAAGAAATATTACAGATTTATGTTTCAAGAGTACTTGCAAGCCTTGAAATTGTCGTAGTAAATAATTTATACCAACTTAATTAATAAAATAGATGTTACTTGTACGTACAATAATTGCTTCAAATTCAACACCATATTAGCTAGCGTGAGCTGTTTGATTTGTAGGATTTTTTATTTATTGTGCAAGTGCACCTAATGACTAGTTATCAATACAAAATATGAAGCAACACTTATTCAACTTTGAAAGAATTGAAATAACAAGTCCAAATAGACACATTGTTCAATTACCCTTTTAGCAATTAAAAGTCATATTTTGGAAGATGAACATCTCCTTCCAATACTTGTCCACAATTACATAACTATTACTATATTTTTCTAGTTTTGGGGGTGGATTTAAAGAAAAAATTAAAAAATATATAGAAACATTGTAGAAATCAGTAGCCTAGTTTGACTAATTTAGATGCCATGTATGCCCTAATATGCAATATATTCTAATATATTGTAACTTAATGCCTTGTGCCATTGTCACACTATAATAAAATAAAAATAAAAATAATTTTTTATTTATTTAGTTTATAAAAACTTCAAAATTCAATATCTTTTCTGTTGTGAATCAAAACAAATAAATTGATTTTTTATTGGATCTTCTTAAAAATTATATAGCATTTAAGATTTTTTAACAAATATTTTTTAGACACCATATGAATAAATTTTAATTTTTTATTACAATACTAAAAATAGATATACCTATAATCAACTTTGAACTCTCATGAATAATAAATGTACATTTTTTGACAAAATATGTAGAGGTTGATATTAAAAATAAATTATATTTAGATACAATTACCTCAAAGTAAGAATAGAGAAACAAAAAGCTTCCACACACAATTTGTCATCTTTTTAAATTAAATCCAAAGTTCAAAGTTTTAAATTTAGGATATTGTAATCAATTTTTGTAATTTTTTACTACTTCCAATGTTCATATATCCTATGTGAAGGTCAGATTCAACATAAATTAAGTCTTTTTTATAAAAAATATCAAATGTCATCTTGTGAATGGTGTGAGGTGATGTAAACCCCTAGAATCTAACTTATAAATTCAATTTCAGCACCTAAGTGCCAAGGCGGACCTTCACGTTTAAACATCTAAAGTAAAACATCCCATCATGGTCAGAATTTGGAGTCTGCCCTCATGCCATTGCTGAAAAATTTCAAATTTTTTTCCACACAAAGATAAGTTTGAGAAATAGTGAGAGCAATTGAAATTTTATTTTTCAGACAAAGTGTGAATTAGTTATGTATTTTTGAAGTGATCCTCTCGACATGGTCTACAGGCTGCCCTATAACCAATAAAAAGTGTATCCAATATGCTCATCTTAATCATCTAAAGTGGTCACAATAATTTCTAATGTGGAATGCCATGAAAAGTCACTTCCTACAATGAATTACACTAAAAAAGTTGGATGTTTCTAATGAGGTCACTAATCACTCCATAGGTGTCAGGTTAGGTATTGATTGTGGTCTGAAAAAACCATCATGGGGTCATGAGGTATCCACTATGAGACATCTGACCGCAATGGGCTGGTTTACCTTATACACCATGGATGAAAGGGCTTATAAAACAAGTCATGTCAGCTCATAGGAATGCCATGCAGACATGCACTACTACCACAAACCTCATAGCCACTTCAAAAATAACAAATGTACCACATATTTGTCAAGCCCTAATCCCACTCTTAGCCACTCCAAAAATAACAAATGTACCGTATATTTGTCAAGCCCGAAACCAACTGACTTAAAGGTCGTCACTAGAATTAGGGCACACTTTTGGGAACTACCTTATGCGGCCTTGAGGGATGGGATTGCACCCTCCCCATTGATCCGTCTCCAAACATTGCCCACGTCAACAAAACACCACCGGGCTAGGTTCCAATGATATCCACATGTCAGAGTTTTACAAAGAGAAACCAAAGTGGTTGAAAGGAGTACGTGTACACTAGAATTCAAAATAGTCAATAGCAAGGGTACAATTGCGACATCGAGAACTCGCATTTTTACAAACAGAAACATAAATAACAAGCTGGCTGATTAGAACTGATCGACTCAACCTACCTCAAAAATAGGTAAAGTGTAATATCTTGAACATTTATCCAGAATTCAACCATCTGGTTCAAACAATCCTCTAATTCACAGAGAATTATTTTTTAAACTCGCTTTTCACAAACATAATTCTCTATACTCCAGTCATTGTGATAACCACCTTCCGTGCAGAGGCATGATCGCGGTGTTCACACAACCAAATCCCCTGGAACACAAGTCCAGAATACACCAAATGTAAGAAAAAAGTAAAGATTAAAAAATAATAAACAAAGCTGCGATTCACCTCGAAAAACGCATGCTTAGGTGACTATTGTGTATTGACAAGCTGCAAAGACACTGGACCAAATTAAGCCAATCGCATACTCACATGAACATTGAGACAACATGGACAATGTTCTCATGAGACGGAACTTCAATGTCCCTAAAATGAGGCAATGAATCGTTAAACAGGAAGTACCACTATATAGACCCTATTCGCAGCGAGCATTCAAAAAGCTGTTGCTATAATCCTACTGCATCATGTATTTCGGCGATTTCAAGCTTCATACGGAACCAGACGTTTCAAGTTCAGTCTCAAATCAAATGTCTTCCCAAATCAAATGCTATGAGACCGTATCCCACTAATAATAGCACTCAACTCCATGTCTATTGTGTCTGCGACCGGAGGTTCATGAAATTACCTGCCATGTTCCTAAATTGAGTCGACCATCAGTGATTGGAATTCTGCACAATAAGGAATGAGCATGGTAAAATGGGTTAAACAATCTCCATATGAATAGCTCCATTGTGGAAGACAGTCACTCACCTAATCCTTTTATAACTTACTGACTGAGGTTTTCTAGATTCTAGTCGGCAAGAAAAGCTTGAACTGCACTACTCACAAATTGCACCACAATTAGATGCTTAATCAAATGATAAGACTGTTCCAGAAATTTCAACTAGAGAAAAAATCTACATAAGTGAATGATATGTGGTGTTAATTATTTCAATCAACTAATAAAAATCATAATTGTAAAAACAGATACAGAAATAGGACTCCACCACTGAACTGTATGAGTGAGAAGAACATACGAGAGTGCGCATCCAAATACGGATGACTTGATATGTGCTGGCATATCATCAGGTCCTGCAGAACAACGTAAACGTAACAGTTGATGAGAACTCATAATTTTATAAAAAAGAGGAAAGCATGAATTGCGATCTGTGTCATAAAAACAAGCAATTTTGAAAAGAATACTTCCTCACCATCTTGATGCATATAGAATCATGTGCTCTACTACTGGTATAACAGTACAGATACTGAATATCATACGAAGCAGAATAAAGCGTCAGATGGAGCGGAAAATAAGTGCAACCTATAAAGTATAAACTCTAGACTCTCAAGAACTTACCTTCTATAGTATGCTTCCAAGGTGCTTTCCGCCCCTACAAGATATCACGACGCACAGCCCACCAGATCAAACCACCATGCACAGAGATTTGCGATTCATAGAAAGACTACATAATGAAGACTCAAATAAAAGAGCTGAAAACACTGGCTACAAGAAAGATATATCTACTCTATCTTTAAGCACAAGCATGCAGCCTCCAATTCAGCTTAATTACACATCCAGTGACAGCAAGGCAAAAAAATTACTTACCTCAGGTACTGTCCCAGTCAGCCAAGTTTCGACGTCAGCGAGAACATCATTGTCATAGTTTTCATTGATTGTAAGCGAGGCACTGGTGTGTTGCACTGTTGTCAACAAAGACACCACCCTTATTATGAGACGGGGAAAATTGAAGCATCCTCTAGAATTCAGACTATTGATTCATTTGCATATTGTCACGGACTAACAAACTGTTAAAACTCTCCAAGCTGACACGGATTGCAATTCTCTCCAAAACTGACAATCTATGCGCCCTGAATTCAAAAATACCATCGTTTCTGGGCTTTAGAGCAGGCCAAGGATGATGCTAATATTGCCAGGAAGGTAGTTACTTACAAAAGAAATGAGCAAGACCACATTGGAAATCAGCCAAATCAGCCTCCACATCTTTCAAAATCTGTCAATAAATAAACAGACTCGTTATCTACAAGGACACTAATAAAACGCTTCTAAATTCTGCGAACACTATCCAACCCATTTGCTACTGACCAATCCTTCATTATGCAAGGGAGTTTCCACCATTTGCAAGAGACACACTAGCTATCCTATAACTGATTCCAGACAAAGACAATGAACTCCTAGGGAATTCCTTTATTTTGTAAATATTTATTAGACCTTATTACAAAACCTTGAAGCCAGAATCAGGGGTTTCATCCGCAGGATCTTCGAAGTACGAGCCTGGAAGGAAGAAACATTATAATATGCTTATAGTATGCTGGGTTTTCTCTTCCAGGTCCTCTATGGTACAAACTAGCCCACAGTACTGTACAGTAGTGTAAGAGTAGTGCAGAGTTCCATTCCACAACCTAGGCTGGCAGGGGAATTTTGAGGACATGGATGACAAGGTAGCCTTCACTGATTAAATAGTGATAATTTTAATGCATTTTCTACAACTGAAAAGATGGATGCAACAGTACCCTTCTTTATTGCAAAATACCTTCTTTATTGCAAAAGTAATAACTTGAGGAAATTGATAATGTTCTGAATGTGTTATTGGGTGCCCTTTTACTATAATACACAATTACCGTAGTAGTGTAAGCGAAGCATGTAACGCCAAGTGAGAATGTAATAATAAGGTATTTTTTGGTAGATTTCTATTAAAACTAATAACCAGTAGAGTAGAGACAGCCAGCAGAGTCTAGTAGCAGTGATAAACATGGAGTGACGAAGGTTTGTTTGCCACTGGGAAGTAGAACACTCTAATTGATTCCTGAATCGATAGAATGCAGCTTTTTGCAAGTTGTAAAGAGAGGGACTTGGACTCTTGAAACTACAGGAGGAAAAATTACACCAAGCCAAAGGATTGGAATGTGATGTTCTTACAGTAGGTGTAACCAGATGGCAGCCACGCTTAGCAGCAGGGAGTGTGACTGTCTTCTGCGCCCACTTGGGCACCTTAGCAGCGTCTCCACCAACAAAGCTCGACGTTGACTTTTTCCTCTTGTCCTGCTCCATATCTTCCAACAAAATAGACTCAGAGAGAGAGAAACTATTTAAAGCCGTCACAGTCCAAAGAAAGATTAGCAGATAAACTATCAGTACTGAGAGTCCCTTTAGATTGTATAGGTCCAAGCAACAAGCTTAAAATTTGAGCCAACATTTTGTGCAAGTACGAGCGAGATGACAAGCTCAAAATAATCCAATGCATTGCAGTTATGACATCGTATGAAGAATTCGAAGTAATAAATGTCCAATCCACCTCAAATAGAAAGCTCGAAACCTTGCTATCTCAAGTACTGTACTTTTTAAGAGACATGTAAGCGCCATCTCTTCTTCCTCATTCTGGTTGCTTGGACTACAGTAAAGTCACCAGTAAACAAACAAGATAGCACAAATAAAATTTATTTTAGCACCGATGAAGGTGTAAGCTTTCTTGTCAACCTTGTCGCTTCAACCTCCGCATCTAAAGTGGCAATTCCGTTTACCAGCTGAGTATCAATTCGAGTTTCAGCCAAATTGTCTAAATTACACTACTGTAGAGATTAAAGAGTAAACTACACCGGATATATTGATCGATCTACTCCGGAATTACTCCATGCGAAGACCCAGTCTATTACAGTTGTGCCCCTGTAGCAGAAAGGTAGCCAGCGTAACCCTTATTACTTGAGAACGTGCATCGATTCAGTTCCTTGCACTCAAATAACTGCTAATGCAACAACCTGCAGCTACATACTTGATGTTCTCCAAGTATCACCAAAACTAGGGCTCCTAGACGATCCGCCAAAGGTTGAAATTCCTCATGGCTCTAACCGTGACAAAACCCTAGACAGGAAAATGCAGTACAAAGCCTACAAAATGGTACGATTCCCGGAACCGGATTCCGAAACGTATAAATCGTAATCAGAAATCCGGACCTTTATTACCAAGAGATTCGTCACAGCACGACGCACATTTCGATGTTCGCTTAATCCGAACTCTACCCCTAAACCCTAAAAACCGCTCAAAGTCAATTCCATTTCTACTACTTTCTCTTCAAACAATCCTCCTCATAGACAGAGGTTACTGTCACAGGCAATTTGCAATTAATTAGTTTCACTTCACCTCAACCTCGACAAGATGAAATTACAACTCCGAGATGAGTAAACTCCGATCCTGCCCCAATCTCGCGCCACCGCAGCTCAAAATTCTCAGCAGAATTCGAAAATTACCTCCAAAACAAGCTGAAATGCGAGGACTCGCTTCAAAACCCTCGCAGAAAACACTCCGTCACACCAGAATCCTCGCAGTCCGCAACGGCGAAACTCTTGTTGCTGCACCTGCATACCACAAATGATGGAAACCTTGAATGATACCCGGTGGATATCTTACCCAAGTATTGATCGTGGGATCTGGGATTGTGGTCCAGCGGTCGCCGTTCTCTTCGTGATTCTTTTTCACAAGTGGCTTGCTGGCAGAACTCCACATGGATTTGAAGCGGGCGGGACTTATAAAGGCTGCTTGAGCACATGGCCATCTGTCTTGGCTTTGAATTGTTCCAGTAATCAAAATATCCACTATTCCACTTTTGTTTCTTTGCCCAAACTTCTCTCTCCCTGTCGGTCTGAATCAGTGATTTGTTAAAAAAAGAAAAAAAAGAAAAAAAGAATTAAATTTCTTACCCACAAGAAGCTAGACTAAGGGAAAGGATATTTCTTTTTTGGGAAAAGGAAATCCTTTGTTAAAAAAATCAATTTTCTAAGGTGCAACTTGTTGAAGAATATTATAAGAAAGAGAGAGAAGTAACTCAAATTCATAGCCACAAGAAGCTAGAGAAAGGGAAAGGATATTTCCTTTTGGGAAAAGGAAATCCATTCTACTTGTTTTTAGGTCTAGTAGGATAAAAATTATCCTTGTTTTGTAGTTTAAGCAGGGCTTTTCTTTACCAAGGGCCTATCGCACTATTTGCATCCTTTGGTGCACATAGAAAGTACAGATGTATCATCTAGAAAAGATTACCTCCTTTCGGAATGATCCTTTGGACTTGCAATTTTCACATAGATTTTAGAGGCCACGGTTATTAGAAAACAAGATAGTTCAATTCTTCCCATTTTCTTATTGATTGCAATTTGGAGTAGTTTCAAATTTTAATTGCTAAAAGCATGAAAATCAACACTCATCCTTGCCTAAATGTGAACAATTAAAACATGAGTATGAGTGATGAAGAAAAGCATGGAAAAATATTAAGAAAATAAGTTCACTTGTAAACTGATTGAACAATAGTTTTTTAATGAATCCACCGTTTTTTATTAAACCCTAAAGGACCTTTGCAAAACAATTTGGAGTTTAGGTAGGCTTCTATGATCTCAATTTTTTATGAAACTTTTTAAGGATGTGTAGTTCTACAATCCATATGGTAAAATTTGATGAAATTTTTACCACGTAATTTCAAGCAATTAAAGAACCAAATCATATAGTTATCCCACCCACCCCAATTAATTTTTTTTTTTACAAATGCTACAAAAATGGCAATTTTGAGTGTTTTTTGATAGAAAAATGGCCTTGATTCTATAGGAATTAATGCTAATTTTGAACCCTAACTAGTAGGATAAATTAGTAGTCACAAATAGACTTTGCATTAGTTATTTTCTCAATATTAGTGAATACACAAAAAATAAAATAAGATACATTTGGATATGACAATCCTTTAAATCTTGCTCAAACTTCTTTAAATGTAGCTTATGACAATGCATTGATTGTCTTTTTTAGTCTAAAGCATCTTTTTTAGGTTAATAAAATTAAAAGATTGCACCATCTATTTTTAGAAATGCTAAAATTTTGTCTAAAATTTTAATCTCCTATTTGCCAAAAACTTTGCCCATCCTGCAATTGTTTTCACCCAATTCATTGCTTTTCTTCTAGTTTCAACTACCAATAATAATTCATTACGATATAGTTGACTATCACTTTGGCTACAAGGTATGTATACCTACAACAAACATTGCCCCAAAATGTGACATTTACATTTGGACTACAAAGCATTACAAAAAATTAGATACAAATATTAATTAAACAAGATGTAAGCTTAACTTAATCAAAACATGAGAGCCCACAATGAGAGTCCAATGTTGTTTTTTAGTACACCTATGGACAAATACTTTAAAATTTTATAATTTATCCATACATTGTCCCAACATTGCAAGCTACAATGCATTGGAATCTTTTATTTGTTGCCAATAAGATCCAATCAAATTAATGTATATTTAATAATATTAAGTATGCTCAGTTGCTATAGGTGTTGATTCTTCTCCCTTAACTTATATTTAGAAATTTGTAAAAAAAGTTTAATTAGCAATAATCCCATAATTAGTTTATGCAATTTAGTGCATATGCTACCTTCAAGATAGATATACATCAATTTGGCCTACCTTGAGAGTAAGAAGTGTCAAAGAAAAAAATAGAAAAAAGAAAGATTTTGCAAATTGTGAAGGAGTATTGGAAGTACTATAACACAAAACAAATTAAATAGATGCTAATTTCAATGGAGGAAGTTTCAAATTGGCTAAAATGTCTCCATTTAACCCCAAAGTGACATTCAATTTTTGGGGTTCAAAAACATCATTGCTTTTGAAGCTTTATGGATCTAAATGTCTTCAAGTTATACAAATCTCAATCGTACAATCTTCTAGTGTACATGTTGTAGGTGACATGTACAAAATTTGAAACTAATTGGCCACATAGATTGCAAGATCATAATGTTTTAGTGTTGAAAATGGATGCTGAAATTTTCCCAAAAACACATTTGGAGGTGAAATTTGATTTCTAAACCTACTCAAATGAAAAAACTTTACACTACAAAATGATTCAAAACTAGTATACAAACACATTGGTGGAAAGAAAAATTCATTCAATTGACTCATTGTGTCTACAAAACGGCTTTGAAATGTCAAAAATCAGCAAGAAAAATTGCAAAAAAAAGATCTAAAGCTGAACCTCCTTCTACTAGAATGCTTCTCTGTCACTCATTAATTCTTGGATTAACATGAAATTTTAGCCACACAAACTAGACTAGTATGCACAATTTTTCCAAAAAGAATTATTGAAAATGGACCCTGTATGAAGAAGACACAAGCCGCCGAAGTTCACTACACTCCAAAAATGGCAGGATTTGGAACTTCGAATTGCTCCCAAACATTCAAAACAACTTGGATTGACATGAAAACTTTACCACAATAACTATACTTCAAGGGGATCAAAACCCAATTTTTTAATATTGAAAATGAACAATGGATGAAGGAGATACAAGGCCCCGAAGTTGCAGCCCTAAAATACAATTTGGTGAACTCAAATTGAAGTTGTGAACTTCGATTGGCTTCCAGAAAATCAATAAACCTTGGATTAATGTGAAAATTTTATCACTCAAACTAGAGGGGAGAATGAAACTTTTCCAACAGTTTTTATTGAAATTGGACCTTGGATGCAAAAGTTACAGCACTTTGAACTGGACTTGAAATTTTGTGAGGACACTTTCTGTCCTCTTTGTCATTTTGGGGTTAAAGGCCCTTTTTTACAATGAACTACTGTACATGAAGGTCTGATTTGGCACTTGAGTGTCCAAATTGAGTTTCCATATCAGATTTGTTGGTGTCCACGTCACCTCAGACCATTCACAATATGACACGTGTCATATTTTTTCAAAAATGACTTAATTTCTGCCGACTTAACTTCTGCCGAATCTGACCTTTGTGTAGGGCAGTAGAGCAAGGATTTTTTTTGGGGGGGGGGAGAAACCCAGCTAATTTTTAGTCAATTTAGGGATCGCTGCTCGGGTCAGACCTCCGCCTCCCCAAGGAAGGAAAAATATCAGGTGTTCGGGCAGTCCGTCCACCGAGTCTGATTTCCTTCCTGAGGCCACACGTGCCGTAGAACTGCGCGTTTTCCCAAAAAGAGTCTCCATGTCTGAGTGACTGACGGCCTTCTCTAATAACGTAACTGATTTATGAGGCTGCTTCATAACTTAATTTCAGACCTGCTCCGTCCACCTCGGCTCCAGTCGTGACGGAAGAGCCCTCTCAGTAAAGACTTCCACTCCTCCACTGACACCCAATTTCAAATCTCCGTCGGCTTCAGTGAATTTCTCTGGTGACAACGGTTTCCACTGGAGCTCCGCTCTCAGTCAGTCTGCATCTTCACGTGCCTCAGTCATCATCGGGGAGCTCTCCGCTTCCCATTTCCAAAGACTGGCCTGAGTGCTCCGCCGTTCAAAATTGCAAGAAGAAGGCGACAAAAAAGGCTAAGTTATTCCAGTATGGTAGAACCATCCATAGTTGACCACTTAAGTGAATGCATGCATGTTTTGGAGCAATGTAAGGCAACATAAAAAAATTGTCATGTAGAAAGATAGAAATCATTGAGATTGGAGTTTTTTTTGGTAATTTTATGCTATGAAGTGAAATTACTATGAATTTTAAAACCCAAAAGTTGATACAAACCCATATCCAATGTATAGAGTCTTCCAATTCTGATAATTCAAGAACTACTTTCCTGCCATTAGATGGGATTCAGCCATCGAGGAGGGCTGTGAGTTCTCCAGCCGAAACCCAATCGAAATATGCCAATACCTACCGTTCCCCGCCTGTGCTGACATGGCCAAGCGACTGCCAGATCAGAGTTTTTGAAAAAATAAAAAAATAAATTTGACTTTGTTTTTCATTTTAAGGACTTAAATTTTATTTATTTATTTATTCTTTTTGGAAAAAAAATAAAATGCCGGCGCGTTCGATGGGGGTCCCGGGGAACGGAGCTGGGAACGATGTTGAAACGGCCCTCCAGCCCCCCGGAATCCCATCTAATGTCACTACTTCTGTCATGCTTTCTTGCTTACTAATTCAAGATATGTGTGAGCCTCACTAGTTCCAACCTTGAAAAGAAGTAAAAAATACATTCCAAGTTTTGATTGGAAATAGCTCCTCCCTGTAGGTGGAAATAGCTCCCCCCTATAGGTGGATATAGATCCCTAGTTGGCAATGGGTAGTTCTACCATAACTGAACCTTAGAGCATGACCACCCATGCCCGCTCAATCTGATGCACCAAAGCATATTGAGTAGGCCCTTGTGCGGTGACAACTAGAGCCGCACCATCCCTTGTTCTACTTAGCCATGATGTTTACAACAACTTTAGTTATTTAGGAGAATTAGAGGCTTCCCTCACACTATCAATTGCTCCCAATAAATTGTTGTGGACAAAAATTCTACACAATCTTTGGTCTTGAGTCACTGAAGAGGCTCACTATTGTTGAGTGACCAGGTGCATTTTGTAAGTGGCCACCTAGGAAGTTGCCTTTGCAAGAGTGACAATGGGGAACAAAAGGTTGCAAGGGCTTGCCCAAAGCCGTTGAAGCCACCTACAACCTGCCGGGATGCCCATGCTCTCATCATAAACTTCAAGACAATATTAATCGTATTTCTTGCAATGAGATTTGGTTACATTTGTTTCCCAAAAAAAAAAAAAAAGACAATTTGTTACTTGTAGTACTAATATAATGACCAAACTCTTGGCACAAGAATTAAATTAAGTCATAATTTCAAAGGAAAAATCAATGACGAAGTGTAAGGCTATAAGCTTAAGGTGTTTGAGGGTTTTGGATATGATGTCTACAAATACACATCCAACAAAGTATTGGACCCTACTAGCAAGAGAAAGACAAATCATGTGAGCTTTCAAATGTATTATTTGAACAATGTGAGAATAAGTTGTGAATTTTTAACAAGACGACTATACATGCACCTAATACCAACACTAGGGTTTGATATTCAGATGTTGTACATCCTTGTAATCACATCTAAGTTATTCACTTCCCAAGATTTTAGAGGTGACAATTATAGGTACAGTGACAGTTATGGGTGATGCTACCCCACTCCAAGTTGTACTTTGGGTGACATCCAGACGGCACCAAGAGCGTGATTTTTGAAGAGCACAAATGAGTGCAGCTAAGGTAGCAATATATCATGAGAGGTGGTTGGCTCCAAAGTGCTCATGGGAAATGGCACCTGGATCTACAACCGCAATCACCTGTCTAATTTTAGTAACTTTTCAAAGCACATATTGAAAGACAGTGAGGTGCAAAAAGGTGGGAGGTAAGAAATTGACCATTTATCAGCTCATTTGCAGATTGGGGGGAGTTTGACTTCTTGAAATATTTCAATGAATTTTCTTTTAAAATAAGGTGGGTCCCTCAAAACCGCCACTTTTGGGTATTTTGCCTAGTTACTAGTATCATTAGAATGTTCATATTTTCATATTTTTCTTGTTGACAAGTGAAAGGAAGTTTCAACCCATCAAAGAATGCAACATTTGGATACCGTATGCAAAAGTTATGAAGGGTCAAAGTTTTTTTTGGTAGATGTTCTAAAATTGTTTTTTCAACATAATATGTGTGTATTGAATTTGGAGATGTACACAAAGTGACGATGGTGATTTTAGGAAGGGTGCAATTTGGATGTACCTACCTTAAATGGACCTGGCATCTAATCCAAGTCCTTTCATATTTGGGAGGTCTTTGTGGAAATTTATGAATTAGTTATGAAGTTTGAAACACGTAACTAAGGTACTATAAACATCCACCCTTTAATATGTTCATTGGTAGTACATTGACAAATGCAATAGGTAACCCTTTGTTAGAAAGCTCTTTTTTAGCCTAGTCACTTAATGGAACTCCTAATTTATAGAGGATATCCATAGATTTGACGGGATTGTAAAATTTAGTCCACAAAAGGAAGAATATTCACCTAACATTATGCACAAGTTTGGTGAGGCTCCTTATTAAATTGAAGAGTGATGAGGTATCTAAGAAATCAAGTTCTTCCCAACGTTGAGGGGGCTTACGTTTTTTGGGTCATTCCAAGGGATATCTTCAACATTGTTTGAGGGTCCAATGCTACTTGGTAAACAATGTTATGTAACTTAAGGTTGAGAATTTGTTCACTTAAAGAGATGGATCTTACCTTAAAGCAATGAGCACTAGCAATAACCAAAAGCCCCTCCCCACCCCTTCATGTAGGAATTAAATATCCTAGTTATTCCATTTCAACATTTAATAACTAAAATCTACAATTCCATAGAAGGAAAACATAATCTTCAAGAATGTAGGATATAACCATCTCTATAGCATGTGCTACATTGACTTAGTGTAAAAGTTTGCCCCCAAGTGCAAACATGTAGGTTGAAATCCAAATCTTAATTTCTTGACTTTTGTATTTTCTCACTTAATACCACTTCAAATACATAAAACCTCTTTGTAGTGTATACACGTAGCTCTGGTACTTTGTTGAATACTAATATTTCAACTTTTCCACCTTTGTATTACATTCAAGCATTTATTGTAGTCATGTTGATTCTTTGGTTGATTCTAAATTTTTCAGCAATTGGTGAAATATACAATGTAATTAATTTCAATAAAAATGATTAAATTTGACAGATTTTATTCAAATGCAAAGTTGAGGGCTTATAACTAGATAGAGTAGATGAAAAAATTTAAAATTACCAACCATAAAGAAAGAGATCAATTTTTTCTTTAATCTTGCAAAGTGAAATTGCGGAATCCATCCAACCTTCACAATAATTACTAAGGTCCAATATAGATCTAAAATAGCCAACTACAAAGTAGAGGCAAAATTTTACATTTATCTTCTAAAGTAAAATTTGAGAGTCCACCCTCACCTTTACAATAACATAACATTGTATAACTAGGCAATGACCCTCCCCATCTAATATGCTTTGTTAAATATTTGAAAATGATTTATCAATCAAGTCAAGGATTAGGGTTGGTTGAAGAGCTACATATAATAGAACCACCCATAGTCAATTACTTAAGCAATTCCATCCATATTCTGGAATAGGATAATGCAATGTAAAATTTTGGCCATGTAGAAAGATAGAAATCGTAGGTATTGCAATTTTTTGGTAATTTTATGCCTTGAATTGAAATTGCTATGAATTTTGGAAGCCTAAAGTTTGTAAAACCTATATCCAATGTATAGAGTCTTCTAATTTTGATCATTCAAAAACTACTTTCCCACTTACTATTTCCTACTTTCTTGCTCACTACTTTGGGACATGTGTCATAACCTTATTAGTCCCAACCTTGTAAAAGAGTAAAAAACACATTCCAAACTTGGGTTTAAAATTTATTTCAACCTTGGTTGGAAATGGTTGAATCCTATTGGCTAGATATGGGTCTCTGATTGGGAATGGGTGGTTTATAAGACACTAAATTTTGTTCATTATAGGGAAGTCCTTTTCGAAGATGCAAAAGGGCCCCTACTTCATTGGTAAACAATGTTATCAAATGCCAAGGTCCAATACAAATCTAAAATTATAATCAACCACAAAGTAAGGGCAGAATTTTTTTACAGTTATTTTGAAAAGTGAAAATTCCTGAGTCCACCCACCCATGCAATAAATGCCAGGGTCGAATACAGATCTTCTCCTTGGGCAAGCCTTCAAAAGGTCCCTCATCAGAATCAAAACGTGCCAAAAAAAACTATAGAAATTCAAATTTAAAACAAAAAGGAAAATGAGAAAGCCCGGTCCAATGGAAAGAGAATGACAGGACAGGACAAGGCATAAAAAGGCGCGCTTTTTCGGCAAAGGCAATGGAAGCTGGGGGCACGGCCTCATGGGTGGAAACCCGTTGAAATACCGGGTGGCCCGACCCGACCCGGTCCTCGTCGTCTCCCTTGAGTCCCTTCCCAAGTCCCAACAAAGCACACGCATCGTTCGTACCCGTTTCTCTGACTGTGGATCCGGCCGTATGGTTGATTTGGCAGCCAGTGCCTTGAAGCGATGGCGTCTTCTTCTCTTTCTTACGGTACTTCTGTCACAGAATTCGATTTCTGGAAGCCATTATAGCAGAGTATGTCCGTCGTTTGAGCCTTTCAGAGCCGTTTTCCATTTAGTTTTAGTGCAGTTCTGATTGTTTTGGTCTCAGTTAGTGAGGATTTGAAAAAAAGGTTGTAGAAGGCTCTGCTTCGGTGAGGGCGATGTGCAGGAGGTTTGCTTGCTGGCGATGAGTCGAATGCTTTCGTTTGGTGATCACGGTGTGCGCGGGATGAGCGATGGCTTGGATGAATGTATGTTGATTGTGGAGATTACGGAGCTGGTTATTTTAGGTTTTGTGGCAGCGCTTGTTTTGTGGCCGGTGCTCGGGGTTGTGTAGCGGGTCCGGAGCGTGAGTTTAGGATCGGTTGTGTTTCAGGACGAGTCGAGTCGATTGCCCGTGTTTGAAAATTGCGGGGAGAATACTTAGTTCTGTCATCGTTTAGGAAGTGTTTGCGAAACTTGTTGGATTGAGATTAGGCAATGGCTTTGAAGGCATTGGTTTTGTGATCCTGTTCGGGGATTGCGCGAGTAGGTGGATTGGAATATTTATGCAGTAGATGTGGTTCGGAGTTTCTGGAGGCTGTTTTTGCATTCTATTCAACTGGACCTTGATGTTATTCGAGCTTCAATTTGCAAATTTGTACGGGACGCCTAGTATTAGATCGCCAGAACTCTTGTGGAGTTCGATCGTGCGTTTTTCTCACCGTCCTTGTTTAGTTTGAGATAGGTTTTGCCTCGTCAGGATTACAATTTGGGGCTGGAAGGTATTTAAGAAGCGGATTTTGGTTTCGTATTGTCCTGAGTCATCCCAACAGCATTAGGTATTGTATTTATGTTTGTGCTTGTTGTTTTGGATGTGATCAGGATTTTCACGTTAAGAATGCAATGTTGTCAGCACCTGGAACACGCGGATCAAGCCAGGATTATCGTCATAGTAGGAGAGAATTGAAGACTTGTTTCACAAGCGATTGGAGGAGACGTCGATCAGAATGATGCAGGGAGTAGTATCCATTTATGAAATGTCAGCATGTGCCGTTCATTCTCTTCCATTGCTCCCTCTATTGCCAAGGCGAGGTTAATTGAATACTACAGTGACTCATCCCTCATCATTGCCAGCAGTTTATCGATCGCTCTCGTCGTGCTCAATGCTGCTTTTTACTACGGACGTTAACTCTCTTTAAAGCCCTAAGCTGTGACTTAGACACAGCTAGGGTGATGGAGAATGAAAATGGATATGAGAGTGACCCACGCGACGAGGTTAACTCCTTGGACGAGAGTGAGGCAACGCAGGCTGTTCAGGTTGCTCTCAACATACGGCCTCTCATTGCGTTGGAGCGTATTCATGGATGCAAGGAATGCATTGCTGTTGTTCCTGGCGAACCGCAGGTAGTCACTTTTTTCATTGTACCTGCTTATTTCGGCCGCTTATATTTCCTGCAATTGCGTGTCTCTTGCTGGTTTTTGTTTGGATGATTGAAAATTCTCCTTTCTCCAAGCATTTGACGGTCAAATTTTCTCATTAACTAAACCAATCTGTAAAGTTATCGTATCGCAATTTCAGTAATTATGATTATACCAACATTTCCTGAATTAGTATGAAGTCGTTTTCTTGTTTATTTCGAACGGTTAAAATTTGTATACCGGCTCTCGTGTGACAGGTTCAAATTGGTCATCATTCTTTTACATTTGACTACGTCTTTGGGGATTCTGCTACTCCGCCCCCAACAATTTTCGACAAGTGTGTGAAACCGTTGGTTGAGGGGTTATTCCACGGTTACAATGCCACAGTTTTGGCATATGGACAGGTGTGTTGATACTGCCTGCACTCGGGAGGGATTATGTAAATAGCTTCTGATCTGTGCGGTAGCTGATCACGAAGAGTGTTATGATTACTTAGACGCACAGTATGGAACAATGCGAATATGTCACAAGAACCAAACCTATTTTAAGTTGCGAGGTCTTTCGAGTGCTTATTTTTACTCGTGGGATTCTTTTTTCTTTTATTGCAGACAGGATCCGGAAAAACGTATACTATGGGAACTGGTTACACTGTCGGAGGTTGCCCAGAAGGAGTCACTCCGCAAGTTATGCAGACTATTTTTCAGAGGATTGAAACACTTAAACATAAGGCTGATTTCCAGCTCCGAGTTTCATTTATTGAGGTGCGGTGATAGTCTATGCTCACTTAGATTCAGAGGTTACGGAGTAACTTCGGGTTCCAAACAGTGTCGTCTACATCGATCGACTTGGAGTTCTGTTAGTACAGTTTTAAACCTTATTGTTCTTCATGTGTATAGATACTGAAGGAGGAAATTCATGATCTACTTGATCCGAATCCCCCATCAACAGAATACATATTTGGAGGAGGTTTGAAGTCATTAGCCGTAGGCAAGCCACCCATACAAATTCGGGAGACGACCGCTGGGGGAATCACCTTAATGGGTGTGACAGAGGCTGACGTTAAAAGCTTGGAGGAAATGGCGGCTTACTTAGAGCACGGCTCTCTTTGTCGTGCTACTGGAAGCACGAACATGAACTCCCACTCAAGGTCATCACTTGCTTTTGCATACCTTGTGAATGTGCGAAGCAGACTTGTCGAGCGCATTAACTTTCTTATTGTGACCGCACGTAGCTATATTGCACCTCGTTCCAGGTCCCTCGAGTCGCACTTTGAAGGAATTCTAATATCATGATCACGATCTTGAGTAGTAGTTGCTATTTGAGGTCACACTTGTTGTATTGTGCTGCTAAGAAACTTGTGGCAGATTGTGCCGAAGGTCGTTGCTTTATATCTCAGAATCGTGGTCATTTTAGTGTTTTGCTGGTAAGAATTGAACCTTTACTTAGGGCATCATATTGGCGGGTGGATATTACAATAGTAGCAATAATCTTTTAGCCGAAACAGGGGGATTTGTTTGCACATGTCAATCGTAGGGGTCGCGTAATTCATAGGCGTGTCTTTGCCGAATGTGCAGTCGATCGCATGCGATATTCACTATCACACTGGAGCAGCGCCGCAAATGGGATCCACTTCCCGATGGTGGAAATCCTTCACCCGAGGACGTTAGCGAAGATTATTTGTGTGCGAAGTTACATCTCGTAGATTTGGCTGGCTCGGAAAGGGCAAAGCGAACAGGGGCTGATGGTCTTCGTTTCAAAGAAGGTTTACCGACATTTCCTCGTTGGATAACTTTCTCTTTGTCTTGGTTTTCAGATGTTACAGTCTCTAACTGCTAAATGTCTATTGTGGGATGCTCACACTGTCATATAATCAGCAAGTTCTATAATTTTAGAACCTATTTCTTGAGTGTGACGATAAGGGTGTGCCCGTTCTTGGGTTTATTAATTAAGAATCTCTAGTGCTCTGAATGCTCAAGTAACTGTGAATCTACGTGCTGCAAACTTTCTTAGGTGTGCACATAAATAGAGGCCTTCTAGCACTTGGAAACGTGATCAGTGCGTTGGGCGATGAAAAAAAACGTAGAGAAGGAGGTCATGTTCCTTATCGGGATAGCAAGTTAACACGATTACTTCAGGTAAGAATTTCCCAAACTTTGGTCGGGATGCTATTTGTCTTGTACGAGCATGAGTTGGTTTTGGTAATTATCTGTGGTCGTGGAACCTTTCTTAGGTTTACAGCCTCTAGTGAATTGGGTATCGTTCTTTTCCACTGCGTCCTATGTTTTCACCAAACAGTGCTGAATTATTTCTGATGGCTGCAGGATTCCCTTGGAGGCAACAGTAGGACGGTTATGATTGGTGAGTAATCTGATGCAAGCATTCATTTTCTTATTCTGGCTGTTATTCTGATGCAAGCATATAATTTGTGATGACACTGTACTTTTATCAGCTATTTAACCTAATTTTTATTGTTTTTTGTTTTTGTGAATTGCAGCTTGTGTGAGTCCAGCAGATGTTAATGCGGAGGAGTCTATTAATACTCTTAAGTACGCTAATAGGGCTCGCAACATTCGAAATAAGCCTACAGTGAGTATCTTTTGTGTATTATGTGACATACTGAATGTGACGCTTGAACGAGGATCTTGAATATTAACTGGTTCATTTTAATCATCAGTCTGATGTGTTTCTCTTCATTAACTAACTTCATTGAGGAGGAAAGCAGTCGTCTATGGATATTAACAGAAGAAGATTTTTGTGTGTGATCAGGTTAATCGCGATCCGCTTGCAGCTGAGATGCAGCGAATGAGACAGCAACTTGAGCTCATGCAAGCAGAGCTTCTATATGCTAGGGCAGGGGCTCCTTCAAATACTGAAGTTCAGGTACGAACGAGGAATCTACTTTTTAATGTGCACTTTGTTGCTTTATATGATACGAACTTTGACCAAGGAAGTGACGCTGAAGACATACTTTCAAATTTCACAGATGTTGAAGCAAAAGGTTGCCTGGCTTGAAGCTAGCAATATGGATTTGGGGCGTGAGTTGGAAGAGGCTCGTGATCGCATTGATGCACTTTCTCAATGTGCTTTAGAATCACAAGTAAGCCTGGTGTTGCTTTTATCGTCACATTCATTTAGCAAGTCATGAGAGATTTTGTCCTCTTGATTTTGCTCTACTGCTAATTGTCCTGCTGATTCCTTGATGACCACCATTGCAACAAGGCTTTGACATTTTCATGCACAGATGGAGCGTGACAAGCTTAGAATCAAGCTTGATCAACTTCGATCTGGAAAATCTTTTGAGGAGCTTGATGAAGGACTTGATGTCCAGGTACGCTTATTTGCATGGGAAATTAGGTGGTTGAGAACACCCAAAGTTTATACCTTCGATTGGTTTGAATCCATGAATGTGCAATTCAAATGTATTTCCTGGAGTCCCTCAGTGTCTGACTCTGATTTTTCATACAGACGGATGAACTGCTAAAAGGGTATGTAAATAGGATTCAAGAATTAGAATTTGAGCTACAGCAACTGCAACACGCTAGAATTCCATCTGATACTTCCTCTAGACCTCCCTCTTCTACGTCATCCCGGAGCATGAGTGAGAGTACAGCTGGACCAGGTTTTGGCGTTGCAGGCATTGATGGGGATATTTACTTACGCCCTGGTATAATATTCAAGTCCCGTCCGATTCCAAGGATTTAGTGACTGTCCTTTCATGAATATTTTCAAATCTTTACATCTTTTGATGTTGGCGTTTTTATTAGGTTGACATTATGCCTTGTGCACGATGCTTTCTTTGGATTTTTACTTCAATCAATTTCTCAATTGTTACTGTTTGAATATCTGTAGTGTCCCTTACAAATGGATGGTGTTTGCAGGTGAATACTCTGGAGATATTGATAATGAATTACTGTTGGAGTTTAAACGCACATCGGCGCAAGAGAAATTCGACAAAGAGTTACGGGAAATAGATAAGCGCCTGGAGCAGAAAGAGGTGAAGAGATCGCCCATTAAGAGGGTTACTTCAAACCAGTTGTGTACTATACAAAGGAGCTTGACTCCCGGATCTCATGCTTGCTCACTACTTAGGATATCTTTGTGTATTGTGAACGACAGATAGTGTCATTCCTTGCGTGTTGGATATGGGTGACTCAGATGGAATGCTTTGAAAGTCATTCGACCCTCTCAGCTGTCGTGGTCTATGCTGTGTTTCAGGCGGAGATTAAGTTATTTGTACGACCTGATGCCACAGTCTTGAAGCAACATTTCGAAAGCAAGTTGGTGGAACTTGAAGAGGAAAAGAAGTATCTGCAGGTATGAGTTAGGGTCTAAGCAGGCAAGACTATATCCAATAGAAATTCGTCTTTTTGAAAAATGAGCATCAATTAATGACAGCAGTTAAGTATCTGTATGAACTGTGATCCATAGGAAACGGTAGAATATCTGATGGGTTTTAGTGTTTCAGACGATTCTATCCCAGTTCGTTATTACATTTTAATTTTGCTGCAGGAAATGAAAAACAGTAATGAAGGATTGAAATAATTTGAACACGCTTCGGATTATATTACACTGACTTTCATGTGTCGTTGCAGAAATTGAAACAGCTAAAGGTTCAGGTACGATGTGACCCCACAAAACCCTCTCGCCAAGGCGCCGCAAGAAAGCAAATATCAGCAGCAGGTCTCCTTTCGGGCTTGCTACATGTTTCCGTGGCGTTGAGTTCTCCTTTGTTGTCATTGGGAGCAGATCGCGGTCTTGAGAGATAAGCAGGAAGTGTGGTCCGAGGACCTTCACCAACAGCGATGCGATGATGGAGGTGACAAGATGAAGATAGAAAAGGTTTTTGTCGTGACTCGTAAATTTTTGTGATTAACGACGGAAGGAATTTTACAATGATGTGCATCGAAGTATGCGTCTGTTTATAACGTTTTTTCCCCAGAGATATTCATTTTTCCCGTCTTAGAAGGTAGGTTGGCAGAAAACTCAGTTTCTGGTAGACTACTCTGGAGGTAGTCTTGAGGTATAAAATGGAGTCTGCAGGAGTCTAGAGGTAGCTGTCACTCCACCTCGTAGAGAAGTAATCGGTATTCTCCTCCTGGAACAGTTAATTGCTTTGAGTCCCATTATTTGAAGTGGAGCGGTCTTGGTCCTAATTCATAATCATCATCAGATTCATTAGTCATATTCAACAATAACGTTGTCGCCTACTATCAAACCAGTGAAATCAAGTGTGATCACTGTCTTGATAGTAGGTGTAGGCATTACTGTTGAATTAGTGTCAAAGTTCGTTTACAGCCCTTCAGTTGATAATATCATTGAATTTCGTGGCTATTTTAATCTCCTATGCATCTTCCTCATTTTATCTCTACAACCTGTGAATTTGTGTCATCTGTAGGTGCATGGGCAGGGCGTGGTTGAAGATGAACGTCAAGAAGTTCAAATATGGAGTATTACTACCGGACTTCAGAGCTTCTTCCAGGTTAGTGTTGTGTAATGTGAATTTTCACTATTTACAAAAAGTCAGTGCTCCCTGAATGGGTGTATACTTTGGAACTGTATAGTAAACCTAAGCGTATATTCTACAGAGAAGGGCTGACTGACAAGAGAATCATTGTGCGCAGAAGCAAGCATTCTTCAAGCTATGCCTTCTCCCCGGTAGCCTTGCCTGTTGCACCCTTCTCTGGTTAAGGCTGCAACAGAGTCAGAAGAGTAGAAACATGAGAGGATCCTCGTCTGCATCTGTAAAGAATAGAGGGACCAAGAGTAGACTGCAGCCAACTCACAATGTCACATAATACCTGTACGATTTCTTAAGCAAGAGCAGTTGCATAGTATTGTATACGTATTTGTAACGCCATTGTGAAATCCATAAACTGTTTTCTACACAAATTTGGTGCACGTTTCATGTATCAGTACGCGAATCCTTTTCCTCGTTGTTTTATGAAATCATGCACACTAATCATTCGTGTGATCCAAGATTTATGTGACTTAGCGGTTTTTGTGGATCCTGAGTGTCTTGATATTGGTTGCGTGTGCAGGAGTTAATGCCAAGGAATCTTCTCAATAGGTGCTTCTTATTTGTTGTCATTATTTGTTTCTTGGGATGAATGCTATTTTCATAGTCCAATGTGTGCTGTGAGATTAACGCAGACTTTATTTCACTGGAGCTTGGAACATTTTGCTATTTAGTACTCTGCATGCAATCATGCTAAGACATCTTAGGGGCGGTTTTGCAGAGCATTTCGAACCATACATAGTATTTGGGACTGGTGGTGGCGTTAGGAGTTTTGATGTTCCTTCTGCTGTAAGTAAATTAGGGATTGACTTCTTTACGTAATCAACTTCGATGTAGTACCGTTGTGATTGTAATATCTATTTATCAATTATACTCTTAAATTCTAATTGGGTCCTCTTTTCATGTGTGAAGCTTGATGTAGATGGTAAAAAGAAACGATGTATCCCCTTTCATAAAATTTGTGATATTTTATGTACTTTTGCTGCTGAATCACTTAACTACTTCGTGCAGCTAAAGGCTTTTTGCGCGTGAAGATGAGTTGAAGTCACTGGTGACTTTTCTAATCAATGAAATTCCAGGTATGCACTTACTGGCTGCGTTACTACTGATCGGGTTGCAAATCACTCTCGTTTCTTAAAACACAAACCACTTCAATTCAGTTTTTAGAAGTATGTGATTTCTGTATATTTTCTTAACCTATTCTAACGGTACTTCGTATATCTGTGCAGCTTACGTGCTCTAGCATCATTGTTTCGATCGTGGAGTATATTGTGACAAAATTCTGCACTCGGGGTTTTCCCAGATTATTGCAACACTCAACTTAGCTGCCTGTCTGATAACGGGCTTTAATTAAATTATCCTGGATTAGGGTGGGGTGTCCATAAAGCGTCCTCCTGAGCGGTGATGCCCTTTTCTTTTGGGTAGGTGAGTCGTTGCAACCCTCAAAAACATATTTGAGTAAAGGTTGTTGGAAATATGTGGAAGCTAAATCTACTGTACGGTGGAAGCACCCAAAACTGTCAATATAAGCAATTCAGCATAAGGTAAACCTGCCTATGACACGCAGACATTTACAAAATTACCCATTACAGCTTTACATTAACCCATTTCAGATTTTTGTCAATAAATGAGATTATGACTTCATTAGGTTGGTTAGTGGCCAAAATCAATGCCTTGGGAGATGACCATGGAGTTATTAGTGACTGTCATAGGACACTTACACCTTTCTAGTGTAAACTTGTCATAGAAAGTTATATTTTTTATTCTTTCATGTCATGGTCATGTTAGAAAATCTGGTGATTGCTTTAGGTGGTAAGATGACCATTATAGAAACACTTTTTGCTGATTTGGGGTAGTCTACAGATTCTTTTAGACCAATTGGGCAGAGCACTTTAGAAATTCATAACTAATTCATACTTTGTCCAAAAAATAAAATTCCAGTTAGCTTCCTTCATTTCTTAGATTTGTTTTTGTATGAATATAAATCAAATTTTTTTTGGTAATGGCAACATGACCAATCAATTATTTTGCCTGTCATAGGCAGGTTTACCTTAGTTGGAGGCACAATTTTCTGGAAAAAAATATCTTTGTAGTATTTGCAATTGAAAATCATTAATTTTTAGAAAAAACATTAAATTTTTTTGATACAGCATGCATTTTCTATGAATTTTCAAAGTTGAATGTCCCTAGACCACTATCACATAGGTGGATCTTAGAACAAATTCAAGACAAATCAGCAGTCAACCAATCGCCATTAGGTATGGGGATGGTTTAACCCCTAAAGGACCAAGGCCATTTTTCTGCCAAAAAACACTCAAAACTGCCATTTCTATAGCAAAGAGTAAAAAAATTGAAAATTGTTTTTTTTTTCCACATCTAACCATAGGATCTTATACCTAACTAGTATGAAAATGTGTGGAAAAAATTTCAGAATTTTTGACCGCACAGATTGCAAAATATCTGCGTTTAAAGTGAAAAAAACAAGTTTTTCAGCACATTGCGGGACTATATTTTATGACTTTGAACATTTTTAACTTAAATGTTTTGTACTATAGAGTTTTGAGCTTTTAATCTTTATAGTGGAAAATTGAGTTGAGAGTCTAGGGGAAAAAAAAGAATCCAAAAAAAATTAATTTTCAGTATTAAAAAAATTGTTAAGTAGAAGTAGGTACAAGACAGAAAGAAAATCTAAAATATTAATATCTTTTATATGGAATAAAAAAGCACTAATCCCAATGGTGAGATTGTTCTAGCAAAAAAACTAAACGTTGTGGAACCTTTTTTCTTGAAAAATTATAAAAACTGCATTCAGAAATGATTCCTACAAGTTATTTTTTCATGAAGATGCTCTAAGTGCTCGAAAAACAAGATTGTCCATAACTTTCTCATAACAAATCCAAATGAAATGAATCAAATCTTTCCAGATAGACAAAAATATAATCTATAAGAAAAAAAAATTAGAAAAAGAAAAAAAAATTGCAAAATTTTTTTTGTTGCCCCTTGTCCCCTGTTTTGAGCTTATTTGGTCATAACTTTTGTTCCCGGGCACCGATTGTGAAAAAAATTGTATTCTCAGAAAGCTAATCAATGTTTCTATCTTCAAAAAAAAATTCAAAAAATCACGACAAAAATTCAGCCCGCAAGGTACCTGCCCGAAATCCCATTTGTCCCCCGAAGGGACAATGGTCCTTTAGGGTTTAAGGACACTTTAGAAGGACACTTTAATGGAAGTCTATTGATACATTGATGAAAGTCTATTGTGCTAAATTGGAAACAAGGACGGTTTGGGGTGTTTTCACCTAAGGTTTCATGTTTTTTGGACACTTTCAATAGAAGTCTACTTGTCAAGAATTGTTATGTAGATAGTTTTGGGTGTTTTCACCTTCCTAATGGTCTTGAGAGGTTCAAATGAATTTGTATATAGATAAATTTCATATCCTAGTCATATTATTTAAGCTTAAAGTGACTTAAATTCCCTTTGTGCCAAAATGATTGTCCACAATTTTGTTAATATTTTTTTGAGCCAATTTCATTGACCATATTATGAAAAATATAATTAAGAAAGGTTCCAAATTTTATATCACTAGAATCAATAAAGAACATTGCATGTGTTCATTGCAATCTAAATAAAATTAGCTACAAGAGAACATTTTTTGACCTACTCAAAACAAGCTAAAAAACATGATATTCAGAGTGGACTATCATTTTGGGATGAAGGGAGTACTACAAAAACAATTGATCTAAATGGATTATTGTACTTGGTTAAGAGGATCAAAAAATAATAATTTTAAATTTAGATGACAATATAAAAAATTATTTTTTCAAAAAAAAAAATTTGTATGGAGAAAACATGGATTTTTTTGAATTATTGTTATTTTAAACATCTTCACAATTTGATAATCCACCTTAACCCCTAAAAAGTCCTTAACCCTTGAAAAGTCTGAAGGCCATAATCAAAACAAACACCCAAAATTTTAAGATGGTAAAGAAGGTCACCCATTTCTAACTACTTAAACAATTACAAGTATTTGTTGTGAGGCAGGTTTCTTCAATGAAAAAAAATTCTTGTGTACAAAAATAAAATCTGGAAGGTTTTTATAATTTTTCAGATTTTTATTTTGCAAAACATAATCACTATGAATTTTTGTAATTGAAGATTGTGTTCAACCCACATTGGTCATATATACCATCATATTTCTAATCAAGGTTTGGTTGCAAAATCAACCAAGTGTTGGGTGCAATATTGAGAGACTTGTAGCCAATCATAATGCACCACAATTGCGTTGGGAACTGTGTCATAATTGATTATTATTCATCTCTTCTTGTACAAAAGAGAGCAACTTACATTGCTAGAATTGGGGGGTGATCAAGAATGGGTTGCCTTCCATAATTGTATATCAATAATCATTATTTGAAGTTCATTTCTACACCATTTTGGAATAATAGATTTAATCTTAAAGGTCTCTCTAGTTTGTAATAGGGGTGTCAAAGTAAGGTTTAACTTTGAATAGTACTAAAGAAACACAACACTAAATTCTATCAAACCTAGTTATGGTTTTTGAAGGATTTTTGTCTTGGGTTTTTTTCAAACTTCAATTCTTGGTCCTTCATTTCACATACTTTACAACTAATTCTTAAATTCTCAAGCTCTCTCTAATAATACACAACATTTAATAGCAATCATTGATATTGCCCTCCTCCCAACGAAATGATGTGGTATATTCCACACTCCAATCAATATTTATTGAAGAAAGCTTATAAATTGTTATAAATTGTTAGAATTGAAGAAAGCTTTGATGGGTGCCTTAGTTGCAATTGCAAACTAAGGTCAAAAGAAAAATAAGCACTTCTAAATTAAACTTTCAACAAAATGGCATTCAGTTCACTAAAACGAATGATTTGAACATCCCTTTGCTATAACATCCATATTCTAGACAGTGAACGGAGGGCTTGCAAGCATTGTTTAGTCCAACTAACTTCTCATTCATCTAATGCAATACTTGAATGTTGAAAAGACAACCTTCCTTGATGGCCAATTTCATGAAATTGCGGTAAATGATATTTTTGTACAAAAATGTAAGCATAAATGTGCCAAAATTTGAAAAGGATAAAGGCGTTTAAGGGTTAAATGCATGTACGCAACTTTATTGCAATCTATGGCATGTATTTAAGAAATGAATAAAAATAAAAATATATGGCATGTATTTCAACAAAAATAATATGGGGGACCTAGCTAAACTGCAGGTGACAATGTGACTGAGTTACCTGTATTGCGGCCCTAACAAGGCTATCCCAATGAGTCATTGATTATGTGAGGTATTGTATCAATAAGGTAGGAGGTTGTTAACCCCTAAAGGTTTTTGACTATGTTTTCACAAAAGACGCTCTCAAACTGCCATTTCTAGTACAAGTACCAAATTTTGGAAAAAAAACATTTTTGGACACATGTAACCGTAGGATCTTGTAGTAAACTAGTTTGAGAAAATGTGGAAAAAATTTCAGAAATTTCACCGTGTAGATTGCAAGATATTAGCATTTGAAGTGACAAAAACCGAGCAGCTGCACTTCACATGGTCACATTTGTATGAAAAAATGTTCAAAATGGTGGTAACTCTTTGGATTCATTCTTCACAGAAAGTTATCTACATGCTTGAAAAATTTCAGATCATTTGGAATTGTACAATATATAGGAAAAAAATAGTAAGTAAAAAGAAGTAGAAAATGATTCAAAACACTAAATTGTTAAGGATTTAATTATGGAATTGAAAAATGCCAATCCAAACAATTGTAATATTGCAATAAACAATCTACACCTTGTGTTTATATTTTTTTCCAAAAATATTGAAAATTGAGTTAAATAAAGGACTTCAAAGTTTATTTTAGAGCAACGACGCTAGTATGTGAGCATGTGAGCATAGCCTATGAGCGGTGAGTGTGAGCCTATGAGCGGTGAGCAGGAATTGCGTGAGCCTGAAGTCTACAAATTTGAATTTTGGAGAAATTTCTAATTTTTTGTAATTAAAAAGGAAAAAAATTTGAGGTTTTGTTAGCAAAGTTTTTTTTTGAAAATATGTCCTATTGCCATGGGACCCATGATCGTGGATTTAAAAGCCTAAAAAGTTGGTGCTATTGCAGACTCAAATTTTATATCCAAGTTTAATGGTTTAAATCACATCTTCAGAGTCTGTCTTAGAATAGGCTTATAAAGTGAAAGTACAAATAGTTAATCCAAAAGGAATTCTAAAATTGACAAAAAGACAAATACAATGAAAATATCAAAAAGAATTCAACATCCTACAGATAATAAAATATTTTGTCATTGCAAAAAAGAATAGATATTGAAATATGAGTATAATAATCTGCATATATGAAAATTTTGAAGATAAAATATTGGTACTATAGATGTACTTCATATCATGCTAATACTAGTCAACTAACTTGTTCACTAACTTCACTCGCATGTCTTGATGATTCCGGCAGCAACGAGCACTTCCTTAACTTCATCCGAACTCAAGGTAGGAGCGTGGATGAATGTGTCTGTCTTGTAATTCAATTTGCAAAAGTAACGAAAGATGTAATAAAGATGCTTGCAGTTTATGTACATACCACGCTTTCCAATGGAAGTTCCATTCATACCTCCATAATGAGGACATGTACAAGATGGAAAATTTGAAAGCGTGATATTATAAACCTTTTGATTAGGTTCAGTACCAGACAGAAGTGTAATAATGGCACCAAGTCCAGGGTAAAGAAGGAAGTTCACTCCAGTGATACTTGCTGTAACATTCCTTGCACTCTCCCACTGATTGCGGTGATTTTCGGTGGGGGCCTTACTGCTCCGACGAACTTGCTTGCCATTCCGAATAGAAGGAATTCTTTCAGCATGTGCTGGTCGAGGATGAGTCCACAACATGGGCTCAAATATTCTAGATGAGGTAAATAGCCGTCGAGGTGACATCGGAATGCTAGATTGCAAGCGAAACCCAGCTTCTTCAAACTCTATAATTTCGGTACGACTAAGATTTGTACCAATAAGAACAGGCCAAATCTCAGGGATCTCAGGTCGAGTAAGAACATGGGAACGCTTAGGTCCCATGATGCATCGTGCAATTTGGTCTGCACAAAACCAGAAATCCTCAGTTTGAACTGCTGTGCCCTTATACTCACGCTTTTGTCCTCTATAAGTAGGGGCAGCAGTGGATATTCCATGCCTAACAATCAATAGCTTGCATTTGGCTTGTGTATACTTTTGAATGGCATGACACTGTTTCCTTGACTTGTGAGAAAGTCTCGCTATATGCCATTCTGATGTATCGCAATCAGTTTCCATGACAGATTGGATATGGGATAAAACCGTATTAGTTTCTACAACTGCAGACCCAAGTTGCACTCTACCAGTAGCTGATCTAATTTGAACCCGAGAATGAGAGAAGTTTACTTTGTCAGGGCGATGAGAATCACCCTCAGAACCAATTGGAAGATCTAATTTCCTTTTGCTAGACCCAAATACTTCTTCACCCTCCAAATGCGGAATTCGAGTGCAAACGTCTTCAGCTCCAGGCATCTCACTAAGTGCGTCTGCGATTTTTTTCCCATCTCCAGATGCCATAGCCCTCTTCAATTTCAAATCTTCTTTAGAGGGGCCTTTTCCGGAAGGGCCCCCACAAAGATAAGCTCTGTAGTTGGTCATTTGCATGAAGGCTTGAACCCAGTCATCACATGTGGCAATGAACAAATCAGATCCACGCTTTCCTGAAGCTTGCATCCATTTGTTGTGCATAGTTTCTGCAAGATTGCATGTTGGAATATCTGCTAATTCTTCTGTTGTCAATTTCTGCAAATATATTGAATGAAGTCATTATTTAAAACATTGAAGATGTAGAATAAAAACTAGAAAACCAAATTATGAAAGTAGAGATCATACCGTATCCATGAATGCGCCCCATTGACGATATCGAAAGTGCCAAAATGCTAGCCAGTCCTCAAGTTCACGGATAGCTGGTTCTGATGCAGCTCCAGAAGAATACCACCAAGCTTTAATTTCTAAATACATCTTTTCTGCCTCAGCCATTGACGTTGCATCCTTATACTGCCTGCAGAGTCGGATATGCTGTTTTTGGAACTCTTTGGAGATTAGTTTATCTGTGTGCTTGTGCATGCTTGTCGCCCAATGGAACAAACAAGTCCTTTTACGATCCACCATTGGAACAGATGGATCCCCTGACCCATACACAATGCGAATAGCATTGAAGTTGGCTTGAGCGCTATCACACATAAATCCCTTGAAGTTAGGATTTGACACTCCATTTTTGACCATGACCCTATTCAAACAATGCCAAAAAATGATCTGGCCTTCGGTGCCCTCAGTCTGCATATCACATACAGCTATGGTCATGACTTTACAATAAGTGGCATCATAGACGTGACAAGCAATAGTCGTCCATAATTTCACTCTCTTGACATGATCGAACATGATAAAACAGTTTTCAAGGTTGCCGCCTGGTTGCATCCGTTGCACGAGATCCACTCCACTTCCAGGTCCATTCACAAGCATCTTGAATAAATAGACCTTATCTTGTCCTTGTCCTGGAAATACACTATCGTGCATGTACTCCATTTTGGCACGTCCCTTCATGTCAAGAATTCGATCAATCTCGCCTGCACCTTTATTGTTGTTCCGAAAGGAGGAAACAATGTTGCGCACATTGGGTGAGCTAAGGAGCTTGAACTTATCCATGACATTCTCTAACGCATCACCATAAAGCATCTCTTTTGGTCCAGGCCCATCGTGAATAAGAAACGTGTCAAGGAATTCCTTGCTTGCTGCCAAGGTAATGGCAGAAGTTTTGGCTGTTGGAGTCTTAGCTACCTCGTTAGCAATTAGACTAGTTATTGCTTCAAGAGACTCTCTACATTGACCATCAGAAACAGGATGTGAATGAACACCCAAATGGATGCATGCACGTGACAATTCTCCAGTTCTAAGTACATAATAAATTCTCGAGTTACATAGACTGAGACAAACAGGAGGTTGTCTACAAACTTTACAGAGCACGGTAGAGTCAGGAGGAGGAATCTGACCTACGCTAAAAGGATGTTTGGTGGTCCCAATCCACTGAGATTCATTGCTTTTCAGAGCTCGTGTGCGGTAGTCACAGTTTGTATTTTCACAGATCAAGTGCCCAACACAATGCGATTTTCTAAACTTCAAACCTAAGTCATTATGGATGTTTGATGTCATGGTGCGACACCATGTATGACCATCATATCGCTTGTCCATACCTTCCATGCCTCTAGCCCCACATGTGGAACCACGAGAAGGTGGTAGCTCAAAAAGAACATTACCATCAAATCTAGTCGGGAGAAACTGAACCTTGTGGTAGTCCATGGCATCAAAATCAATTTGGGCAAGTTCGTTTCGTGAACCAGGCACTGAAGACAATTTGCGAAGGCATTCTAATACGGTTAAAGAATCGCGATGATTGGGGGGGAGAGGAGGACGAGAAAATCCAGACGATGCTGGACTATTAAGTGTACTATGGAAGATAGTAGGAATGGATGAATCTACCATACGTGGGAAATGAACATTCGAAGAAGAAGGTTGGCAAACTTTAATCGGCATTTGACCTTCAAAATCGCTAGACAACTCAATGACAGGTTCTATAGACTCACGCTTGATATTGAACGCAATTGTGTTCTCGGAGCATCCACTGCCTAGGGACTCCACTTTTACAAGACGTGGTAATGGGTGTTGTCCCTTTGACTTATCAGAAGTAAGTGTCAATCCTTCAGTTGAAGGTGGTAAGAGCCCCGACAGGAGACCATAAACTCTATAGCGTCCAGCAGGAAGAAGCCAGTAGAATCCTTCATGATCAGTATACCTTGATTGTAAAATAGACCCCGTAACAACACCGTCATCTCCTTGGAGTTCTTCCTCCACAATAATAGAAGAAGGGGTGAATCCAAACCGGACATGAAGAAGATGGGCAAGCACACGAACAATACCTTGACTGTCCAGTGGTAGAAGAAATGGGACATCATGACCTTTAGCAACAATACTAGCCATAGCGAAGCATTAAAAAAATGGGAAGAGAGACGAAGAATGAAGAAGTAAGCAATGATGTTTACGAGTGTAAAGGGCGTGAATTTAAAAGGAACAATAATAGAGTTGTTCAAACTGAATGAAATTTTTTTCATGGATGTACTAAATTTGAAATTGGATTGATAATTTGAATGGTCATGAATAAATACCGTATCAAGATTTGATATAGAAGAGGTAGGTGAAATGGAGTTGGGTAAGACGGCGTATTGTATGGTATCAATTAGCACATCACCAGTAATAAATGGATTACAATATGAAAGATATCAATATGAATTAAATCAAGTTGGCAATGTTAAAACTGTCACTGACAATAGACGTCAAGACGTCAAGCAGTAGAGTTGATGGCGACGTAGGACACGTTTACAATTATAATAATATATTTAGTGGCCGGTCGAGAATATTGTAATCGATGATGATGAGTAGCAAATAGAAGTAGCCGTTATGTAGTCATGAAATGAACTTATATCCTTGTAGGAAGAAGTTGTTGAAGTCTCATCGAATATAAAAGGTTGCAGGACATGAGGAAGTAGTAGATAGAAATGTAAGTTCAGAAGAGGGTGTGATGTAGTATGGTAGATGTTGATATTGTAATGCCTTGATAGTTGATTATTTCAGATGCAGGAGGAATTGCTTCCTCCATTGTTAGTGTTGGACAGTGAAGTTCCACAGAGGAAGAAGAAGAGGAGAAGTAGCTTTCGTTATTCGAGTAAGAAGCAATTGTTAAGGGCTAGAATGATTAGACGATTGTCCCGAATTAGTACAGCTGATTTGTCAAGCTCAACGAGGAATTTGACTTATGGAGATATAAGTCCATGTGAAGCAATAGGAGAGGATATTGTAGAAGTTGGGTGTACATCTTGTGAAGCTCAACCAGAGATTGTGTGTAGCTATAGTGATTGTGATGAACACATTGATGAAGAAGAAGAAAATGAAGACAGGGGAGAAGGACATCAACAACAACAGCATGAGCACTTTTTACTTCCAACGCTAGAGTTGGAGATGGAGCTTGAAGTTACAAACAGAATGGTACGTAAATAATTTTTCCAAGCAATGCTAAATGAGAAAGTATGTGAAAATTTTAGCGAGCCAGATTTCTAGGAACTTGACATGAGTTTGTACGCGTCGGAATCCCAATTCCAACGGTGTATAGCACGGAAAAAACGGATGCATATTGAATATTTTACGGCCTAAAAACTAAAACAGCATCTTGGAATCTGGCTTGAAATCTTCAAAATCCGCTGATTTTGAGGCCAAATCCAGCCTTTTGATTTTCAGCAGTTATTGGCGAATTTTGTAAAATCGCTCGAGTGTCCAAAATTTTTTAAAAAAATCAGAGTAATTCTGACCTGAAGAATCTACAAGTACAAAAAAATTTGGCTTAAAATTTTGAAAATTGAAAAAATTCTTTGCATGATTCCTTTGAGATACATCTACCAATTTTATACTTTTTTTTTTTTTTTTGGACACTTGCTTTCACCTAAACCTTGTGGTTTCTTCGCACATTGTCTTTGAACTTTGAAGGTACCGGAGGAAGAAACTTTCACGATGGAGGAAGGGGAGGCTGCAGGAGAGGCTGCTGCGGGAGATGCGGCGGTTTTGGAGCGTGGAGATGAGCATGGAGAAATGACGATCCAGGAAGAGAAGAGGACAGCAAGTACGCCGAATGAAGCCAATCCAGGTGCGTGGCTAATTTTTTTGCCCTCTCTAAACCCCAGCCGTTGACGGCTGCACTTTTTCAGATCCTATTTTGCGTTCAATATCGCCTTTCTAATGGACAGCCGTTGACGGCCACGCTTTTCTGCATTCCAGTTTAGAACTTTGTGAGCCTTCCTAGACCCCAGCCGTTAACGGCTGCGCTTTTTTCGGCTCTTTTCTTCCTCTCTAATGAACAGCCTTGAACGGATACAATTTTCGGAATTCTAATTTCAGAATCAAGGTGCTACAATTTCGTGAGCCTTCCTAGACCCCAGCCGTTGACGGCTACACTTTTGAGACATACATTTCCTTCTACGAAACATTAGGGATTTAGGCTAATGCTGAATTCTTTTGGCTCTATACAACATTAGGGATTTGATCAAATGCTGAAATCTTTGTGACCTTGGGCCGTAGCCGTTAATGGCCATGCTTCTAGAGACATAAATTGCTTGTCAAAATATACTACATTGCTATGTTTGTCTAAAGCTAAATTTTTTAGACACTTCTTAGACCCCAGCCGTTGACGGCCACACTTTTTGAGACATATATTCTTTTATGAATGTATGCTATGTTCCTCAATGCTTATCAAAATCTGAAATTTTCTAGGAAACCTTAGACCCCAGCCGTTGACGGCTACACTTTTTGAGACACACATTTGCTTATGAATGTATGCTATGTTCCTCAATGCTTATCAAAATCTGAAATTTTCTAGGAAACCTTAGACCCCATCCGTTGACGGCCACACTTTTTGAGACACACATTTGCTTATGAATGTATGCTATCTATGTCATTTTATGCTGAAAATTCTTGGGCCTCCACCAAAACTTCTTCTAATCTTTATGTATACATTGTTTTGGGGATGCCGGCAGAAGGAGATCCACAAGCACCAAGAGTCAATGCTATACTTGAGCCTCTTTCTCAAAATCAACTTGAGTTAGAGTTGCATGGATTTTTGAAGAAGGAGACTGTGAATACTTCTTCTCGTCTTGAGCGCTTGAGGTATCAACCACGAGCTAAATCAAAGATCAACATTCCTTTATGCCATATGATATCTCTACCGGTGGTGAGGCCTTTCTTGAAGAATGATGTCATGAATTTAGCTGCACACTTTGTTACTTGTGGTTATATGGAAGGAAATGGCGTTTTCTATGTTGCCTTGGAGAACAATGAAGGAAAGACAGTGGATGTCACGGATGACATTATCAAAACCTGGAGTCCAAATTGGCTGAGAGCAAATGCCTCATTTGAAAGAGAATTGCAAAACGATGAAGATCTCAAAGTTTTCTCTGGCAAGATGTTCATGGTATGGGATGGAAACCATCGTTTGCAAACATGGTTACCTCTTATCAACCGAGATCATACGGACGACTTTCAATGGCATTATGCGGTTGAAAGTATCATTTTGGAAGTCAAAGGGGATGTTGCAACTACATTGACAGCATTACATGAAGTCAATTGGTATTTCCTTATCATCCTTGATGAATTTCCATTTTATTCAAGTCTTCCGTTTCCAATGTTTGTTCACTTTGAATCATTATGTCCTACCTTCTTTTAATTGAATGTTTAATTTATATGATTTAATATAGTAAATTTTGTTTTGGCAGGCGAAACCAGAAGTCCCATGTTTCCATAAATCTTGTTCACAAGCTCTATCGCATTCATAATATTGCCGGGCAGCCACTGTCGTATTTTGAGAAACTTGTTTCTAAGGAGGATCTTGCTGCAGCTGAAGCCAAGCAAAAATCAAAACACAGGACTTGGTTCACTCTAACTATTGAGGCTCTAAATGGAGTCTTGTACCAGGTTTACTTCTTTATTTCCTTTTCTACTTTTCATATTTTCTTGAATGTTTAGGCTTCTTGACATTAGTTCTTCTTTTTAATTTGATTTCATATCCCTTGTTCTCCTATGCAAAACATTTGTTCTCATGAACATTTATGTTTATTTTTAAATTTTCTTTACGTTGTGTAGCAAGAGTTGGGGGATGCTGCTGCTGTTGCTCAAAGAAAATTCTATGAAAAGTATCCCGATTCCGCGGATTGGACTTCAACTGCAGTTTCTGAGTGGGTCTCTTAAGCTATTGATAAGGTCAAGGTGGCTTCTCATTCCGAATTGAAGAAGCAGCTTCCCATTGCAGATCCAAAACATACGATTGCATTTTTGGAGCAAGTCAAGCTTCACTATGAAACTCATGACGACAATCTGGAGATGACCCAAGAGAAACTTTGGATGTTGACAACTTCAGCAATGGATACTTCCATGAAGATCAAGTGGCTTGAGAGATGGAACAAGTCTCCTTCTCTTCGTGAGGCTCTCAAGTTCCCTAAACCAAAATTCAGTGACCTTGAATTTCCAGAGTGGCTTCATAAAGCTACATGGTGGGCTCAAGTAAGTACTTATCTTTCTTTCCTATAGTTTTAGTATTAATTCTAACACCATATTCATTACATATTTGTTATTTCCAATCTCTGATTTCAAATACTGTTCAGGTCCAGTCCACCTGATCTGCACCAGAGTTTGAGAAACTGGAATGTTGAAGTGATGATAACTTACTCAGATTTTGTCCAAACTGGGCATATAAGGTGTTTTTTGACATCTACCGAATCTGTAGATGTCAAAAAACACCTTATATGCCCAGTTTGGACAAAATCTGAGTAAGTTATCATCACTTCAACATTCCAGTTTCTCAAACTCTGGTGCAGATCAGGTGGACTGGACCTGAACAGTATTTTTTCAAATTCACTAAAGTCTTTCATTACAATGAATATGGTGTATTCTTTGAACCTTGTGGATCAATCAAAACATTCTTCTAATTTACAATTTATGTGCATGGCAGTTGGCTATTGAGACCGAAAAACTCTTCAATGCTACAGTGGCTGATTTGGACGTATCTATTAACTATCTTCCTGATGGTATGGATCCTTTGCCTACCATTTTTGATTATGTGGAGACTATGCGCATATTGTTGTGGGATACTGCATTTTTCCGTGAGTTTGCTGTGGATAAGGGGGTTCACAAGAATAATAAGATAGAGAAGCAACTCAACTTCAAGTCAGCCATGCAAAGGGTGCTTTATAGATACTTCAAGTATGTCCTCTTCCCTGCCAAAGCCATTTCCAAGACTTCCACTTTCTTTGCCAATTATTTGGACAAAGAAAGTGAAGAGTGTATGTTCACAGAGGGGATCATGGCATCTTGGGATCCTATACATTGGGAAAAATGTGGGTGGTATTTGGATTGTCCCCTCAAAAGACCACCAACTTTTGATATTGTCCTTCGAGATTCTATTGAGCCCGCCTTCAAGGGTACAGCTATAGATGTTCCTAAGAAAGCAGATAAGGAGGCAACCAAAAAGACCAGGAAGACCAGGTTAAAGAAGTTGGTGGTTGAACTTGATGATTCCAGTGAAGATGTACTAGTTCAAGACACTATCAAGAGCCTTGTGGTTACTGGACCTTCATCTTCGAATGTTGAAGCTACACTCCCTGCTTTAAAGCGCCAGAAGACGTCTTCTACTCCCGTGGTTTTAGTACCAACCTCCTCTCCTATTTTTGAGCTACCTCCCAAGCTTAAAGGTATGAGGAGTACATTGGCTCCTTTGTCTACCAATCATACATCTTCTGATCTAATCTTGAACGATTCTTTTGTTAGAATCATTGAAGAAAAAAAGAAGAATGGTACATTTGGAGTACCATATGAGAACATTGTGGCTTTTCTCTCAAAGGTTAGTTTATTTGTTTTATTTCCATCTCATTTTGATTGTTATGTAATCTTACATATTCTACATCATTTACATCTTCTCATTTTTGTTCTTCTTTGACATTGACATCTTCTATTATGAATTAACATTTTTGAAATTTATCTTTACAAGTTGGTGAAGGTAGAGAGTTCTTTTTTGATGGCAAAATCCAAAAGAGACCAGCTGTAGACCTCATCATTGCAGAATATCCAGATGGTCTTCCAATTCCAGGGGTTTCAAATCCATCATCTGAAATTCCTCATTGGAATGCTAGCATTCCAAGTTTCCTCCAAGTAATGATGGCATTCTCTCTTACCTATCTTCATGATGATGGAGCATTTCTTCTATTTTATCCTGATAGTTCCACAGTGAAGAGAGAAGTGGCTGGATTCTTCAAGAACTACAAGTTGAAGATCAAGGATGAGTGGACTATCATAAATTGCTTACATTTGGCCAATCCTATGAATCCATCCAAATTTGTAAGTACTACTTTCAATCTTTTGTTTTTAGCTTTGATTCACTTGTAGATGTCATTTATTTTGATTTCAAGTAACACCATATTCGTTATTTCCAATCTCTGATTTCAAATACTGTTCAGATCCAGTCCACCTGATCTGCACCAGAGATTGGAAAACTGGAATGTTGAAGTGACGATAACTTACTCAGATTTTGTCCAAACTGGGCATATGAGGTGTTTTTTGACATCTACAGATTCTGTAGATGTCAAAAAACACCTCATATGCCCAGTTTGGACAAAATCTGAGTAAGTTATCGTCACTTCAACATTCCAGTTTTCCAATCTCTGGTGCAGATCAGGTGGACTGGACCTGAACAGTATTTTCTCAAATTCACTGAAGTCTTTTATTATAATGAATTTTGCGTTTAAATGTACAATCTAACTTGGTTTTAATTTTGATTTGCAGACTTTGAAGTTCAAGGCTTTGTTGTTGGTTCGATCATTTGCCTCTCCCATTGCTAGGCAACCTCAAGAGCTTCAGATTTCTATTGATCCCTCAATTCCTGAGGTTGATTTAACTACAGATGACGTCCTCTTCAACACTATTACGACGACAACTCAATCACGTAGAAAGGAAGATGGCAAGCCATGGAGGGGTGCTAAGGAGAAGTCAAAGGTTCTCATGAAGCTTTTTGTTCATGGCTTGACCCCTACAAGTGGTATTGTGGCAGACATGACTGCCTCTACAGGTATTGTAATCTATATCATTGAATCATTGTTTTTTGTATTTTCTAATTTGATTTTTCTATCTACCCTTAAATTCTAATGTATTTGTAATGTCAATTTATTGTCTTATACAGGTTCTTCCATCAAAGCAGCTCATTCATCTAATCGTCATATTTTAGCATTAGAAAGTGATGCCAAGCTCTTTGATGAGGTACTGAAGCCATTACAAACACCTACAATCATCTCCAAGGCTCTTGATTCTACTACCTCGGATGATGGTATGGAGATTGATGATGACTCTCCAATTGAAGATGTCGAACTACTTGACTTATGTGAGTAAGTTTTATTTTTATTTTTCAATAATTTCGATTCAAAGTTTTGTATTTTGAATTTTAATTTGTTACTATATACTCAAACATATGATTTGTTGTTTGTAGTTGGATGAGTCCATCACCAAGACGCACTTTGCCTTTTTATCGACATCCTGGATTTCTTAGAAGTCTTTCTTTGAGTCCTTGTGGCCTACCTATTTATGCCGAACATTTAGCATTAGCTTATGCTGATGCTTCATCTGATTCATCTTCAATCTCTTTATCACCTCATAGATCTTATGATCCCAGAGTATGTTCTTATTTCGAACTCAGTGCATCTGAGTCAGACGATATTTGAGTTCAATTTCATGCTTTTATATTTGATTTCTATTTACTTTTTGTTTAACTAAATCTAACTATGCATGATGTGGCAAATGGCAACAATTCCATTTGATGGCCTTCAACTTCACTTCATGTCCACATTGCCTTTGAGCTTGTCTATGCCCAAATTATCTTGAGCTTATGATTCATTCATTAAATTTACATGAAGGTCAACAATTAAGACTACATTTATCACTTAGTTATAAGCTCAAGACCATTGTTCATGCTCTAATGCTTGTAAAATTTTGCCTATCATTCAATTTATATTCAATCTCTACAACCCATATTTATTGTCCCTTCTATTTTTAAATTGATAAATGTTCCCTTAAAATTTTGGTATTATGTTGCATTGTATTATTTTAATATATATCTTGTACTGAGATATTCTAAACCACTATATACACCTATTTTCATTATGTGTTACATTCAAAAACCTCCTATTTTATAATATTTCATTTTTTTAAAATAGAATGGTTCAATTCTGGGGGGCAAAATCTCATAGGAATATATTCATTTGTTATTCATTTGGACTATAGATCCTTACATTTATTTCCACGGTCATAGGACTTGAACAAATTTAGGAATACTAAATGGATAAAAAAATGGAGGCTCACAGGCTCACAGGCTCACGCTCACAAGCTCACAAACTAGCATCCCCGTATTTTAGAGTAGAGATTCCATAACTACCCACAAACTACCCACAACTAAATTCCTCATAACTTTCATTTCATAAATCAAAGTGGAATGATTCAAAGCTTTCCTTGTGCACATAAATCTAGAGAACCAATTTCAAATTTTTATTTCTCTAGAAAATGATTTTTAAAGAAGTTTTTTTTGCTGCCCAGGCTGCCCGCCGAACAATGAAAACTACATATCATACCATAACTTTTTAACCATGTGGTCAAAAGTTATGAAAATTGTTGGGCCCTAAAGCTACTCCTTGGGCACATCTTGTGTGAAAATTTCAAAGAAAAAAAATAAAAATTCCATTCGTGGTGAGCTGCCCCAAAACGCTATGTTGTCAAAAAACGGTGTTTGGTCCTTTAGGGGTTAACCCCTAAATGCCCAAGGCCTATTTTGAGCTTCTTGAAATTTGTTCTAAACTGTACAAAATGCCAACATTTTGATAAGTCGTATCAATTTTATTTATCAAATTGTAACTGTACCAATTTAAACTAGAGATGTTAGAGATCTCATAGGAAAAGAAAGCACCACAATATCACTTATGGAATGAAGATTATAATGTTTGACCATGAGGGTGTTAAAACTGCAAAAGTGATGTGAAGTTTTTCAATCCTCTTTTCATAAGTCAAATCTTAAAAGTTGGTGCCCAAAAAAAATGAGGTTAAAGGGCCTAATATGTATAACCCAAATCAATTTGTGGCTTCTTAAAATCTACTCTATAATTTTTTTAAATGAATTTTGAATGTGATTTTCTCTCCAAGATCTAATGTATTTGAGGCTCATTTCCAAGAGCTCTCAACACTACGGGAAGCCAAGGTTGCAATGGGTACCCTTGCACAAAATTTTGAATAGAAAAATCACTATCATTTATTTTCAAGATCGGATTTTTGATGCTGAAACTAGACTTCAAGGAGAACTTTTTAAAAATAGAAACTACTATAAATAAAAATTTGATTAGGTTTTATTTAACTTCAAAATTTTGCAAACACCAGATTGAGGTGCCTCGAGCATTTAGGGATTAAAGCAACCCTTTAAGAGCTGATTGCATTTTTAGGGAAGTTAAACTCCTTGAAACAATTTTCAGTAAATTTTACTAGGAAGAAAAATGGAATTGGGATCTAATCCAAGTCATTTCATATTTTTTGGACCTTTGTGAAATTAGTTACAAATTTTTGAAGTTGAAAAATAGTGGTTTCTAAAAGCGACTCCCTCCTGAAATGTACAATGTTGGTATATTGAAGAGAGTAAAATGTACCTATGTGTTAGAGGTTGCTTTTAGAGCTAGGTTGCTTTTAGTGACACCTACCTTATCCAATGTATCATTATTGAAGAACCTTGACAGAAGATCCCAACCAAGCGTTGCCTACATTGACATTTTTCGTGAAATTTTGGCTATTAGAGTAAGGTAGGTGGCTCAAAAAGTGACATTTTAAGGGTTGTTGGGTCTATTTGATGGATTTAAGATGCCCAAAAATACTGTCCCTAATTTTTCACTTGAAGAAAATTGATGTGGAATCTAACACAAGTGGTTTCATATTTTTTGGAGCATTTATGAAATATTTATGAATTTTCAAAGAATTCTACCACATGCCCCTATTTGTGATCCTAGGCCTTGCAAAACTCACTCATGTGCAATCTGAAGAAAGATATGGCTTGACCAAAAACAAGCATTGCAGCATTCAAAAAGTAGTACACAAGGGTTCTAAATGTGACCCTTACTAAAATTAAACGGATCCTACATTCTTTTAACATTTGTAAGAAGGGAATTGAACAATCAATTACCATTTAGAAAAATTAAGTGGACACATTTTGGAATTGAAATGGACCCTCCCTAGTTCTTATTCCATCCATTGACAACCCTTAGTTATGCAACATCATGCACTAAGAGAGGTTAGCAGTCCATTTAGAAGCATTTACTTTCTATTTCAGAGCTCCCTACAGGATTATTTGAAGAAAAGGGTCACATTTTGAGCCACCTACCTTATGTCCACACATTTTGCTGCAACATACTAGCCTTGGACAAGTAACACTAGCAAAAAAATTAGTAAAAATTTCAGACTCCAAAAGTTACTTCCTAAAGCCTCAAAGCTTTGTCCTCCAAGCGACCTCAAAATACAGCCCAAATGGTGCCTATATTTTCAAGGTCACCATCCTAAAGGGGCTAAGGAGGATCAATATCTGAAAGGGTTGAAAAGATGATTAGCTTTGTAGATATGTGATTTTATTTTAGCCGAGGATTGGAAGCAAAAAATGAGTGATGCATGAAACACTTGTACTATTTTGCATCACATGTTGCATGCCAAATGCCAAATTAAGTGTAATTCCTAGGCATTTTTCTTCTTGTACTTGAAATTCTTAATGAAGGTGAATGGTGTATTGCCTAAGTTGATCAATATTTTTGAGTGATTTTTGGAATTCTTTTTACTATTTATCTAGTTTGTCAATGTTTAGATTCTAGAGATTTCAAGCACTTTAATGAGTTCAAAATGGCAATTATAACTTCAAGATTTAATCACCATGTTCTTCTACTAAGGCTGTAAGATTTTGCTAAAGAAATTCTAACAAAAATAAATTTATTGTCCTCCACATAGATGCAAATAAAATTCTATTGTACATGCATTTCTAGACATCCAAAAGTACACTTCTAGATTAAAAATTTGGTGAGAAGTAATCTCCATCAAGTTGTTTAAAATGACTTATTTTTGTTATAAATTTTTGAATGTTTTCATCATTTTCTAATAAGTTAATAAAAAAACAATAAATTCGTTTTTTACTTTTTTATGCATAATATTTGAAGTAAATTAATTTGAGGTCCCAATTGTTGGAAATATATTATTTTTGTTTTTATTTCTAATTATGTATATTTTATTTTATTTTAAAATATTTTATCAAAAGCTCAATTACTCCTAGTACACCCTTCCAACTTCAACATAACCAATAGGTGTTTCTTGCTTTCATCCAATTATGACACCTAAATTAAAAATAGCTAATTCTGTAGAGCAAAAAATGGTTGGGGTGAATTGATCTCCTCACTTGTCCCTCCAAAGTCATTCTTGGGGTGTATGTAAAAAAAGAATCCCTATTTTGTACTTGATTAATTTATATACTACACCTCTCCTATCTAATTTGAGACCAATGATTGTAAATATGAATTCAGAATTTGCAAATTTTATCATGCGTGGCAAATAAAACATTTCAGCATTTTTCCTTGGGGATGAGTGAGGGGGTTAGTTCACCTCAAATGCAAAAAACATCTCTAAAAAAATTCAAAAAATCCAAAAAATTATTTTTTATAGAATATATTTTAGTTGCAAGAAACCTATGATTTGTTCTATTTGGATTATTGATGTGAAAATAACGAGGAACCTTGTTTTGGAGGCAATTTGAACATCTAATGTTTAAAAGTTCATATAGAATACATTTTTTTAATTCAATTTTCAAAATTCTCCAATATGAATTAGATTCTCTATTAAAACAATCTCCTTGTTAAGATTGACAAGCTCTTATTCCATCTTTAGTTAGTGTTATTAATGATCATTAGAGAAAAAAAATGAGTTCTTTAGAAGACTGTCAAGGTTTAACAAACCAATCTATTGTTTTTAGCATTAGAACAAAAATGGGGCTTCAAGAAGGTTGTTTGAGTCTGAACTAGTATTGTAAATGCAAGGAAATAAAATAATAATAATAATTTAAAATAATTTATTAGAAAAAATCACAATTTGCCCCGTCACCTCATGTAACATTTTATATGGCAATTTTAAATTATTTTAAACTTTTAAACTATTAATTTTTTGTTTCTTATTTTTGTTGTAATTGCACTACTAGCTTGAGTCAAATGGCCCTCTTACTGAGGTCCCATTTTTTTCCTCTAATGATAAGTAGCCTACTAAAAGTATACAATCTTTGACTTATTCTTGTTGTGAACTTGTGTGAATATTCTAAGGTAACTAAGATAGATTATCTTATTTTTGGTATTGTAATATCTTTGTGTTAGGGAAGTGACATAGCTTACTATCCAACTTGACATTTGGTACACCAAGTTCTATCTTCCAATTGTAGGCATGACTTGCTTGTTCTCAATCATAATTGTCAATGTTTTCTTTTGTGCATAGCTATAAGGGATTACTTCAATTCCAAGGGGAAAGCATGCTATGGCCTACTTGCTTTGGCACATTCAATGAAAAATGTAAATAAAGTTCTTAATACTTTGGATTCTTGGTGAAGAAAGCTAACAAGATTCTACATGTGGGCCAAATTTTTATATTGTTTGATTTGTCTTGAATTTAAATTTTTAAGAATTTTGTTTGGTTTTAGTTATTGTAGAAAGAAAAATTAAAAATAAATGAATTTAGAGTATTTTAGCCTATTAGGGGCCCCTTAGTTTAAAAATTTAGAAATAAAGTAACTTATAAAAGTAAAAAGTTGTCTATAAGTGTAAATAGGGTTATTAATATAGGATGGATGAAAATAAAATAAAATAAAAAATGATGAATGAGGTGCGACTTAGGTCGCACCCCTTCACTCGCACCGGTTCGTTTTTTTAAAAAAAACTATAGAAATTGAAAAAAACAAAATGAACATCGGCATTTGTAAGACCCATTTTTATTATTATATATGAATATAAATATTTTTATTGTGTATTTCATTTTGTGCATCTTTTGTGAGAAGTTTAAATTTCGTGTGTATGTATAATTGGATCATTGTATTCATTTGGGTTAGAATTTATAATTTTGAGATTTGTGAGAGAATTTGGAGAAATTACTGAAAAATAGAAGTTAATCATTCTGTAAAGAGAAGAGAAGGTGAGATCGTACCAACTGTCAAGGAGGAGAATTCGATTGGGAGTAGATTCAGGAATGCAAGAGAATCATAGGCAAAGATTAAAGCAAGGACATCAGCAATATCAAGCTTGGAATTGAAAATCTGAAATCCACAAACGGGCGTTGCAAAGTTGACAATCAGCCAACACCCAAATTTGTTGATTGAAGAAACTCAAATTGAATTCCAGCGGTTGAATTGGAGCAGTCCTGATACTCGAGTTACATCAATCCGAGGAATGTTGGGCTGAACAGCAGCGCAGGGTTGTGTATCGACCGCTTCTTGAGCAAAATTGCAATACCGGCAAGGGAAGGAATTTGCATGAATGCAGGTTTCGAGAAGCAAGGCAGATCGCAATCAAAGTCTAATTTGAATCTGCAGGGCTGTCGGGAAATTTCACGGCGAATTGCACCGGAGCAGCACTCTGAGGAATTCGTGTCGTGAATCTGCTGGTGGTAGATGCGAGCGAGTTGTTGACAGGGAATGAAGTCCTGGTGATGCGGAAGGTGTGTGGAGCCCCGGATCGCACATCTTGTGCTTGGTGACAACCAAAGGTTGCTCCCGGTGCAATGAAAATTACGGCGAACGAGGATCTAAAGAAATCATACCGAATTCGACAAATCACCCAAGGAATCAGCAATCGGGACTCAGCGTAGGAGGACTTTGCAGCTTGCGGTGATGCTATCTGCGGGCAACCAGAAAGCAGTAGCAAAAGATTTTAAATTCTGATCGTGGTTTGTCTGAACGATTGGCAAAGAGCTAAGGTGTTGAGCGATTGAAGCAGGCCGACAAAATTCCAATCATTGAGGGAACTTGATTGAAATTCGGAATCAACTGCACCTTGTGCTGCAACCTGCGCTTATCTAACCATTCGTTCAATTTTCAATTCGCACGTAAATCTAATCGCGTGATTGTGTTGTAAGATTAGATGGATTGTCTGAGTTAAGAATTGCGATCCAAATTCAATCAATCGGGCCAACAAAAACTTCCTGAATTACAAGCGCTGCGCAGCAGGATTTAGCTCTCCGGTGACTTCCCGATTAGGGAGTCGAATCCCGATCTGGTTTCTTCACGGTCTCGGGCTCCCTACGCACGGTCGACGGACGGACTTGGGATTCGGGCACACGGTCACGGGCTTGGACAGTCGGCGGTCAAAAGACCAGATCGCATGGTTAAGGGGCTCGAACGCTCGGTATTAGACTCCATCGGCGGTCAAGGACCAGACCTCACGGTCGGGTGGCTTGAAAACGTGGTCTTGGATTGAACAGGTAAATTAATTAAATTAAAATTTATTTATTAGTTAATTTAAATTATTAATTTTATTAATTTATTATTAGATTATTAATTCCTTGAGTTGTTTTATGGTAATTTATTGTGATTTTCTTTTAGTTTTAGAATTTATAATGTTTTATTATAAATAATTGTTGGTGTGTTTATTTGGTTATGTGTAAATTACGAATTGTACATATGTATGTTTTGTATATTTTTAAAGATTCTTAATGTGTTTGGATTCATTTGACATAATTTTAAAAAAAGAAAAAGAATGAAAGAACTATTTGACATCACCATATATTGCACACTGGGAATTATTTGACATAGAATACGGAAACGCTAGACATTCTTGCATGATCGTATTAGCTGTAGATTAACTGGACATATTTGACATAAAAACATAAAAAAAAGTATATAATGAATGAAGTATATTATCAGTACTATCTTGTGTGATTAGGTCCTAGTGCATGCATTGTATAAGATTCATTTGACAAAACCTGATTTATTTGACAAAGAATGATTTGACATCCCTTAGAATACTATATAGGACCGGGACTTTATACATACTTTGGTAACGGACTGGCCAACAAATTTTATATGGGAATAAGAATGATATGATATAGCACTAAACTTATAAACATAAATCTATTTAAAAGTGACTTTTAGTCATAAAACGCTAGACTAATTTAACCTTTCTCTAGAACGAAGAACCCCTATATTATTGTTTCCTGGGTTTTGTGAGTGCAAAATCTAGTTCACATTTTGGCGCCGTTGCCGGGGAGAGGTCCTGGCTAACGGTGGCTGAAATGTAGAATAGATTAGGAATAATTATTAAAACTTTGACTATGAAACACCTAGAGAACCAATTTGGAAAAATAGAATATGTATCTTCTTGGATAAATCCATTTTCAAAGAATGACATGTATTTTTCCTAAATAGTGTTCTTTCTAAAACCTTAGTCAATACATTAATAAAATTTTCTTTACAAGAAATACTTACACTAGTTTTGGAACAATTAGATAAAAACAAAAAACATAACTAGAATACATATAGTATGTTTATGAAAAAAGATGGGATTGTGCGAGGAAATAAGTCAAGAGTTTATAGAACAAATGTTAGCGGAAATTTTTCCGAAAGTGGAAAAATTAGAAAAGCCTAAACTTACAATTTGTTACGATTGACCATTTTTACAAGCCTTAAATCCAACACCAAACTTAAATACAATTCCGAAAATTAACCAAAACTTTAATAGTTTAAACTCCAGAAAGAATAGGACTCATACCACCACAAACATTCAAACACCTAGACAAAGAATTTGTTGCCATTTTTGTGGTGAAATAGGACATATTAAAAGAACTTGTTCTAAGAAACAGATTTATGATAGTACAAAACAAAATCCTTCCCAATTTAGCAAACCTATTCCAAAACAAATTTCTTTTGACCAAGAATTCTTAGAAAGTGCTAGAGGTCTTATATAATTAAGAAATTTGGAAATAACCATAGAAGAATTACTTAGAATAAGAACCATAGTTAATACCTTAATCTACTATTATCCAACTGAAAATAAAGTCCGTGGAAATAGTTCAAACATATATTGAAAATTTTTAAAAAACAAATTCCAAATGAATCAAATGGGATTATTTACTTCCATAGGAAGTTCCAGAGCTGTTAGAAGACTACTATTCTGGACCTTGCCTTTTTGTGGCCCTTTATTGATTTTATAAAGGAGTCTATTTTGGACAAGGGTTTTACTTAAGTGGTAATTATATAAAAGACAAAGAATTAAAAAATTCTATTGATCAATTACCGTTAGACTTAAAAAGAGTAATTTATAGCAAAATTTGGGATAATGGAAAACCACATATTTGGGCAGTAGTAAAAAAGGGAAAACTCCATTTAGCTTTCCACTTACACTATTTATTTGTCCAATACGGAAAATTAAAACATTTTGTGAAACCTAAAGTTCCAAGAGTTTATGCTGGTTGGACTGGCCATCAAATAGATAGAAAATTTTATATTTTTACATATGGACCAGTCGATCCATCAAGGACACCTTTAATCCCAGAATTTATGTGTAGTGAAAAACGACATCCCTTGAGCCCTTCTTTCAGTCTAATTTGTCCTTTAAAACAACCCGATAGTAGACCAGAAAATTAAATCCCATATCGATTGGATAGGATCGGGTTCGCTACTATAAGAGTATAGATTGTTGAAAACTTATAACTTGGTAAGTAGTGGTAATCCATTACTCCAATTTCTTGAGATAACGGATCACCAGTGTTGTCAAGTTTTGTTTTAAAAACTTAGAATTACCTTTTTCTATCTATAGCCTCTCTGAATGTCTGGCCACACCCCTGACCGTTTAATAAGGGAAGCCACACGTAAATTACAAAAGGATGGAAGATTTCTTGCAACCTATGTTAACCCTTCTTATTCACTACCGGGAAACCCACCAAGTCCTGAAGATTCAACAGTAATAAAATCACCTTTAGGAAAATTTCAACGGCTTGTTCAAAACACAACCCCAAATGATTCATTGTTTAAAATAGGAGAATCGAACATTGATGTTGAACTTAGTTCTATAATTATAGTAGAACTACAGGAATCCACAAACCAAAACAAAGAAGAATTGGAAAATCCTTTTGTGGATACTACTACGTCTTTTGAAATAGGAGAATCTTCCGTTACTACAACAAAAGTGTCTAAAAGCCCACAACGGCCTTTAACACTAGTCAATGATTCCTTTTTGAAACCTAAAGCGCTTGATTTTGAAACAAATGCCGTAATCTCAGAATACTTGAGAGAAACATGGAATCAACAAAGTAGTAGTATTGTTGAGAGGTTAGAAAATTATTTAACACCAATTAGAGAGCATAGCTTAGAAGTATCATCTACAAGTTCGGTTAACCAAGATCAATTTGAAATATGTCCAAATTTAGAATTATCTACTGGACAATTCTTAAATTTTGACTATGAGGAAAACATAAATCTTTATAGTTTTCAAGAAATACCCTTATTTCCAGATCAAAAGATAATTGATAATGAACTACTTGAAGTACACACACCAAATTTTAAGGACAATTTGTGGATAGAAAATTACACGATGGCACAACCACGTCCATTAAATTTAGTCAACTTACCACAATATAATGGTCAAGTAGGCTCAGATCCTGACTACCATTTAAATCGTTTCACTAGTAGAAAAAGGGCTATAAATGACTGGTGTTAATGACTGCAAACCCAGTCATTTAGGACATTTATGACTGAATAATGACTGAAGCCCAATTTTAGAGTTTAAGTCATTTCGGACAAGTCATTTACAACTTGTAGTCATTTATTTGTAATGAATTATTTCTCATCCAACTGTTGATGTGGAAGTTCATCAACCTTCAATGCTGATTCAGCTGTTGAGTTGGCCAATTTTGCTGATTAGGCTTGACGTGGATGTGGTGATGTGTTTGTCAACGTGGCACAATGCATTTACTTGACATGGCATCTGTAGAAGTCATTGTCTAGTCATTGTTTAGTCACTATCAAGTCATTGTTTAGTCATTGTCAAGTCATTTTTGAAGTCATTCATATAGTTTAGTACATGATTAGGTCCTTATGATGTTGTGGTTGTTGATTAGGTCCTTATGCTTGTTGGTGATAAGCTACTTTTACATTATTTTATTATATTTTATTCCAACAAATTTTTTATTTTTGTTACTAGATGGCTACTACTACACAATATATGACTAATATATGACTACTGCAGTCATATATTGGTTGTTGCAAAGTAATTCAATACAATGTCTAGAAGGAAACCAAATTTTCCAATCATGTAGAAAGAGTCATTTACAATTCCATTACTACGAAATGACTATGAAAACTATAACTAAATCAATAAGAGAGGCTGAGCTCCAATATATGACTGAACTAAAATTGAGCCAACTGATAAAAACAATATCTTCAAGCTACATATGACATTCAGTACAAAAAATGACTAGCAAAACAATAACAGAAGCAATTTGACAACAAAATTTAGAATATAAATGATATAATGTAGAGTATGAAAATAGAACTCACCAATGTCACTATCACAAAGTACTAACTATGAATGGCATTGAGACAATCCTCCAACGACACTATTTTCATATCCATAAATATGTATCTGCTGAAACTTCCCTCTCTGAAGACTAAACAAAACTCAAATCTCATTAATATGAAGAAACATATGAGACTTGAAACCTGTCCTCCATCAACATGAAATGTTGTCTTTAAGTAGCAATTTTGAGATACTTGCCATCCCAAATTGCATTTGAACCCACAACATCCTTCATCTTTATCTGCTCTGCAGTAGGGTTTGGGAACATCAACTGCACATGTGGCCAAATGGCCGATTTCACATCCACTTTGTACCACAAATCTGGAATTGTCACAAAGTGAAAGTCATGAACTCCTCCAATGCCGCTGATAACACCCAACGCTATCTCTTGGTTCACATTCTTGGGATTCATTATCAAAACTTCTTGGCCCATAATAAACTACACATAACAAAAAAAAAACCTTCAGTTAGATGATAAATACAAAATGGCAACAATTCATCATTTCTATTAGTCATCTACTATACCATGAATTCAAATTATATATTAGGCACATCTATTACCTTTTGAGCTGATGCTTTTTCCTTTGGCGCCGCCTTTGTCTTCACCTCTCGCTTCCCTGTACTCCTCTGAATATTACAAATTATACACATGTCAACAAATTTTTTCACCTTCTATTTCCTTGAGTTGCTACATATAGGAATATAATTTAAATACCTTAATAAATTAGAAAACAACATCATATAAAGTGGCAATGATATGATGGCAAACTACCTTTGTAGAATCTTCTTTTTGAGCAATAGTAACATCCGGAGGACACTGTGTCTGCACCTTTTGCTTCTTCAGAGTACAACGATTAGGACGGAGCCGTGTAGTAGGAGCAGCAGAGGCCTCTCCAAGTCCAGTTGCAACCCCAATTTCCAAATCATAAGGGTTTTCTTCTGGCAATGTAGGCACAACCTTCTTCACCAACTTCTTTTTGAGTGGAGCTTTTTTGGAGCTTTCTGCAACAGAGTTGTTTTGTAGAGCTACCTTCTCCTTGTTTGACATCTCTTTCATGATGTGTGTAGAAGATAGAACTTCTACTATAAGGCTCCCTTTCTTGGGGTTCACCTCCACTGCTTGGTCTTGTAGAGCTACTACATTGGGTTCCATGGGGGGAGAATCACCAATCTGCATTAAAGTAGTGGCAACAAATGGTATTGTTGTTGAAGCAAGGCCACCATCATCCTTCAAAGATTCTGGGTTTGCTACAACCTCTATGGGCTGCTCTTGTGAAGGTGGTATAGACTGCTTCCTCTTTACTGGTACTGGCACCATTTCAAGATCACCACTATCACTACTTGATTCGCCAGTTGCTGAACAAACTATGGACATCGGCTTTCGAAATTTGGTACTTGGCTGCCCAACAATCACTTGTATATCTGGTGAAGGAAGGTTGGGTTGGGTTTCCACATCAGAGATAGACAAGCCAGGGCTATTGAGCTCATTACCTCCAAAACGCTCCATGCACTTCTTCAGCATGCTCTTCACTTCCTCTAAAGTGTTGTTGTTTTTAGACTGATTCAACAACATTTGAGTCATCTTCTCCTCCATGACATTGTGCTTCATCTCAAGTGCTATTACTTTAGCCTTAACCACACCTGCAGCACCCTACACAATTTCCACCACAAAAATGACTAAGACTATACTCAAAAATGACTACATGCGATATAAATGACTGTCAAAAATCTTGTTTACCACCCGATACTCCTAAATGACTCCTAAATGACTCCTAAATGACTCTTAAATGACAATTGAGAAATAACTAAATGACTAATAAATGACTAATAAATGACTAATAAATGACTTGTATATTATTCTTCACTCATGACTCCGAAGTAAGACTCCTAAATGACATATTAATGACTACTAAATGACTTCTGAATGACTCTTAAATGAGTGTTTAATGAACTAATCAAGAATTCAAGAGTGCTAAGTCCAGATTCAACAAAAGAAATGAACTATAGTAGTCAAATCTAAGAATTAAAACTTGCAAAGAAATCTAAACCTTCAAAGCTGCTAGTCATTTAGAAAAGGGAGGATAAGCATTGAAAGGCCAGTATCTATTTAGATGTTTTTTACATAATATAGAGTTGACGATAAAAATCTAAGCATATGCATAGTTGTTCTAAATAGGAAAATATTGTTTATCATAGGATTTCAAAGTTCCCTCGATTTTGGAATGAAATTATAATGAAAACCAAAATTGAACACAATTGCACTTCAAAGAAACTTGCATGTCTTACCAACCCCACCATAAAAGTTGAGGTGATTCTAGATTAAAAGTGATCACATGGTAGTAGATCTTATATAGTTGCTACTGACAATCCTACAAAACTCTAAGGATTAGAAGACAATTTCTTCTACTTTTTAAATTGAAAGGTATCCACACCTATCATGCAAGTGTCCATAATTTTTTTAGAACAATGATGACAAAAAAATTTGCTTTTATTATTTACGAATCTCCTATTATATTGCTTACATTGCTTGCATGGGTACATGAAACCTACCAAATCAACTTGAAGATAATTCATGAAGCCTTAAAGGATTGAAGATCAGCTTGAACACAGAAATGAGGTTTGAATAATGCCTAGTTGTTAATTCACTAAAGGATTTGGAGAATTAATGAAAGACAATTTAGTGACCACAGAATGATCGATCAATGACATCTAAATGACTTACATAGTTATTTCATGACTTTAGCATGATTGATCAATGACTTATACATGATTCACATGATTCTAAATGACTCCTACATAGCTCTTAAAGGACTCCTCTAAATGAACTGCTAAAAAATATAGGAATATTCAATCTGAACTACTACTTCAAATGAATGGAAACTTACCAATACTACAGAATCAGCCCCTTGGGACTCTTGAATTGCTTGTGCTATTTCAGTAAGGCCTGGACTGCAGTCCTTGCATTCTCTCTGCACTCACAAGAACAAAATGTTTCAGTCACCTACTTCACAACATATATAAGATCATATCACAATTCCAATGAGGTCACATACAAATTCAACCTAGAAAACTAACTTTCAAAACTTACCACTGCAGCCTCTTTACCAGCTCTTCCTCTCCTTCCAACGGTACTGTAGTCCTTTACTTGGGCACGGGCGTTCACCATCTTTACTGTTTTTGCTACTTGGGGGGAAGTGTCCCAATAAGTCTGTAACTTCGTCCACTGATCTGGTTCAATATGAGAAGGACAATCTTCCATACCAGCCAAAAATCGTGATTTTAACCTTGATCGCTCTGCCTTCATATATTTCTTGATGGCGGTTCTGAACCCTTGCATACTAAGAGTATGCCCAACATACTCAAATTCTGCATCCACTTTGCCGCGGAGAACTGCCACAGCTGCAGGCTTTTGAGCCTCCCATTCTATCACACTCATGTCCAAGATTCGGGGAACATTTGTGCGCACGACATCGTCCCAAACATTTTTGGCCTCACAAGACGGGTCAATCTCTCCACCTACCTTCACCCGCAACTGGTGTGGTTTTAGGGCTTGTGTACTTCGATCAATAGTTGTTGTATCACTGTGGTGGCGCTTTCGCCGTCTAGATGCCCGGTTTGCACTCTCTGGCAAAAGGTCCTCCTCAACAGGTGAAGAAACGGGCCAAGCAGTTGGGAATGGGATAGAAAGTGGCCCTCCCCCCGACTGCCATGCTTGTCCATGCATTAGAGGTGGAGGCATCCAAGGGGATTGCATCCAAGGCCACGGTGCACCATATCCTGCAGTAGCCATACGGGAGACATCGTGGCTAGGATGATGTGCAGCAGCCATACGGGAGGCATCGTGGCTAGGATGATGTGCACCAGCCATACGAGAAGCATCATGGCCTGAGTGATGTGCAGCACTAACCAACGGTGGCTTGGGAGCAACACTCTTCTGGCGCTTATGGATGGTCACCGTTGGGACAGGTAGAACTTCTTCATCCGATGAAGCATCTGCATGATCTGTACCAACAAGAAAGACAATGAAACTTATAACTAAAGATTGATTTATGACTATAGCTATACTAATGCACAACTACAAATGTAAAAATGAATGACTATGATTGAACTTAGAAATGACTATCTGATTTGCAAAATGACTACGGAATGACTAGATGATAACCATAAAATGACTTTCATGAAAGAGTGCAAAAAAGCAGTCATTTAAATGACTGAATGAATTAATTACTACACATGCACTAATACATGACTATGACTACACTTAGAGAGTCACTTACATGACTATTTGTAGTATCAATGACTACCAAACAAACTGAAGACGAATTAAAAGAACAAGTACAGTAACATATGACTACCATTCACATCAGAAATGACTATTTGCAATTTAAATGACTACAAATGAAGCACAATATGACTGAATAATTAACAAGTTAACATTCTACCAAAAACAATTATACATGTGCTAATCCAATTGGTCTAGCAAAGGTATATATTTCTACAATAGAGCACGTGAACAATTGCAAACATGGGCTTATCATATTGAACATTGCAAAATCAAGAATGAAACAAGAAAAAGAAACCTAGAAAAATGACATGGATACCTGCCCCAAAGAAAAAGCACATTAGGATAAACAAAAAATAAGAGAGAAGAACTTCTTCTAATTTCATAATACCTTTGTTATATCAAACATCTTCTTAAGTACAACCACATTATAACACTTTAATTGACAAATTGACTCCCATGTCCCTACCAGCTTAATTATAATACAAGCTATTTAATTTATGACATCCTTATGAAATTGACAAGTTCATTTTATGATTAATTACATAACATTGAATTAAGTAGTATTGGCAAATAGTAGTCACAAAGCATACTACCTTGTCCATTATGATTAGTATCACTTCCATCATAATTCATAAAAGTATAAAAAAAATTACCAATTCTGCCCATATCATTTAGTCGGGATTACCATATTTGCACATAGAATACTCCACACAAGCACATACACAAGCACATTATAGAAAAGTGTAGGGCACTAATAAAGTAGAATCCCAATTATGAAGTCAATACATCACAAAATCACGTATACAACTACCAAGCCCTTCACTCACATGATATTCATCAGACTTCATTGACAACAAACCAATTAGATTCAAATAATTTGTAGTATCGAAACCCTCACACATACAACACTAGGTATATTGATTTTAAATTACAATGCCAAACTATAAGCACAAAAGTAATTCACAGCCACTCAAATGAAGCAAATCAAAACAAAAACCTCAAAGCACCATCAAATTTGTGAATGGTCAATTAGAAGTTGCACGCAATACATGATCTACAAGTGACTTGATTGCATCACAAATTGAAGTGATTGTCAAAGTAGTTTTGACAATTACAAATAAAAAAAACCATAACAATGAAAGCAACTAGTGGCTCACTAATAGTGCAAGCAAGGGAAGCCTGATGACCACATTTTAGCAATAATGGCATAGAAATTGGATTTCAAGCAAAAACATCACTTAGCATTATTCCTAGGAAAAAATCCTATTACCAAATTATAGTACATCTTAAAACTATGAAAGATCGGAGAAGAAACTGATTTCTAAAATGCATTTAAAATCTGAAATTATAAACCTATTTTGAAAATTTGAAGCCTAATCTAATATCTAAAAGGCCTTTGAAACCTTCAATTTGGAAGCCTACCCTAAATTGGAATCTTTGAATGGAAATTGCCTTATTTTATACCTTAAATTTGGAAGCCTATCCTAAAATTTAAAAGTCTAATCTAATTTGTAAAAGGCATTTCATACCTTAAATTTAGGAACCTTCAATTTCAAAATTCAAAAGCCTAATCTAATTTCTAAAAGGCATTTTCATACCTTAAATTTGGAAGCCTAATTTGAAATTTAAAAGCCTAACCTAATCTATAAAATGCATTTCATACCTTAAATTAGGAAGCCTAACATGGAAATTAGAAGCCTAACCTGAAGACCTAAATGAAGAAGGCATTAGAAATCCCAATCTCAGAGGCATTCCAAACTTGAAATTATGATTTCGACCCTAATGTGCCAAGGGAATTTAAGATAAAAAATTCAGATGCCTAAACTTAATGTCAATGTGCATTTCAAACCTAAATCTTGAAGTGAATTCCTTTGCTTGAATGTAAAAGCCCAAACGTGATGTATAAAACTTAAGAAAATAAAATAACGGTTACAAAAACTAATGGCTTTGAGGAGGTTCAAGATTGGAATCTTTGAATGGAAATACTTGAATAAGTCAAAGTCAATTCACAAAATAAGAATCCATTGGTTGCATGGAAACTTTGGGATAAAATTCCAAGAGGAGCCAGAATTGCTTTGTAATTTCTTCAATCTCTAGTTCACTCTATTAACTTTCAATTCTAAGTTGTATCGATAGTCCTTGACATTTGTAACTGTCTTCTATATTCTTCTGGTCCCTTCTACCTTTGAAGTTCACTTCATTATTTTAGAGACTTTTTCTAGCATGGATCACATACTACTTGTATTACTTGTATATAATATATTTGCTACACATAAACACCTACACTTGCCGCAAGGGTTGACTTCGATTTAATGGAGAAGCCTAATGATGTTTCAGAGGATGGTCCTGTCTTGATTACTAGGAGATTAAATCAATGATAATAACAATTTAAAGACAAAAACATAGATACTTTATGATGTTAAATTAATACACTGTAGAGAATGCTACACTAACATAACTAACTACCACGACCAACTCAATTGAAGAAATGAAGGAGAGCAAGGAGCATATCCCAAAGGTTAGAGTAACAAGAAAAGCACTTATTTGGAATGAAGGGTCATTTTTTTATCTATGCATTGGAGATGGTTGCATTGATTGAACAAATCCAAGAGGCATGTAATGCCAAATTTATATTTATTTACATTTAAAGATATGTCAATAACTTCCCAAAGGCACTATTCTGTTTGGAATTTTGCATTCTTCTCAGACCGCGCATTTCACAGACCCCAATGCTACAGTTCACAAATTCATTCCACACTCCACATACAGAATAATCATGAATAATTAAGCTCCAAACTTAATCAAAAGTAGAGGCTTAAAACTTGAATTTCGACACCTTCAAATTTAGACCCCAATTTCAAAACCCAATGGAAGCTTGAATCTGATAACCTTGAATTTAAAAGCATCACTTTCAAAACATAACCATCAATTTCAATTACATGAATCTCAAAACCATTAAATTCCAAACTGGTTTTGGCAAACTTCGTAAATGTTGAAGCAAACTTACTGAATGTTCTCAAAATTGTGAAGTTGAAGCTATGAATTTCAACAAGAAAGTGCGAATTTCAAAAACTTGGGCAAAGCCATAAGTCTAAAGCTTGAATTTCAAAGCTAAAAAAGTTCAAATACCAATTTCAAACACCAAATTTGAATCCTGATTTCAAACACCAATGGAATGGAAGCTTCAATTAGAAAGCCTTCAATTTCAAAACCAAACTTCTAAAACAAAACCATCAATTTCAACTACCTAAATCTCAAAACCGTTAATTCCAAACCAAGATTTCAAACTTGCTAAATGACTTCAACTTACTGAATGTTCAAATCGTGAAGTACAAGCCGTCAATTTCAAGAACAAAGCGTGAATTTCATAAAAGTGAGTGTCAAAACCTAAATTCTAGCTTCCTGAATGTTGAAGCCAACTACCTCGAAGCTTGGATTTTGAAGTTGAACCACTAATTCAGAAAGAAGAGCATCAAGGGCGAAGCAAAAACTTGAATGTCAAAGCAATGCCATGAATGAATTTGCAAGCCGAACCTGACATGTCACGGTCTTACGGATGTCTAAGCAAAAACATAACTTCAAAAGCCAATATATAAATAGCAAAGGAAAAATAAACCCTAAATGAAGAAGAAAAACTTCAATTTTAGATCTAGAATCTGAATTTCAAAGCAAATCCCTAAATGAACCGACTTGATGTTGAATCTTGAAGGCAAACCTAAATTTAAAAGCTAGCCCAAACATGGCTGTATTAGCAATAAAGAGGTGGAAACAGGCATCCATGAACATCAAAGCCGAACTGCGAAATGTTCAAGCCCAACCTCAATTTCAAAAACATGAATTTCAGAACCTTTCTTTTCGAACCGTAAACTTCAAAAACGTGAATTATAGAACCTTTCTTTTGGAACTATGAACTTCAAACCTTGAATTTTGAAAAAGCGCAAACTTGAGAATCTTTATTTTTGAATCGTCAATTTAGCTTATTAGAATTTCAAATGTACTACGTGAATTCCAAATCGTGAGTTTAAAAAACGTCATACTTTTTGAGGTCCAATAGAATTATAGAAACAAAAAAATGAAAGGGTGCCTGCAAATGGTTGCATCAATTCATCGCTCAAAAACTTTGTTCCTAGCTCTGTGATTTACAATTAAGCAAGTTCTACATTGAAGTTGGTTCTTAGGGAACAAATGGAGCTGGATAGGAAGTTTATCGAAAGAGAGAAATGGAAGGTAGAGTTGGAAAGCCAAACCGCACGCACCTTTACAAACTCATTTCCAAAGACGCACCCACGCAGCCACCCTCCCCACCGGAAAAGCTAAAACCCGCAAACTCTCACCAGCAAAATAAACCCTTGCAAACTTTGATTGTCAAAAAAAATAGGACCCCACAAACCTGTACCATCATAGTTGGAGTGCGTGTCCTCGGAGCTACTCATTGTGGATGTTGCTGCCGTTTCTCCCTCCTCGCCAATCGAAACTCCCTTGAGGTTCCTAAGACGTGTACTCCGACGAAGTGGCGCAACTGCTGGAATGGTGGCCTCTCGGTCCCTCCTTCCTTTGTTTACTTCTGCCAAGCTTTGTGAGCTGTAGAAATTCAAGCAAGACCAAAGAAAGCTTAAGGTCACTCAAAAACAAGGCTACAAAGTGAGAATACTTCAAAAACAAAGGAAGTAACTTAGTCGGAAGTAAAGGGCGGCGCTACAGTCCTGGTCGAAAGAGAGAGACAAAATCGTGGCCATCCAAGCGCACCTGAGATGGAACTAGCAGAGGACACGTGTGCAATCGGACCTCTAAAAATGACACTGCAATAACTGCCGCCAAAAATAGCCATCAAAATTTTGAAAGTCAGTAAAGGTGGCACCAAAACCCTAAGTTCTTGGCTCTTGCCTTCAGAGCTTTTTACTTCTAGCAATACTCAAGAACTTGGTGTATAGGATGAGACTTATAAGGCTCTAGCACATTGTTCCAATGGTGCTAAGTGTTTTGCCAACTCCTTCACGCGTACATCACGTGCGAGTTCATAATCAGATTTTTGAGTAGTTTCATAGTATTCCATAGTCACTAACTTGTAGTTGTAGAATTCTGTCACTACAATACTTGTATAGAACAATAGCTTTTCAAAGTTGGAAAAGATGAGGGACACCAGATGAGGACAGAGAGTAGATGAGTAAGGAGATCGAATGAGTAGGGTGAGTAGTTAATTGCAGAGACCAGATGAGCACAAAGTGCAGATGAGCAGAGGAAGCGGAGGAGCAAAGGAGTTCACCAGGAAGGCCAGACAATAGCTCAAGTAATGCACTTCACAAAACAAATTCCTCACTCAATCAAGAGTGATGAAGAGGATACAATTTGATTTCTACCTCTGCTACAATTTGACTAGTCATGCTATAATTTGATATTCCTCTAAAGTAATCATCTTTATTGTTCTATAGTATTGATTTATAATTCTAATCAACAAACATACATAACGGCAATTGTGAACACGTAATATAATTTTTGGAACACCCAGTGACCCAGGGAAGCTAGGTGTTTGGCTTTCAACTAATCCAAGAGCACTAGTGTGAGGTGTTTAGAGAAGATTTAGCACAAGTGATCATAGACACGTTGTAGAACAAAATGTGCATATTTTTGTGTAAAGACTTGTGTTGTTGTTAACAAGTGTTTGTTATTAAATTTATTAAATACTGCCTATCTGACAGCCGCCGTGTCTTTTGTAACAATTAATCATGCAGATTTATTGCAGACAAATGGCAAAAAGTGTTGAAGTTCTATAGAGATTGAATTGAACATCCTCCATAGCAAAACCTATGAAGTCATTCTAGATTCCAAAGCTTCAATAAAACTATTAAGTAAGTACAAATTCTATGATTGTTATGGAGAATGTAATTAGAGTGTAAAACATTTGCAAGTCCAATTACTTGAAGACCTCAATAGGAATGACTGCGCTAGAAATGACTATAGTCATTATATAATAACTTACTAGTCATTCAAAGATTAAATGACTTGTCCAGAATGACTGCAGTAGTCATTCTTCAGTCATTATTGTCCTAAATGATTGCAACAATGACTGTTATAGTCATTGTTGACAAGTCATTTATAGCCTAGTTTTTACTAGAGAACTTTCATAACAAACTTCATTGAAAATAACTACTCTTATTAATTTATATCACTCTTTCTAAGTGATGTTGCCTTGTATTATTTTTTCCAATGACAATGTTTAGTCTATAATTTTCCACATTGGATTCTTCCACATCTCATATCCAACAATCACCTTCAACCACATAGTTCTGATCATATTCCATGCATTTTAGAAGGACACACTAGAAGTTTCAAATTTCTGCAACAGATAGTGTCATACATGGACTTCACTTTTTTGCATAGTCTTGTCAAGCCAATCATGTCTAGTAGTGTCTAAACTTACATAATATTGCATCCTTGACAGCCCTAGTGTATATGTTGACATTCATCCATTGAATTGAAGTGGTAGTAGCAGTGGGACTTCAGAGGACCGTGGAGAAAACAACATCAAGAACACAGCCCAAGTTTCACTTGCAAGAAATGAATATTGTTATAGCCACTCATGTCTTTTAAATAGGGCTGTCTTTCCATGTTTTTGAAGGTGATTTCATCTAGTATAATTTCTTAAAGACCTCCAAATGATCCCACATTCATATAACTTATGTCATTGCCATTGACTTCCAGAGCATGATGGGAGATGAAGTAAAGGAGCACAATGACCAGACCATCCACAAAGAAGATGATGGTGACAACAAAGCTCAAAATGGTGTAGGGTCTGCATTCACTTGCCCAGGTACTTCAGAATGGTGCTGTCCAAGGAAGGGTGCACATATTGTGGACTCCAATAAAGAATTTTCAGCAACTCCTTTGAAGCCAAAAAAGATTGTTTTATTGAACTGGAAATTAGATGCACTAAAAAGAAAGGCCGCAGATGGTATCTATATGGATACTGCAGAAGAACAAAAGAAGAGCCGTATAGTCCAAGTTCGGCAGCTCCTAGATGAGTCAGTGGCATTGGGTGATTTGGGTCGCAGAGCAGAGTTGCTATATTTGTCTCTTGTAGATTTATGTGGCAATTTTGGCGTTGATTTCTTGGATAAAGAAGGAGATGGTCCTGGAACGTGTTGAATCATGTGGATTGTGGTACTTCCAGCTTTTGTGGAACACTAAATGGGGACTAATATCTAACTTTCTGCAGCATAAAGTGCAGTGCTTTAGTGGAAGAGAGCAGAAAACATCTTGCAAAACAAGGACAAGGAAGGGGGTCTACAAAGTAGACCTTTGACATATCAATTCAGTAAGCACTACTCTATCATTTTCATAAAGCCTATTGTTATAAAGTATAAGACTTAGAGTCACTACCAATTAAGTTCAATATAAATGATGGTATGTCACTACAATAGTCACAAAGTTATTTCATGTCATTGAAAGTAGACCTTGATAATGACTGACTTTAGAATGACAATAAATATTAGTAAGTCCTATATTAAATGTTATAGTTCACTAGTTCACTTTAAATATGAGCTTTACTAACTATTTCTCTATTGTGCCTACACTGCACTTTTTTTATGTTGTACATACAGTATCCTTCTTTCAGCACATCGTGTGCACGCCATGCAGCCAATAGATGGGCCTTTGTCAAATCAAAGGAGGCAACAACTTCGTGATGATCGCCTATGGGTGCGAGAGGTCAGTCGATCTCGACTACTGAACATCCAACGCGTGCATTGTCCATGTTCAATGTGTAAAGGTCGACGGACATTATTGCTTTCCACTGTCAGACTTCACCTAATACGCAATGGTCGAGATGCGGATTTTCGAGTGTGGAGAGGCCCCGAACGGCGGGATTCATCAGATGATGAGTGGGAGGAGCCTTTGTGGAGGTCAACTACAACATCAGAACCCATTTTGGATGAACACATCAACACACGACAAATGATTGATGATGCCTTTGATACAACGGATAATGCTATGGATTTAGAGGAAAGAACTCGTGATGTGGTCATGGATGCTTTTGCAGTGGCCGATGCTATTCATGAATCCTTCAGTGGCGATATTGATGGGGATGCAGAGTTTCAGCCTGTTGGTGTAGGACTAGATGGTTCGGAAGAATTAGACACCACGGAATGTGTAGAAGATGTTGACTTTGATCCTACGATGTTGGAGGATGCATTGCATGAATTATATGTTGGAGCAAAGTGCACAACACTTGCAGCCACTATATTGGTGATGAACTTATGTACTGTACACGGGGCCAGCAACTGCTTTGTGGATGAGCTGTTAACTATACTGCAGAGTCATCTTTTGCCGCAAAATAATTCTTTACCTAAGAATCATTATGCTGCGAAGACATTGACAAGGAAGCTTGGCCTAGCATACAACAACATTCATGCATGTCCCAAAGGCTGCGTGCTTTTTCGAGGAGAGCATGTTGATGCAATCCGTTGTCCTAAATGCAACGAGGCGCGGTACAAAGATGAACAACGGAGAGTGCATCCAGTAAAAGTGCTACGACATTTTCCAATTATTCCAAGATTGCAGAGAATGTTCCGTAGTCCGGCCATTTCAGAACTCATGTTGTGGCATTCTCAAAATCAAAGCAACCAGGAAGGAGGGGACAACCTCATCAGACATCCTTGTAATTCAAAGGCATGGCACCATTTCCACAATAATGTGGACCCTGAATTCAGATCTGACCCGCGGAATGTCCACTTTGCCTTAGCTGCAGATGGAGTGAATCCCTTCAAACAGACACGATCAACCTGGTCAACATGGCCTGTGCTACTACTGAACTACAAACTGCCCCCTTGGCTAAGCACAAAAAAGTTTTTTGTGTTGCTAGCTTTGCTAATACCTGGAAAATCTTCTGTTACGTCGGAGGTGTTTGATGTATACATGTAGCCTCTAATAGAGGAGTTTCTACAGCTTTGGATGGGCATTCCAGCGTATGATGTAACTAAGGATGTAGGGAGCAAAAATTTTAGCCTCAGAGGTGTATTGCTATGGACAATTCACGATTTCCTAGGATACGGCACAGTGGGAGGCTTTGCTCACCAAGGATATGCTGCATGCCCATGTTGTGGATCTGATTTGGTGTGTGAGCATTCAGTTGAGTTAGGGAAACAAACATACGCTGGAACGAGGAGGTGGCTTCCACACAACCATCCATACCGAGCACATGCAATGAAGGAGCACTTCAATGGAGAAATAGAGCATAGAGGTAAACCAAGAGTCGTATCAGTAGAAGAGCAATTACAGCATGCTGTAGAGTACGAAGCATGGAAAGCAGTAGGGAACCGAGATGGTGCAGCAGGTGATCCATCAAAAGTGCATGGAGTGAAAAGAAAAAGTATCTTTTACATGTTACCATATTGGAAGGTGCGTGTGCTTGTACTATTTGTATTCTAGTTTTATTTCTAGAGTTTTGTAAAAGCCATTCAAAATGATGTGGATGTTCCCAAAAATGTTGAAAATGACTTCTCACAATGACTAATAAGTGTTGGGAATGACTGTCCACAATGACTGCTAAATGACTCCTAAATGATTGTCACTAAGTCATTCTTGTGACCAAGAAGTCATTGTGGGTAGTCATTTCCAACAAAAAAAATTCTATAGACTTCACATAGCGACTGACCCTAGGCTGCCATTCTAAAATGTGCTTTTCTTTGTGGTTTTATGCAGGATTTACTTATTAGGCATACATTAGATGTCATGCACTGTGAAATGAATCTTGCAAAGAATTTTTTGAAGACAATTACAGGAAAAAAGGACACAGTAAAAGTGAGGAGGGATTTGCAGAGGAAGAAAATACGTCCACATCTCTGGCTCACTACAAATCCAAGGAGGGGTAGGAAGATGATGAAACCAGCAGCCCCATACGTGTTGTTTGATGTAGAGTTTGACAAATTTGCAACTACAATTGAGTCTCTCAAGACACCTTCTGGATATTCTTCAGCATTGGGTCAGCACATCCGGAAGAAGAAATTTGGCAGCTTGAAATCACATGATTATCACGTGCTGATGCAGCAAATAATGCCATTGGCTTTGCGTGGCTTATTGAAACCAGGTCCGCGGATGGCCATCATGAGGATGTCAAAGGTATTTCGCAGAATTTGCACTAATGTGTATAATCCAGAGCATTTCCATTCCCTAGAATTGGATGTGGTAGAGAGCATGGCACTACTGGAGATGGAATTTCCACCATCATTCTTTGACATAATGACTCATCTACCTTATCACTTGGTACAGCAGTTGGACATGTGTGGTCCTGTGGCAAGCAGGTGGATGTACCCAGTTGAAAGGTACATGAAGACCTTGAAGGGTTATGTTTGAAACATGGCAAGGCCTGAAGCAGAGGGCTACTTGAAGAACGAATGCATTGGCTTTGTAACAGAATACCTCCAGAGATTTGATGCCGTGCATAGACGAGTGTGGGATGCAGAGGAGGAGTATGGGGATGCAGAGGAGGTTCTTGAAGGTGCAGGGCGCACATACATGATGACGGCGGCTGCACGTGACATTGCTCATCAATATGTGCTGAACAACGCAGCTGTAATGCAGCCTTGGTTCATGTAAGTTAGTAGGTCATAGTCTGCTTTCATATAATTTGATATGAACTTATTATAATTTCAAATGATGGTTTTGAGTAGTCATGTATTAAAGACTAAGCACTTTGTAGTCATTCTTCAGCCACCATGGAGTCATTCTTCAGTCACCATGGAGTCATTTTTTAGCAAAATGACAGCATCATTGAGCGCCTGCATAGTCACTTGTAGAGGTTGTCTTCCAAACTTACTATGTCTAAACATTCTTCTCTTTAAGCCTTTAAGGAGCTTAAATATTGTTCTCCAATGATCTAATCAGATCTTCCTCTTATATGGCTGATTCTTGCAAAGTTGGTGCAGGAAGTGGAAGGCAGAGCATGAAACAAATGGTACAATCGAATGTTTTGAAGAATGGGTGAAGAGTCATTCCAACAGCGAAGCCATTGATGTCACCAATGCAGAAGATGTGGATAGACTGTTGCTTTGTAGGAGACCCTCACAAAGAGCAACGCGCTTCGCACGAATGAAGGCATTTGGAAACCACTACCGAGTAGAAGATGACGCGTCTGCTGCAATGTTGACATATGATAGCAGCATCGCATCTGTATTTCAGGTGCCCGTGGCTGATGCTAGGGATGTGGCCGTCAACTACGTTGGAGTATTGAAGGACATTTTGAAACTAGATTATGGGCCATTGAATGCACCTGTGGTACTTTTTTGTTGCGAATGGATGAAGAAATCAGATAATCGAGGAAGTCCTACATATGTTCGTGATGACGCAGGTTTTTTAGTGGTAAATTTTCGACACAAACTCCCACGGATGGCAAAGCCCTTCATCTTTTCAAGCCAAGCAACCCAAGTATTTTTCTCCAACATTGTAGAGAAACCTGGGTGGAAAGTTGTGTTGCGAAAAGAAGCCCGGTCAAGGAGGGAGGTAGTAGAGCCACCGGATGTTTTTATTACAACAACAGTAGAGTGCAGCGGCCTTGCTGCTCCAGAGACGGTGCCATCCAGACTAGTTCACGCTTCTCTAGTCGGGGCCATAGAATTATCTGAACAAGATCATTTGCTAGCATGTGCTCAGTATTAGAATGTTTTTTTAGTTCAGATTTTCATAGAAGTCCTCAAAACATGTGCTCTATATTTCAATGGATATAAAGCAAGCTTTTTATTTTTACAAATTTTGTCTTTACACATGCTTGCTATGTCAATGATGTCATTGACTTTATACTAAACACTTGCATTTCCAACAAAATGCAGAAATTCAAATATGGTGTTCCATTGTCATTCATTCCTCTGTTATTTATTATATTATAAGTACTTTTTGTGCTCAGTTTTATGACTGCACAACTCAAGAATGACTTAACATAGTCCACATCAGCAATAGGGCTACTAAATATAGACAAAACCATAGATGATAGCAGTTTTCATTGTTGGTCACATCCACTATTTTCTTGAATGCCCAATAAATGACTGCAGCTCACGACACATCAGCTTTGGTAACTAAACAATGACTAGAAGTCATTGTTCAGTCATTTCTTAGTGACTAGTCATTTTTTCACTAGTTACATTTGACCTTGTTTTCTACTAGTGTTTTAGCATAGTTTGTGCGGCTAACATGATTCTTGAGGTTACTTACCTCACTACCTTTCCTGCCACTTTGGTAGGAATTGCACAAGAATGGTATCAAACTAATGGCCCATTTAGAACATGGGATGCATTAAGAGATGCCTTCCAAACCAGATTTACACCATTAGCCTTTGGGAAAAGTTTACAAGAAAGACTAAAAACTATAAGAATGGCAGTGGGAGAAAGTGTAAACAATTATTATGGTAGAATGGAGTACATTTTACAACGGTGGACAGGTCATGGGATTCCGGACCTTTATTTAACTGGAATTTTTGTGGGAGGATTATATCCCCCAGAATTCAAGATTGCAATAAAAGAAAAGAATCATGTTGATCTAGCTACTGCAGTACAATATGCTAAACAATATGAAGAAGCATGAATAGGAGAAGAACAAATGGGTACTATTGATCCTAGTTTGTATCCATCTGATATGATGTATTCACAAATGGGAATGCAAGTGCTTATTTATCAACATCCCCAAGTAAGAAATTATACTACCCAACCTAAGGTAGTAGTATCAAAGGTACCTAAAGAAAAAGATACAAAAACAGAATTAATTAATAAATTAGTAAAGGAAATGGCTGATTTAAGGGTACAAATTACAAATGCACCCGTTAAAAGGGGTAAGCCAAATAACTCTAGAACTAACATTTGGTATGCAAATTGCCAAGGGCATGGCCATTTGCCCTCCAAATGTCCGTCGCCGGATATAAATCAAAGGCCCCATTGTAATTTTTGTGGAGGAAGTCATCCAACTGATAAATGTTGGAATTTAGCATCCGTCAAACAAGACCTTCAGGCTGTAAAACAAGTTTTGCAAATTGATGCTAACAAGCCATGGGTGAATAAGTCAAGTGATAGCAAAAGACCTTTTACTAGATCTAATAATGGTCCACCTTATAAGGCTAATGATAATCGTCCCCGACTCCCCGTTGGAGCGATAACTATAAATAATGGGCCACCAATGTGGAATGGACCCCCATCTAATCCAAACACCCATTGCTATGGACCTCCTGAGCGAGGAAAGCATTTGGTGTGTTATAGGTGTGGCGAATTAGGCCATTATGCCAATGAATGTCCCAATCCTAAGCAACAAGTGGGATACGCACCGTGGTGTGGCAGATGCCGTCAGGAAGGTCATTTACCTGAAGATTGCAGTGCCCCACCTAGAAAATTTCCACCATCTGAGAGAGATTATTCTAAAAATAAACAAGCTCAATTCCAAGAACCAGACAATTCTAGACCATCTAATCATGTTTCTCATACTATGATTGAGAAAAGATCTTATCCAGAAAATGTCTTTGTAGCTACAAGAGCTGAAAAGCCTAGACAAGTTTTACAAGAAACTCAAACTTCGAGTGACATTGGAAGTGAAAATGGAACCCCAAAGATTCTAACAACAAGGAATCCAATAGAAATAGAACCAATATTAGAACAAGAAAAAGTACAAATTAAAAACAAAATTTTAGATCCAATACATCCCAACAAAGAAATGACTTGGAAGGAAAGACAAGAAAAATTGTCTAGTAAGCGATTACTTAGTCAAACACCAGAACCATCGAAAATTATACAACCTATCATACCATCTTCCCCATTACCAAATTTTTACCAAATACCTGCAAAAAGAGGGAATTTTAGATCTAATATTCAAGGTTTACCAAAACGCAAAGCTCCACGAACCATGAAATTAACAAAGGGAATGGAACCTTACAATGTTTTGGCTAACCTTGACCGAATTCAACCTTTAATAAGTATGAAATAGTTGTTAGCCATTTCACCCAAATGTAGAAGTGATTTAAGTACATCATTGGTAAGGAAAAGACCCAAAACTTTAGAAATACATGAAATTTCTAGAGACCCTAGAGCTCCTACGGTAGATGTGATAATTGATGGATCTTTAATCCATGGAGTGCAAATTGATAGTGGGTCTAGTGTTAATCTCATGAATTTTGAAACTATGGAAGAATTGGGATTAAATACTATGACCTCCACTCCTATCATTTTACGGATGGCGGATCAAAGTAGAGTCAAATCTTTGGGAATGCTAAACCAAATTGTAACAACAATTGGTGGGATAGACTGCAAAGTAGATTACATAGTCTTTAAACTTATGGAATCGATATCTTCCTATCCCATACTATTGGGAAGACCGTGGTTGTATTCAGCCAAAGCCAAAGATGATTGGGAAAAATGAACCTTAACTATTGGAAAAGGAAAGAACAAAATTGTTCTACCCCTTTATCCACCATCATACCATGGCGAAACCTAGTTGGAAGATAGTGACATTACAATTGAAAACCAATCTGAGACTGAAAGTGAGAAAAGTGATGAGGAACAAACTCAAAAAGTTAATAAAGAATTTTCCTATGAGAGTTTGGGATTCGGAGAATATTTCGCTCCACTTGCTCAAATGAATGATTCAGATGATGCCATTTTGGCATGGGAAAATTCTGAAATTTTTAGTATAAGTACAGAAAAGAATTCAGACCTTGAACCTGAAATTCAATCTGACACCCAAGAAATGGAATACATACTAGCTTATAGTGAAACCACGCCCTTTCAAAGGAAAACTTTTAAAGAATCTCTAAGAAAACTTGTACAAGATATGAATTTGGGAGTTGAAAAAGCCCCACAAATTATTAAAGTTTATTCAAAAATGACTAAAGTTGAATTCAAATACTGGAAAGGATTCTTTACAAGGCACAAAAGTTCCTTTGCTTGGACTTATAATGATTTGAAAGGTGTTCCACTAGACATTTGCGAACACAAAATAATCTTAGAACCAGATGCCAAACCTGTTAGACAAAGACAATATAGAATGAACCCTAAATATTCACTTATGGTAAAAGAAGAAATCGACAAGCTTTTAGCTTGTGGATTTATTTTTGAAGTACCATATAGCGAATGGGTATCACCAATCGTTATAGTTCCTAAAAAGAATGACAAAATCTGTATATGTCAGGATTATAGGAAATTAAATAGTGTGACTAAGAAAGATCATTTTTCTTGACCTTTTACAGACACACTATTGGATAGTGTAGCTGGATATGAATGTTATTCTTTTATGGACGGGTTTTCAGGTTATAACCAAATTCAAATTGCAGAAATTTATAGACTACTAACTGCCTTTACAACCAATTGGGGCATTTTTGCTCACACTAAGATGCCATTTGGCCTGTGTAATGCACCCGCCACATTCCAATGGTTGATGACAGTTGCATTTCAGATGTATTTAAGGAAGTTTATAGAAATCTTCCTAGATGACTTTTGTGTTTATAGCACAAAAGAAAAACATGCGGAATGTTTAGAAAAATGCTTTGTCCAATGTGAAAAGTATGGGATTTCTATAAATGCTGCAAAATCCCAATTTGCCGTACCTTTTGGCAAATTAGTTGGCCATATGGTTTCTAGCCAAGGAATGGCCACTGACCTAGATAAAGTTGCAATAATAGTACAATTACCTCAACCTAATAGTGTCACAGAAGTTAGAGCCTTTCTAGGGCATGTTGGTTACTATAGACGTTATATTTACAAATATGCCAATATAGCTGTTCCTTTGACAGAACTAACTAAGAAGTCAGAAGATGCACCTATTTGGACAGAAGCCTATACAAAGGCTTTTGAAACCTTAAAACACAAATTAACTACATCACCGGTTATAATTCCACCTAACTGGGATAAAGACTTTGAAGTCTATGTAGATGCCTCTAATGTCGCAATAGGTAGTGTATTAAGTCAAAAGGATGAAAAAGGTCATGATAGACCAATTTACTTTGCAAGTAGGCAATTGGCAGCTGTAGAAAAGAATTATACTATCACAGAAAGAGAAGCCTTAGGAATGATATTTTCAGTCCAAAAATTTAGACACTACTTGTTGGGTTATAAATTCAACTTTCATGTAGACCATGATGCTTTAAAGTACATGATAAATAAACCACAATTAAGTGGAAGAATAGCAAGATGGGTCTTGCTACTTCAAGAGTTTAATTTCACAATTCAAGTTAGACCAGGAAAGAGTCATGCAAATGCTGACCACCTTTCACGAATAAACCAAAAAATAGGGAGTGAACCCATTAATGATAACTTTCCTGATGCAGATCTATTTCAAGTAGATGTTATTCTAATAGAATATGCTGACATTATTCACTACCTTTCAATGGGACAATTTCCCCTTGAATACACTAAAAAACAAAAGAAAATGTTAGTGCATAAAAGTAGTCCTTATACTCTACTTGCTGGAACACTTTATAAAAAAGGTAAAGATGAAATTTTAAGACGATGTATCAATTCTAGTGAGATTCCTATCATCCTTCATGGATGTCACAGTAATACATGTGGAGGACACTTTGCGGGATTAGTAACGGCTCAAAAAGCATTACAATCCGGCTATTGGTGGCCCACTATGTTTGCTGATGCTGCAACATTTGTAAAGAAATGTGATCCCTGCCAAAGAGTAGGAAAACCTACTCCAACATCTTCTATGCCTTTAACACCTATTCTAGCCCAGATTCCTTTTGAGAAATGGGGCATAGATTTTGTAGGACCAATTAATCCACCAAGCCGAGATGGAAGAAAAAGATACATTCTAGTTGCAACCGAATATGTAACCAAGTGGGCTGAAGCCCTAGCCACAAGAAATGATGATGTCAACACAGTGGCTAAATTCATATATGAAAATATTATCACAAGGTTTGGTTGTCCCAAAAAATTGGTTAGTGATAGAGGAACCCATTTTGTCAATGACACTATCATCAAGTTGACAGAAAAATACTTTATAAAACATAGAAAAACTAGTCCCTATCATCCTAGAGCAAATGGGCAAACAAAAAAGACTAATGGGATTCTATGTAAGATAATAACCAAAATTGTCCAAGGTTCAAACATAGACTGGGATGCTAGAGTGTTTGATGCTTTGTGGGCTTATAGAACAGCCTATAAAGTTACCACTAAAAGCACCCCTTTCCAATTAGTCTATGGACAAGAAGCTATCTTACCCATAGAATTGGAAGTCCAATCCTTACGAATAGCAATTGAACATAGATTAGGAAATGAAGAATCTTTAATGGAAAGATATGTCATGTTAGAAAAGTTAAATGAAACTAGAAGACAAGCCTATCTTAACACTTTAGTAATGCAAAACCATAGAAAAAGCTATTATGATAGCAAATTAAAACCCAAAAACTTGCAACCAAATGATTTGGTATTATTGTATGATAGTCGTTTTCAAAAATTTCCAGGGAAATTTAAAATGAGATGGTTTGGTCCTTACAAAGTCCTTAACTCTTACCCTAATGGGTCAATTGAGTTAAAAGATTTTGAAGGAAAAATTCATCCAACCCGTTACAGTGGATATTGACTTAAACCCTACATAACTTGAGGGCAAGTTATGTCTAAATAGGGGGCGGGCTTATAAAAAACTAAAACTTAACAATAAAATTTAAAAATTAAAAATTAAAAACAAAAAAAATTAAAAACAAAAATTAAAAACAAACAAACAATAAACTCTCATTTAAAATAATAACTAAATAAATAATAATAATAATAAATAAGTTTGCACAATTGCATGTATAGATTAGAAGGTCGAGTGAAAAATTGTCAAAGCCTAGTCATTGTCTTGTATATTGGAGTTGAAAATATGTCTGACAAGTTCATATATTATCTTGCATCCATTTGTCAGGGTTGATCATCATCTCTCGTTGCATTGCATACTGCAATCTAAGAGTGAGCATTTTGAGTTGCTGAGACAACGCAGAGGTTCTAGTCATCTAGAGCATTCAGGTATAGTTCATCTGAACTGAAGCAATAGATTTCTTCTAGTCTTATTATACTGAATATTGTCTAATCACTGTTGTCATGATATGTGGTAAAAGATAAATAAAATTCTAGTGATAATTAAAGAATTAAGTGTTAAAAAAATAATAATCTCTAAGTGAGTTTTAAGTAAAATAAGAGAGAATATAATAAACGTTGAGAGAAATCTTCAAATAAAAGTCTATTACTTTTCATTTTCAATCAGTTGTCAAAAACATTTGCCAAGAGAAAAGAAAGAACTAATTGTCACAAACTAAGTCTAAGAGTGAAATTTAGTAAGCATGAAAGAACATGATAACTTAATGAGTGACCTTTGTGTTAACCATAAATTGGAAATTTTAAAGAAAAGTGTCATTCTTGAGTCTGTCAGTTCGTAACCACTCTTTAAGGAAAAGATAACGAGAGAACATGATAAAATTGAGTGTATTTCTATTTTCAATGAGTGTAAAAGAAAAACAATACTAAGAGTGTAAAGAAAAAGAAATTGTAACTTAACCCCTAAAGGACCAGCCTGCAGAATTTGGCAACATAAAAAAATTGGGCAGGTACATGTGGCCACAGATTTACAAGTTTGAGGCTGAAATTTTAATAGAAGTTGTGGACGAGGAGTACCTTTCACTTGAACTAAATTTTATGACATTTGGAAATACGAGTCAAAAGTTATGGCCTAATATGTTACTTTTTTTCTCAGCCGGGCAGTTAGGGCAGATCAGAAAAAATCACTTTTTTCAGAAACAAAAATTTGAAACTGGTTTTCTAGAGCTATCTATATGTGGAAAGCTTTTAATCATTCCATTTTGAACAATGAGTCAAAAGTTATGAGGAGTTTTAGTTTGCAGGCAGTTTTGGAATCTCTACTCTAAAATAAACTTTGAAGTCTTTTATCTTACTCAATTTTCAATATTTTTTGAAAAAAATAAAATCATAGGATGTAGATTGTTTAATACAACATTTCAACCATTGGGATTGGCATTTTTCAATTTCATATCTAAATTCTTAACAATTTAGTGTTTTGAATCATTCTCTACTTCATTCTACTTACTATTTTTTTCCTATATGTTGTACAATTCCAAATGATGTGAAATTTTTCAAGCATGTAGCCAACTTGTTTAGGAAAAAGAATCCAAAGAAGCACCACCATTTTGGACATTTTTTCATAGAAAAGTGAGCTTTTGAAGTGCAGCTGCCCGGTTTTTTGCAGGGGTCAAAAAACAATTTCAGTGATTTTGAATGATTATATCTTGCAATCCACGTGGTGGAAATTTCTGAAATTTTTACCACATATTCTCAAGTCAGCATACTACAAGATCCTACGGTTACATGAGTCAAAAAAAAGTTTTTTTCAAAAATTTGGTACTTGTACTAAAAACGACAGTTCTTGAGTGTTTTCAGTGAAAACATAGTCACAGAACTTTAGGGGTTAAGAGTGTTCTTTATAATTACTGAGACTAATTAAGTGAATGAGAGAATGAATGAATAAACTTATTGAGAGAAAATGAGAGTTAAAGCAAGGTGACTTGTAAAAAAAACAATTCCCTAGTGAAAAATAGAATAATCTCTTCTTTCTAAGTGTCTATTCTGGAAAAACATGATAAATAATAATTTCTCTAAGTCTACGTATTAGTCTATATATTACAGTATTACACAGTGAATTAAAACTCTAGATTATGTTGATATTTATAGTTCTGTATTTCTCTATGTCTTACACAGCTTTCCAAGAAAGGTGTCTACTGTTGAGTTGATTATTGAAGCGTGAAGCAAAATAAAGCCCAGTAATCAGGTAAAATTGCAGATATAGACATAAGTTGGAAGTGTAATAAACATGTTTGTTGAAAATATTGAGGGAACAGTGAAAAATTGAGTAATCTTGTTGTGAGTAGTGAGAATTGACTAAATGTAAGATAAAGAAATAAAAGATATTGAGAGAAAATGTGTGAAAAGAGAAAATGAGCATAATGGTAAGTTGGAGAGTCTGCCAATCTATTCAATGATAAGAAATTGAAGCACTAAAGGAAGAAAGAAAAGAAAGACAGCAGATTTGGGAAGAAGAAATGCCTTAATTTTGAAAATCCCTTAGTCTATGTGTCGAGTCTAACAATAAACTTCTACAGATCATCGAGAGAGATTTACCAGATGGGAAAAAAAAAGCAATGCAAGGTGATGTCAGTACCACTGCCGGAATTCCCATCCGCACTTATAGCAAAATTTGATGAAAATCAAATTAAGCTATTAAAGAAAGCAGGAATATGGGAGTATCTACAGTTTGTATGGCCTCCCCCAGATATGCAGTTGGTTACCGACTTCGTTGTTACCAGCAACTATGGTCAAATGAAAGAAGTAATACTCCAAGGCAGAACAATGAAGCTCACACCAAAAGGCATAGCTGAGATCCTGCATATGTGTGGGTGCCAAATTACCCACCCTCGGTAATTGGGCGAACACCGACCAGGTTCTATGCCTTTATCCACCTTTTAAATATAGGGGGGTGTTGTGAGCGCGGTCCACTGTGCCTTCCAAGCAATGGATCTTTTTGTGCTAACGTTTTCTGAGTGTCGTGGATGGCAGCGAATACTACTAAAATTGCATGGGTAACTAACAAGCTGATTGTGATGAGCAAAGGTGATTGGGAATTCCTAACTCCCTAACTGTCTATCCTATGTATAGGGTTGGCTGGGTAGTTGGCGTCATTTCTAACGTCCTTAACTACGTGAGCGAGGAACCTTTACGTTCCTTCCATGAGTGTTGAAGACTATTGTTGGAGGTTTGACACTTCTCTCGGAAGTTTCAACCCTACGGCTAATCCTAAGCTTAATTTTTTCCTCTAATTTCCAACTTCTAAATATAACTCTAGATTTTTACTCCTAAATTTAACTCTGGATTTTTATTCCTAAATATAACTCTAGATTTTTACTCCTAATATTTAACTCTGGATTTTTACTCCTAAATTTAACTTCCAAATTTTTACCTCTAAATTTTTACTCCTAATATTTAACTCTGGATTTTTTACTCCTAAATTTAACTCTAAATTTTTACTCCTAAACTTAACTCTAAATATTTACTCCTAAATTTAACTCTAAATTTGTACTTCTACTTTTAACTCTAAATATTTACTCCTAAATTTAACTCTAAATTTGTACTTCTACTTTTAACTCTAAATTTGTACTTCTACTTTTAACTCTAAATATTTACTCCTAAATTTAACTCTAAATTTGTACTTCTACTTTTAACTCTAAATATTTACTCCTAAATTTAACTCTAAATTTGTACTTCTACTTTTAACTCTAAATATTTACTCCTAAATTTAACTCTAAATTTGTACTTCTACTTTTAACTCTAAATATTTACTCCTAAATTTAACTCTAAATTTGTACTTCTACTTTTAACTCTAAATTTTTATCTTGACTTATCATGGGTCACTATTAACTTGAATAGGCTAATTAAGGAAAAAAAATCAATGCTAATAAAGAAAAACACCGAGTTTTGATTCAAGAACTTACCTCGTCACTACCGGTGTCGGAAATGCGCTCGTCCGCCTCCGTGCGCCCATTTCCATACTCCATGGTGGTCCTTGGGTCGTGGGAATTTTTCTCCAAGTTTACCGCTTATGTTATAAAAATTGTGGATTCCGTGTGATCTAACCTCTTTCTTTCCCTTCCTCCTTCCTTCCTTCTCCTTTTCTTTCCCTTTCTCTCTTTCTACACTAACACTATTCTACCTAAGCTTTGATGGGTGTCTTACAACTATAGATTCAAACCCCAAGAAGTTTTAATGTCCCTCCTAACCTCTTACACAACCTTGTCTTCGTGTCATCCTAATCCTACCTCCTAATGGTCACTATAAATTCTCGAGATTTCCCTTCTAACACCTATTTAGCTAAGCCTAGGGCACTATTTTTTGTCTCTCTCCCCCTTCTCCTATTTAATTCTATGACTCACTAACCTCCCTCCATTGTGTGTAGGTGTGATTTTGGTGAGAGTTGAGAGTTGTTTGATGCAGGTATGGAGGTGCGACTTATCTTTTCTTTCTCCTTTCCCCTATTCTCCTCTTTTTTTTTTTTTTAATCCCTTGAATTCAACCCTTTAACCTCCCCCTAATCCCTATTAATTCCAACTCTTTTTTTCTCCCAAGTCTCCTCCCAAGTTTTCTCCCAAGTCTCCTCCCAAGTTTTCTGCTAAGCCCTGGACTCCCTAGACCAACGCTGCCCAGACCCCCAGCGACTGCTCCCGACCCCCTTGCGACCTACCCAGACCCCAGCGACTGCTTCCCGACTCCCCAACGACTCACCCCGACTTCCTAGCGACTGCTGGACCCCTAACGACCTGTCCCGACCCCCTAGCAACTGAATCTATTTTTTTGGGTTCCTTAAGGGAACCCACCCAAGCAAATCTAAATCGGACTTTTGGTTTTCTCTCTCCGGTTTTTGGTGTACTTTCTTGTTTTACGGACGCCGGCTCACAAGGGATGGGGTGACTCTTAAACTTAAACTTAATTTTAGACGCTAAACCTTGGACTTTTCCGAGAACGTCTAGGACTCTAGACTTTGGAACGAAAGTACATAGGAGTTCAAAGCTTCGCCATAGAATTGGTTTTAACACCAACTTTAGGACTTACAATACCCCTGCGTTCAAAGCTCCGCCGTCTAAGGCTTGTTTTTAACACATACTTTAGGACTGGGACTAGTCACAAGTTCAAAGCTTCGCCGTTTCCCGGGGGATGGGGCCCACTCACAACCAACAACGGAAAAGACAACTCTGGTTAGGACTCAATACGGGGGCACACATGCACACAAGGTCAATGATCACGGGTAAAATATCATATACTAAAGGCCCCCCAAAGCGGCATCGCCAAGGTACGGTGGGGGGTGACTTTAGGATTAGTACAAGGCATAAGAAGTCACACAAGTATAGGGGAGACCCGTTCAACTCACAACAAGGATACAAGGTAAGGTAGAAGGACCCAAAAGGACCTTCAAAGAAAGCTTGAAATAGAGCAACAATAGGAGCCAAAAGTGCTCCAAAAACACCGTAGAGGTTTTTTGGCCTAAACGCCAAAAATTCCAAGATAACTTGGATCTACGGACCCAAAACAAATATTGGGGGTGTTCAAGAGAGAAAAATGGGGACCTTAAATAGATTTCCAAGGCCCCACCTCCCCCTCAAGAGCTCTAAAGTAACCTTATCAACTTGGATTTTCATCCTCATCTTCAAAGATTTTCATCCTAATCCCTAAAAAAATACTTTTACCTATCTATGCTGGACCAACCTCCTAACTTTTGGAGATTAACTCCAATCGTCAAACGGATTGCGCCATTGGCTCCAAATCGCCGTGTTTAGTCCAAGATCCCCTTGTCCCCCCGTACCAAGGACAAAAAACCATCGTAGGCTAATTTAGTTTTAAAAACTAAACCGTGGTAAAATCCTAGATATTGGGGGTCTCCTATTTTGAGAAATGTAAATAGCTTAGGGTCTCCGGTAGGTGTGAGGGAGTCGGAAAAGACTCTTGGTTGACTTCGTTCCGCCGTCGTATGGTCCCGGAATGCCGGTCAACGTGGCGGGGACCCCGCTACGTTATTAATTCTCGAGGAATCTCGCCGGTTTGGGTACTTGCTGCTATCGAAATGTCGTGAAACTTCACGGAGCGCGTTATTAACATAAAACAAGCCAGTCTAATTTTTAGTGAGATTTTCTGGCAACCTGGATAATTTCCATGAAACTCCCGTTGGAGGTTACCAGGGTTGACCACCCGCAAAAGGTTCTTCTGCAAGTCGGAAGATGACGGGATTTTTCACAGGACCTCTCATGGGGTCACATAAAATATGTGCAGGTGCGTTTCCATACCTGGCACAACTGGTCAGTGGAGATGAATTGGTCATCTCCTTGAGTTTATCGATGGTGCGGGAATCTTTTGCAGATAGAGGAATCTTGACGAATCAATTTTGTCGTTGGACTCCTGGCATGGGATTTACCCTAGGACACCATCCTTGGGTTGTAGATTCCTCCATGGGCCCGGGCTTGCGTTAGTGGCTCCTATATGCTAACAATCGGGATTTTGGGGAATTTCTAAACCTAACTCTAGGACCCGACCTAGTGGTCTCGTTGTGGATCCCTCGGACCGACTTAGCCATGAATTGCCACATTCATGGTGGGATTTAGCCCTATATGACTTGAACCCTACAAATCTAACCGTTTCGTTTTTTTTACCTATTTTTGGGCCAGGTTTGGTGGGATTCTAAGTCTAAACACAAATCTAGACCAAATACTATAATGGGTATGGTACAAGCCTATTTTGGTTCTACACTCTTTTTATGGCTTTTTGTATATTTTTCTTAACTTTAAATTGCAAATTTCCAAAAAAATAATTCTACGAGTCTCAAGTGACAAATTAAGGGCTCACAATGCCCCACAAGTCAAGAACACTAGAATCTGGGGAGAAAGTTCCTGCCATGGTTTTGTCGTCATCATTTTGTTGGAGTGATACACTGCCTCAAATCAATGCAGTGAATGCTCTATTTCATCAAGTGGATTGGGTAACATCCGACGTTCCTTTTTCCTTGAATATGCTCCTAAGGCTCGTGGAGATAGCTTTGCACGATGTGGAATGTGTGACACATATAAGCAATTATGCAGTGCTTGTATTTCACGTTCTATTGCAATGGCAAAGTGGGATGAGAATTTAGACAACCACGTTCAAGGACAAAGGGCTCATAGGATACTATACTATGCTAATTGAGACATGTCCGTGGAATCTCTTGACAAGGTTCTCACCATCATCCATGACAAAATGGATCACTCTAAGACCACTTCACTCCATTACTCTCACAAGAGCAAAGCAACCGACTCCTTCATGAAAATGCATGTTGCTGTGACAGGCATGATTGCTCATGGCCATGGTGACATTTGATACGCACACTATGGGCTAGATATCTTCCCCACAAACTCGAATCACATTATTGGGTCCATTACACAGTTACTGAGTGACCTCAAGAATCCGCCCAAAAGTACATCACGCGAACTGTTTGTTGGGCAAAGGGCCTTAAAATTGACAAAGGCAGTGCTCGATGGATTCGAAATGTGCTTAGATTCCCTCCCTTCCCCCCTCCGATGAGTTGGTCAAAGGTAAACTTCTTCCTCCAACATTAACTCTACAGCTTGACAATGCATCCGGAGACAACAAAAACCATTGAGTCTTTGCTTTCTGTTCTCTACTTATTTTCAAAGGAATTTTTTGTGAGGTGTACATCAATTTCCTCATTATTGGGCACACTCACAAAGATATTGATGCTCTTTTTGATCGATGGAGCAACAAGTTGAAGACAAATGACTATCCAACACTTTCAAGCCTCATGAAGTCTTTCATGGATTGCGAAACTCATCCCGTCATTCCTCATCTCATTGAAGAAGTCCCAGATTTCAAAAGGTTTGTACAAAGATACTTGGGGACAGGAGGAGACCACTTAGAAGGTCATTCTACAGGCCAACAATTCAAGTTCCACATGGATGTAGATGGATGGCCCATAATGGAGTTCAAGTACCTTTTGTACAGACCTCAAGTGGTCTCCCAAGCATGGCAAAGGGACACGGTTGTGGTTTGAGATTGAAGACGAGCGTCCCAAAGTCCCCAGCGGTATTCCACCACCTTTGGCTCTGATACAGATGCGTGCCTTTGATGAGGTTTGCAAGGGTTTGAACGGTTATATTGCATTGTGGGGCGAAATGGCAAACAACGACTCGTTAGGAGAGTTCCGAAGGAATAACGATTCAATAAGGAATTATTGGAAAGGCGTGAGAAGCGCTCTGGATGAACCTTTTACAGTACAACAGACACTACAACAAGGATTTTGGCCAAAAACTAGGATCACATGTGAGAGAGAAGATGAAATGCAGGACGATGGTACACTACGTGAAGAAGATGCGGAGGATGCACCGTTTGTGGGTCGTAGACGTGATTGGCCCCCACCTTCATTCCATGTTGGTCATGATGTCTATGTGGGCTATTTTATTGTGGTGCGTCTCGCTGATGATGATGATGGCAAGCCATTCTAGCTTAGCAGGGCGCTCACAAACCCAAATCCTGATCCCGAGCATGTGAATTTGATTCAAATCCAGTATTGGACCCCATCTTTAGGTCCACACATTAATATGTATTCATATGCTGGTTAGTGTACAAAAGAAGGAAATGTATGGCATGAAGACCGGTCATTTCCTCTAAATTAGTCAAACACGGATTGTATCATGACTGTTTGGAAGCCATGTATTAGAGAAGGAACTTCAAGTCCAAAAACTTCAATTTCCAAAGCACAAATTAGCATCATCAAATCATCTGTGGCGGCATATATGTCTCGTTCAAACAACTATGTGTACTCATCACAAGGATGAATAGTTGGAAGTTATATTAGTAGACTAGTCTTTTTGGAATTGAATTAGAATGCCATCATTAATTTAGTTGTTTGCCGATGTTTGCATGCAGAGTTTTGCTATTTTGTGGCAATGTAGTAATGTTGATTTACATAATATATGTATTTATTGTTATCCCTAAAATCATGTAATGTATTATGCATCATTTTCATTGTAATTATGTTGTATTAACTTTTTGCACTTGATAATGTGGTGTCAAAAGTACAATGCCCTACATAAAAATATAACAACACAATGTATAAACTCCCTACTGTGAACTCCAAAGCTCAAATGTAAGGTATAAAAGGTATACATAATTATGAAGCTCGTGGTTTGTGTTATGTGTTCTTTGTTATGAACAAATCAAAACTATCCTATCACAAAAAAGCCTAAATTTGAATATGTGTCTCAATTTAATGAAGTGTCTCAATTTTGTGATCACTTCATTCATTAAAATTTAGATTAATATTTAAAAAAAAGGCTTTGGATGTTAATTGCAAATTTTTGTTATCTTTTTCTGTACTACCCCAAAAATTTGTTGTGTACTTAGCCATATCAAAAGTCTTAATTTATTGAAGTGTCTCAATTTAATGAACACTTAGTACATTCTAAAATTAGATCAAAATTAAAATGAGATTGCAATTTGTCTCAATTTAATGAATAAGGCCTTAGTTCCAAAATCACCTCGACGGCTCAGGGGGGGCACTTAGAATATCCATTAGAAACCACGTGCAAATAAAACTTTGGACCCCCTCTATACTTTGAATTTTAAATTTAAAAAAAATAAAAATATTTAAAAAAATATTTATATTTTGAATTATTTATATTTATATTTTGAATAATATTTAGTTACAAATTTTTGAAGTAAAAAGATACGCTGTAGAATTGAAAAATAACTTTCACATCCTATATTATATAAGAAAAAATTGTCTAAAAAATGAACAAAAAATTCTTTAAAATAATTCTCTATTGAAAGCTCATTTTGGGCTGAATATTGATTCAATGGTCATCTGAATGTGTTCTCTATAATTGTTTGATTTGAAAAACATGCCAATTAGTTCATTTTCAACCTCTTCTAGAAATCATTTTGTATTTTATTTGAATTGGAAATTTTGGCAATAGAAACCTATAGTCATTATTAAACAATACTCAAAATTTTAGGTTGAAATTATACATTATTAGAAACCACTTATTCGCATGTGGTTTATTATAGTCAAACTAAGTGCACTCCCCGAGGGGGTAATGGTGGATGAGACTCTAGATTTTTTGAAGTAAGTGGAATCAGTGCAAAAATCTATTTGAGGTTGATTTTGTAGTAGTTGGGATAGATTTGGAGACGTTTATGCATAAGATTTTCATTTTTGAAGTTGCCGCAAGTCTATTAACCACTCTTTTACTACATTCAGAATTTTTAGAATTTTAAAATTGAATAATTGGATTCTATGAATTAATTGATATAGAGCTTGTGAATTGCAATAGCAATTTGACTCATTGAAATTTTTATGTATTCAAAACTTTTAAAGGAATCAAAATAAAGTTTGCCGAGTCTTGTTTTTAATAGAAATTAAATAGTTAATAAAATTTACAATCAAGATTGACCAAGGTACATCCAATGATTGAACAAAGAGACCTTTATTTCTTTAGGGATTAAGACTCTGTTGCTTTTCTAAAAGCTTATAAAATAATGTATATAGTAGAGCCATATAAACTCTATCTTGAAGTAAGGTTAGCAAGCTTGTCAAACAACATTACAAAATAAGTGGCATAATGATGGGGAATTTTGTTAAAATGGCGGCATTCTGGCATTCTGCTACTTTGGTAGTTTTTACAATTCAAATTGCAAGGTTTGAAATATAAAACTGTCATAGATGTCTAAAGTCTATACCATTTTTAGATGTGTGAAATCTATATTTGTCCTAAATTTCACTTTTATAGTTTAGACTGGGCGCTTTGAAAATGGCACACGGAATACCGCCATTTTGACGAAATTCCCCATAAGTGGCACAATAGGAGACCTCTTCAAATGAAGGCTCCTAAAGAAAGTGGGTTGTAGCTTAGATTATGGATGTCCACTAAGTTTGCACCTTGCTCATACAAAATGCATGAGACTATTTGATTGAAAAATTTGATCATTGGCCATAGACTGCCATAATTTTTGCCCTTACCATTTGTCAAATATTTTTTCCCCCCCAAAGATTTGAAGACATTACGTGGGGCTAATCTAAAATTTGTTAAATTGATTGGTAGAATTCTTGTAGTTTCAAGGGTGGTGACTTGAAACATAAATCCATCAACTTGTCTTAGTTTAATAGCTTTGTACATGTAGTTGAATGTACTTCAAGGTACAATCATTAATATCAGAGTAAATATCAATTTCCTTGGGCATGTTTGAATCTTGTCACTTGTAACATATAGCTCAACGGAGAGGAAATCTTTGCTACCTATCTTCAAGCTGTATTTGTGGGAAATTTTATTAAAATGGCACCATTCCTCAACTTTGGCATTTTTACAATTTAGACCACGTGGTCTAAAATTTGTACCTGTCCTAGGTGGCATTTTTACGGTTTAAATCGCAGCCTGAAATGTATACTTGTCCTAGATGTCACTTTTACAGTTTAAACTGCACAATCTGAAAATGGTGTATGAAATATGCCATTTTAGTGAAACTCCCTACATTCCCTTGAGCTCTGGGAATTCAACTGAAGCAAATGTCAAGCACTAGCAACGAATCAAAAAGTACCTAGGGTTTGCCATTGAACCTTTTTTACTTGAATAGAGATGAGCTGAATTTTTCGTTGGAAATAACATGCCACAAAGATCTGGAAATGTGGTAGATGGTCGGCTTCACTTGATTGATACAGAAGTTACAAGTATTAACCTGTTGTGCGCATTAGTCTTAGTTAAGTGACAGAAACACGTGCATTAGTTAAAGTTAGAGTGCTTGCCAATCAATATCTCTTGTTATTTCCACTTCAGTCACAGATCCAAGGCCGGAAGACAATGGTACTTGTAAGATCAGTCTGTGCTGCAGAGATGAAAACAATTGCTTCCTGGCCTTGAGAAATTATTGGAACCATTCACTGAGTCACTCACTATATGATTAATCTCATGTTTCTGCACTCACCACCAGGCTACACAGAATGAATTTGAGCTCCAGTTTATGCACAACTTCGGACTCTTTCCAATGTGATGAATCTCCTTGGTAAAAGCTCACTACCAGGATCCTTCGAAGCATTGTCCCAGTTTCGAGTTGCCTCAGTGGAGCCTGAGCATATGATTGCCAGACGTATCGAGAGTGTCCATATTAGAGCTCTGAATTCTGAAATTTTGGCCATTTTACCACCGAAATATCAGAGATCTTTCGTATCATTCGACTAAATGATTTGCAATTCCTTGTCGAGCATGGTTGTTGTAGTACGTAGTGACCTCCGCTTCAATCAATCTGGCGATCGAGCACCTGATGTAACCTCTGAATATAAATTTACCTCCGTCAACAGAAACCACCTCTTCTCGATCTCCCGAAAAGTGTGATTTCTCACATTGACCACCAGGTAGCTATTTCAAAATGCAAATTACAGTTTAGAACTGTCAATCAATATCGTCAGAGGTCATCTCCATATAACAAGAACGAAGTGTGTTCTTAGATGGGCTCGCCAACCTCAATCCTGACAATCCCTGGACAGAGGTCGTCCATGCCATGGTAGTTGAATGAAATCAACGGATTCGCACGCAGTGCACACGAACACGGGAATTGCAACCGGCTGCCAGAAGGTCCCTTCTTCAGTGGTCTTGGCCAAGTCGCTGTTCGGAGCCACGCCGAAGTGCCGGACGACCGACGGAGGAGGGCCACGGCGCGGGGCAGCTGATTGGTGGAGAAAGCTTGCGTCGTTGGCTACCACCAGATCGGACTCCAGGAATAAATCGTGGCTGGAAATGAATTAAAATACGATGAATGTCGACAACAACTCCTCAAGCTTCAGGGTGAGCATTCAAACACCAAATCAACGTACAGGCATGGTCAGGAAAGATGAGTCGTTCAAACGTCTCTCGGTCCCGCTCTATATATTCTGGTTATTACCGGACCTCTTCAATCGTCTTCTACTCAATGAACTTGAGCTTCCATGCCAATTCCTCTGCTGTTGGCAAAACCTTTCCAGTCCCCTTGTGAACTTACACTCAAGAAGGGATCCTCTGGCATCCGGTTGCAATATAATTCCCCTTGCAAACGAAGCTTTGAGGCCGGTCAACAAGTTCATTGGGTCGAATATTAAGCCTCAGTTCTGCTGAGGCATACGAATTTGACATTACAAGGCAGCTCGTGGCTGCGGATTCTATTGCGATTGATTTTCTCAGTCGGAGGCGATCAGCCGTATTAGAATGTAATCCTTAAAAATGCTCGATTTGTTAGTAGGTCAATAAATTTGATTTCCGATACTGTTTTGATAGCGGAGAGTGATCCTTCATTAAATGGGCGGTGTTTCAATACTATGGCACTTTTCAGAACACCCATTCTGATACAAAAGTCCATACCCTTCCACTATTTCAAACCACGATGCACAGTACGGTTGCAAAATTCTATCCCTAGAATCACAAACTGTGCAGCCCACCCAACCGCCCACAAATTGCTCAACCTCAATAAAACTTAAACCAAATTACATGAACTTATGAATCAAATTCGTTAACGAACATCCTCGGGTACTTATCTCCATAGAATTGGATACACCCTGATGACCCCCATCTACCACCACTTCAGCTCAATTGCACGTCGGCCTGCACGTCGTCTGCTTCCATGTCCGCTTGTAGCACTGCAAACTCTTCAGTTGGCCAATTTTGTTTCATCAGAGTTATCAGCGAGCTTCTGCACACGAATCTGTGGAAGATAAACCTGTTCCTTTGTAAGGCCGCCATCTGCTGCACTAATGGCAAAGTCAGAAACAAATCTTCTACAGTTTGTCGAAACCCCCAAGTAAAAAGGATGTCATTTTGCGTAGTCTTATCCTGAATGCAGTCGATCCACTGCCAATCCTGGAACAGTAAAATTCGATCTGGAATTCCCAGCAGCAGACGTCCAGCGACCACCTCTTGGAAAATGAATATCACAAGCTTACAAAACCGTAGTGCAACGTTTTTCGAAGCTGGTTGTACACAGTCCATAGCTTGGGCTGCAAGAATGATTGGAAAAAACAACTCCAAATGCAGCAAGCACTCGATCACTTCTTCAGCCACTTGCATCTTCAATAAAAGATCTAGTGCCCAACAAAGTGCCTTGAGTTTTTGCTTAAAGCAAGGAACTCTGCCAACGTCAATGTCCGCCCACTTTCTTCCCGATGCGAATTTACGAAATCTGCCGTGCTGACGACAGTCTTCATGGAGACGCTCCAGCATTTCCTTCACCTCCTTGCTGACAATCGTGACCACTTCGTCGTCAAAAGCAGAATCGATTTCGCTTTGTCTCATGCTACTGAACAAGTCCTGAAACAAAGATTGAGCACTGAGGAAACTCTCTCTGTCTACACTTCTGCCTTGACGCAAAGCAATGCGTATGCTGTGCATAATCTGATGGCTCAACAGTTTCTTACAATAACCGTCATTGCGATGTTCGCTGATCTGCAACCGAGCCACCAGATCCTCGCCCTGGCTTCCGGGAAAATCTGAGGATGATGAGAATTGTCGAATCCTGAGCTTATCCTCCTCAGACCAAAGTATGGTTGACAAATACCGACAGATGGATTTCACCAACTCGAGAAACTGAATCTGAGACGCGACTCGCAAAAGCTCCAGACTGGATTTGACGTCCTTGAAGTCTTTGCGGAGAGGCGTGTACATGCGGGAGAAGCAGTCTGTGTAAGTTGCCACTTGCAACCCGTGGATGAGCTCCAAATTGCATTCCATGGAAAGTGGTGCATCTGGATCATGTGCCCATCTTGTGCTTAAGCACGCCTGGAAGTACATGCTGTGTTTCTTCAACCGAGGGGAATGCACCTTGAAGATTGCCACGGGCTCTAGGCTGCGAAGGTTGGTCACTTGCTGTTGGTTGATTCCGTTGGGGACGAGGCGAATGGAAACATCTTGATTTTCGTTAATGCCGCCACACCACACCGTCATCGGCGCTTGCTGCCCAGGCTCCATTGGTGAGGCTTCCGGACGTTACCTGGATACATGGACCATTGACACGTGGGTAAGTTTTATACAATGAACTCCAGTAAGTTAAGCACATTCAGGAGTCAGGACTAGCTATACTGTATGTGTAACTACGTTGAAATTGTGTGTTCAATCGTTACATTACTTGGCCGAACTGAGAGAACCGCCTTGAAATTGAACCACAACTATTGCAGTTTTATCAGAAAAGCATCGAAGTCTGTACTTCAAGCCTTTACCTTATCATCATACTCATTCAAAAGTCGAACCTTCAAGAGATTTTGCAATTTTCAGTCTGGAGCCTAAATTCATAGGGGCCATAATTTGTGCAGCTAGCTCTGATCTGTGCAACTGACTGACAGAATGGAGGACACGTTTTTTGGCCCTTTGAAACCGAACCCACACCCTGTGTCAGTGAATATATATATGACCATTGATCATGACCATATCATCAATCAGCAGATGACCCGGACTAACACCTATCACACATGTACAACTTGTTTTAGTTTCTACTCCCTTCCCGACTGTCTTATAGATCGAGCACTGTAACAAGAAGGAAAAATACATACCACGAGGTCACAAGCGTCTGTGGTGCTGAGCTTTCGGAGTCCAATCGGGCAAAGGGCACGAACCCCGAACCCCGATGACGGGTCTCTCCCGAGATTTTCTTGAAAGTCTGCCGCCTGTAAAACGGAGTCAGTTCTCCCTGCTTGAAGTTTCTCCAGCTTTGAAGTCCTGCTAATGTGTTTTTAGTTGCTTACAACCCGAGATTTCTGAAGGGGATCAATATTGGCCCCCACACTAGGACCGTATCTGATCGACTAAAAGATCAACGCGGCTGAGTACCGGTGGAGAGAGAACTGAGGAGGGAGGAGGGGTGAGGGGTGATCTCCTAGCTAGCAGAGAGACTTGCGGCAGAGAACCAACACTGAGGGAAACGAAATGGATGGGGAGGATTCGATCAAGCTTCTACGAGTTACAATTACTACTGAGCCAACAAACTCTGAGGCAACAAATGCTATTAGAGTCTGAACTTTGAAGCGGATTACTGCCGAGGGAAGAAGAGCAGCTCTAATTGTCTGGAGTGGATTACTACCGAGGCAACAAGTTCCATCTAGCAGGGGCCATTTCGGACAAATACAAGGGCACCACCTGCACATGCATGATCACAAGACTTGAATATCCTCGACTTGTACATCCTCGACTTGTATTTCTTGTCAATCGTGGGATTCATTAAGTTCTCAAACACTTAATTCTTAGTTATGCCCTGCATAAATCCTGCTAAAATTCTGCTTAAAACCTGATTCGCATCGACAGACAGACGGAGGGTTCCAGGCACTGGTTGGAAATCTCGGCAAGAGTTTCTGCTGCTGCCAGATCTCTGGAGTCTTAAGGCTACACTCGAAACCTGTTTGCTGTTTGACCTTCTCTACAGCATGTCCTGCTGGCTTGTCACACATTCGAACTAGGTTCTATTTAAAAAGTTGGAACCCCATGCTAGCTAGACCTGTGATACGATCGCTTAAAGTGTGCTTGATTATCTTCGTAAACCTAATCATGCACACCTAGTTATAATCCAAGCTTCAAAGCCTTGGATTCTACAAGGACCCTATCGTCATATCATCACAAGTGAACGGTGTGACCTAATACCTGCAAATTAGAATACATTTACCATATGTTAAACGAGTCCAGCTAAAACCCTTCCCAAAGCAAAGGCGGGAAATCCAAGTCACTGAATTAAAAATTTTGCAAGTCAGAGTTTCTGCTGCTAGATCTCTGCAGTCGTCTTGCTACTCGATTTCCTACACGTCATAGCAAACACCTAAATATATCCAAAGCTCCCAAGCGACTGATTCTAAATGGAATCTATTGTCATACTGTTAAATTGAAAGACATAACGTATTTACATCTCGGGCCATGAAGTCTTCCTTAATCTCTACAAATCCGTTTGAGGACTTCTTTTCAGGACGATAGCTTGTATGTGAGTCTGGATTACTCTGTTCAAAACAACAACTTTTCTGTACGCCCTGCTTGGCTTGACCGAGCAAAGGATCAAATCGCAAATAGGTTCACATAGTTTTCTTGCACAAGTAAAACTCAAAGAAATCATTTCAATTGCAAAGAAAGAGTTAGAATATAGCACTCATCCTACTGACCTGATTAGCGAAGCCAATTCCCCAACCCAACAAGGCCCTCGCAACGACCAGCTTTGCCAGATTCTTCGCCGTTCAGTATGACGAGCCCCCACAACTGTTCAAAACAATTCCAGCGAGCAACATGGTGAGCTTCCGCCCGCACTCGTCCGTCACCCAAGACGCCACAAAGGTCGACACCAGCGCAGCAAGGTAGAGCACCGCCGTGGCAGTGTGCAGCCAGTGACTGTTACACGTACTTGCACTTGCAGTAGTCGGTCTACTCATTGAAGTCGTTGATGGTGCTGATGGAGTGATCGTGCCCGCGGCCTTGGAGGACGCTCTAGGCACACACCAGACCGTTGGAGCTGCAAATTGCAGCTACTTTCGCAGCGTCCGCTCGGTCACCGGCGGTGAGGTGCCTCGCTCCGGCCACCTGCCAGTGCATGAGAATGATGAGTGAATGGAGCACACAAAAAACAAAATAGTTGGCTTGGCGACTCAATCAATCGATATGAACTTTCTATTCCATGCATGCATGTCGACTGGTAATGACCACAAGCAATCTCTGCACGCATGCCAGTGAAAGCAAAATCACATGACTAATGACTTGTACTGAAACATCAAATGCTTAGTTTCCTTTGCAATTCATCGAGAGATCCTGAAAATACCGGACGTGCTATCTTCTGAATCCTCAAGAGCATGGGAAGCGCAGTTAGCCAGCCACCAGGTAATGGCCAAGCATGATCCTAGCAAATCTAGTACTGAATAACTGGAATAAAAATAAATGTATGATGTGGTATTTGATCGATCTGCAAGACGATCATCAAGCTCTACTGCTCACCCATGCTGCGGAAGGACGAAGGGCGTGAAAGAGGGGTGTATGTAGCAGCTAGCAGCAGGCAAGGAATCATCGAAAGCAAGCACATTGGGGCGCAGACTGATTAAGCAAGTGCACTGAAAAGACGACTACTGCAGTGGAAGGCAGTATGATTGGGAATGCAGGGAGGCCTTTAATTTTTTGGTAACTTAATCGCACTCGAATTTTTAATTCAAAAATGTTTCATGTTCATTTTGCTTGGCTTACTCTGGCTAGCTTGACCTACTTAACGTCAACGTCAAGGTTGTCGTGGCTTTAATGGATCATTCATGCCCGGCCCCCACTACAGTACTGCGTCCCCGGCGCTTGGATTGATCATGGATCTTTGATGATTCGGGGCCAGCCCTGAGTAGCTTTGACTGCTTCAGAATTGACAAGGGCTTTGAGAACGATCTGTTAGCAGCTAGCTCAGCTCCGTGACCCAGATTAATTGCTGCAGACGATAGAATCGCATCGTGATCTGGCTAAAAAGCAAAGAATCCCCTTGCATTGCGCAAGTTTGTCTCCATGATAGTTGTATTGATCCATTGCACCTGTGCATGCGATTGGCCTGGACTGCAGGCCAGGGTGGGTCATGGGGAGCAGCCACCCACCTGCATTGCCACCTGCACGCATTGTCACCTGCATCACTGTTCCTGATGTGAGTTCTGGCCGACCTGTCGAGCTCATTTTTGAATCTCCTTGCTTGATTCTTTAGACTTGGCATATCGATAGTATCTATCTATCCATGTGACCTGGCTGCTGTCATGCAGTTTTACTGTTTTACTGTCATGGAGTTGTACCCTTAATTTGTTTGAACTGCACTCTTCCTGATCGAGGTAGAAATGCCCAAATCATGTGTAGCTAGCTGCAGGCCTACACGATCCCTTTTGCACAGTTGCACGGATCAGAGTGACCCTTTTTAAGGCCAAATACATAGAATCACTGAATCAGCCCGCGACGCTACTAAAGTATGTATCACGACACTCTTCTTTGCAATAACCATATATGTCCAAATTCAATTTGATGTTGACGTTAAGATCGATGACCATGATATATAATTTCCTGCATATCCATCTCGATCAGATCGAAAGGCATGCTTTTGTCAGCTAGAATCAATGCAATGATCGTTGAATTATAATCCAATTCCCAAACTGGATCAATTGAATCACATAGCCAGCTCCTGTTTCATTTCTTCGAACGTTAACTAAGTTATGGACCATGAAGGCTCCCCAATGTTCAGTCCGTGACAGTCTGGGCCGGCACCTTGAACCCCATGTCCCATCCGAGGTCTTACAGTACCAGAAGAACTTCACGTACGGGTGTTAAGTTGTAAACACTCGGGCAATAGTAACGTACTAACAACTTGACCGACTGACAACCAAAATTTCTTTACTCGAAATCCAAGAGCAGACTATATGTATTTGCAGAAACATCTGATCAAAAGCTGAATGATCGACTGTTTCTTTCACTGGTATATAATTATGCATGAACGAGGGAAATTAAATATAATGTGCGTATTCGCCCAAAACAAATTACCAATTTGGATACTTTCGAGCTTCATTGGTAATTTGTTTGGGCAAATACGCAAGCATTTTCATTGATAATTGTGGCATTGTTCAAGGCATTAATATAGTCAATTTCATTAAAAGGCAGTATTATTGTGCCATTTCAACGGTGTGACGGTGTGACATTTTGATATTTTGACCATCTAGGAAAGGTCACTACTACAAAAAGCAATGATTGCAACACCGTTGTGACACTTTTGCAATGGTTTTACAATGGATCGATGTGAAACGGAACTTAATTTTGAGCTCAGAAGAAAACTAATGCATTGGAAAACCATTGCAAGCACGTAAAGAATTTAGTGCAAAAGTCTTGGAGAAAAAATCCATGCCTTTGTATTCCTAAATTGTTGCAAATCCATGGAATTTATAATGCAAAATCATGTAAAAAATGAAATTGTTATGTGTAGAAGCCGTTGCAATAATCATTGCAAAGAAATATGTAATTTTGTTGCAAGTCATTTAAAATTTTGATGCTACAAAAATAATTAATACAACAATAAACAAACATTGTAAAAGTAATAGAGAAGTATTGAAAAATCATTGCAACCAACTATAGTTAAAATTATTGGTATTGCAAAAAAGATACTAATTATCATTAGAAATTCATTGCAAAACTATCAAATTATTACCATGTCAACTATGCTTGGTATTGCATTGCAATACCAATAATTTTAAAATTGCAAAACTATTGCAAAACCATTGCAAAAATGTAACATGCATATATGTGAATGAATTTGAAGACAATTATGGATATTTCTTTGTAAATTTTAGGTGAATTCCATCGAATACGTTGATGAATTTCATTATATGAGTTGGATGAATATAATCATGTATTTGGATGAAATAAGTTGGAATGGATGAATTCGTGGATATACATGATGTGCATGAAAACTTGCAATTTGGATGAAATTACAAATGACAAAATGAATGTACTTGGACAAATGGACAATTGCAAGGTCAATATAGTAGTTGAATATTACCCATTTGGCCATTTCATTGCAAACAAAATAGCTCCAAAGTACAATGTATCCAAAAAAAATAGGTCTACCTATAGCCAAATTCAAGTATATCTACTCAAAAGCATGCTATAATTTCAAATTTTTTCAACACTACTTTGTTGGCATTAAGATCAACAGAAATGCATCTACTCAAAAGCATGCTATAATTTCAAAGTTTTTCAACACTACTTTGTTGGCATTAAGATCAACAGAAATGCATCTACTCAAAAGCATGCTATAATTTCAAAGTTTTTCAACACTACTTTGTTGGCATTAAGATCAATAGAAATGTTACCTTGACCCGAATGCAGATAATTACAAAGACCTTAGCAAGTTCAACAACTGCATTCTCTTTCAATTGCATTTTTTATTGGTTGACCATCACTATACAAACTCACCACTCACCACTCAGATAGAACATCCTTGGGACATAAGTTGTAAAGAGAAACATTAAGGGAAGAAAATGGAAGATGTTAAAGACATGCAAATTCATGAGAGTCCAAGAGACATGAAAAAGACTGAAGAGAGAAACTCTCTTGATTTCTTTGTTATCCTATAATCAATTCATCGAAAGAACTTAGCTGTACGACATGAATGCACTAAGAATATTGCTCACCAAAATTGCTATAATTGGTGAGTCCCACATGATGTCATTAACAGTTAGTGTCACTAATATCCCTTGTTGGCGTGCAGCCTAAACAGCTCTAAAATCGCCTTGACGGCTTGGAGGGGGCATTTAGAGTATCCATTAGAAACCACGTGCAAATAAAACTTTGGACCCCCTATATATTTTTTGAATTTTAAATTTAAAAAAAAATATATATATGAATAGGTTTTTTTACTTTGAAAGTTTATGTTTTGAATTATTGGTATTTTTATTTGTTAATAATAATTAGTTATAAATTTTTGAAGTCAAAAGATGCACTATAGAACTGAAAAATAACTTTTACACCCCTATATTATATAAGAAAAAATTGTATAAAAAATGAATAAAAAATTCCTAAAAACAACTCTCTATTGAAAGCTCATTTTGAGTTGAATATTGATTCAATGGTCATCTAAATGTATTCTCTATAATTATTTGAGTTGAAAAACATGCTATTTTAATTCATTTTCAATTTCTTCTAGAAATCATTTCATATAATATTTGAGTTGGAAATTTTGGCAATAGAAACCTATAGTCATTATTAAACAATGCTCAAAATTTTAGGTTGAAATTATAGTTTATTAGAAACCACTTGTTCGCACGTGGTTTGTTGTAATAGAACTAAGTGCACCCCCCGAGCTCAACGGTCTAACTAATTTTCTACAAACAACCTTATACTACTAGCATTGTGGATTTAGCAAAAGCTCCAAGCCCGTCAGACCCTGTCCGCTCAACCCTTGTTCGCCCGACGGCTTGTCCGCCCCCGTCGGCCCGTTTGCTTGTCCACTGGATAAGAGAACTTCAAAATCCGGTATGTCAAATGATGTCATAGGATCAACACCTATGTCTGCTAGACGTCCATGCATTCGTACGTCCTGTCAATCTTGGCTCCAACCACCATGGCATCAAAATTCACAAGCGACAGCATTCCCTATTCATACAAACAAGCATGTTCTAATACCAATGCCACCAATATGAAATAGTAGAAAAACAAACAAACATACGAGTTGAAATTCTCCAACCTGATAAGAAAGCATGGTGCATTGTGAACCCAATTTCGGAGCTTTCATTTCGTCTCCAAGTCTACGCCTTGTTATTTAACCCTCATGAAATCGTCATTGCCATAGCAGCAACGACAAATTGGAGTAGCATTTCCTGGACTACACGACAATAATTTTGTAGGTTTTCAAACAGTTTTCTTCTCCGGGGATATCATTCATAGAAGATCATAGCAAAAATTGGCAACAAGCTGAATCCCATGAGTGAAGTAAAAATTGAACACACTTTTAATTCACACCAAGTTGGAAACAAATTGGAGTAAAAATTCCTTGAGGTTAGAATCGGATACTGAACTCACATGATCTAATCTGCCAAGTAGTACATGAGCATGCCCTTAGACGTAGACCAAAACTAAGATGGACCCTCTGAAGCAAACATCACTCTTATATCTTACTTTCAAGCAATTTCAATTGTTTCTACAATATCCAATTCCTTTCTACATCCAGAGATTCTTTTACTCTTTGCACTATTGAATTCTACAATTCCGAAGACATGACATGTCTTGATGTTTAAATGCCATGGTTTCACCACTGTTTATGACAAAGCAATGGTATAATATGTTGTCCAATACTGCAATACATCATTCACTGAAAGGGCAAAAGCTAGAAGATGAAGATTGAGAAGACATAACTCTTCATGGCTATTGGAGACTCACCGTCACCAAAGCGCATAGAACTATTGTTGGCATTGGCTTTGGCACTATTTCCATCGTTCATTCTTTCCATTGATTAGGCATTCACAATGCATGACCCGTTTGCAATGTCTGCAAACAATTTCTAATGACCATTTCAAATGCAGTATTGGTTTTCTTCCGCTATGGGCCATTCGCCATACTTAGCTTTCTGCATCCCTGAGTTCATTCCACATCGCTCTATATTAAAACCAAATGAACCACAAGCTGATCTCATGTCATCACTTTTAAAAACAATTATATTGGAGACAAACTCTTCCAATATAAAAAAAAAATATCTTCATAGAATCTCTCGGGGAGGTCACTTAGCTCTACTACAACAAACCACGTGCGAACAAGTGGTTTCTAATAAACTATAATTTCAACCTAAAATTTTGAGCATTGTTTAATAATGACTATAGGTTTCTATTGCCAAAATTTCAAACTCAAATAAAATATGAAATGATTTCTAGAAGAGGTTGAAAATGAACTAAAATGGCATGTTTTTCAACTCAAAAAATTATAGAGAACCCATTTAGATGACCATTGAATCAATATTCAACTCAAAATGAGCTTTCAATAGAGAGTTATTTTTAGGAATTTTTTATTCATTTTTTAGACAATTTTTTCTTATATAATATAGGGATGTGAAAGTTATTTTTCAGTTCTATAGTGTATCTTTTTACTTCAAAAATTTATAACTAATTATCATTAACAAATAAAAATTTCAATAATTCAAAACATAAACTTTCAAAGTAGGAAAATCTATTCATATTTTTTTTTTTTTTTTTTAATTTAAAATTCAAAAAGTAAATAGGGGGTCCAAAGTTTTGATCGCACGTGGTTTCTAATGGACACTCTAAGTGACCTCCCCGAGTAGAATCTTGATGTTCGTCATTCATTTCTCCAAAGCTTTGAAGTCTTCAGGAGAATAGAATACACTAAATATTTAGTTGAACATTTACAAAATAAAACAACTAGAAGGAATGAAGAAGAAATAGGAGGTTAAAAGGTTTAAGAAAATTAATACCACCCACATTGATCAAAAGCACCATCCATAATTGAATTGAAGGTTGGTAACCAAAAATAAATGTTGCTACAGAAACTCATCTTCTACTTCCATCAACAACAAAAATAGAATTGTATGAATAAGGTCATATTTGTTATATTGAGACTTTTTGCAGTCTCATTTTTATCCTTGACTTGAGGATAAATCACTTTGTCTCTTTACTAGTATTTATTTATAAATAGGTAACAACACCAACTTTTAGAATTTCATTACAGAATCACTATTTTGGCATTATTTATTTTTGGTTTCAATTTTTTTTTAAAGTAAACTTTCCAATAACTAGCATTTTGTCTCAAAATTTGCAAAAAGTCTCAATACAACGAATTGAAATGGCCTTGAATTAGTAATATGATACTACTTCATACAATTACATCTTAAAACATCTTCTATAAACGCTAATTTGAATACATAAGTTTCAAATTAAAAGTTTTGACAAACTCACAAATGCCCTTATAAATGATCTCACACCTCTACTACCAGTGGGGCTGCTTTGCCCCCATACGGTGCTAGTCCGATCTCGTGGTTCACCAAAAGCAACTTCCAAGAAAATCTTCCAACTCTTCAAGGTACATCCCAAAGGAGGTTCAGGTGCTACAAGAAAATGAAATTCAAATTTCAATGATTAGCATGCAGCAATGGAATCTATTAGGCAAGTCACTTCAATTATCAAGGGCCATCATAGAGTTCAGCATGTCTAAACCAACAACATGTGCAGGTCGTGTCTCCAATTTCTATGAATCCATTGTAGTATTACATTGTCACAAACTAAACACCAAAAAAATTGCAAACTCATTTGAGAATTTTGAAAGTTTGTGTGAATACACTATGAACTTTTATAATTGAAGTCAAAAGAATCCCTACTATTGACATCCAACTGCCCTTCATTGGACATAATTGAAGTACATAAAACTTCACATTATGACTCTTTGATTTTCATTGTTTGAGGACTTTTCAAATCTAGTGCTTCATTTCACCTAATTTTTTTCAATATTTGGGTGAGGGAGAGACTATGAATTGTATTGTAGTTGGTGGCAAATTCTTGATCTTCAAGAAACTACAACCAGGATACGTTCTCAATGACCATGCTTTGATTAGGAGATCATTTCACCAAATTCTCTTAATACATTGCCCTACACTATTACAAGGGCAATCTACATAGATTATTTACTACACAACTCACTAGAAAGATCAATATCAACACTTCTGAAGTGAACTCCATTAAGTAAAAGTTTCTTTTTCACTAAATACATAGAAGACAAATTCCTATGCAATCATTTGAAGTGGAAGGCTGCTCATAAACCAAATTTCATACTAAGATGCTAATGATACTACAGGTCTTAGAAGTGAAATTTTGTAAATTATGATGTGCATGTTTTTTTTAAGAACTGGAGGAGACTCATTTTAATTTTTACAAATGGGACAACTCTACATTCCAGACATGCAGATTTTTTATGCTTCAGGCTACACTTTCCCTTCATAGATGTTGTCATGAGCCTTAACCCCTAAGCGCTCAAACGACCATTTTATGGTCGCTGCCCGACTTCGGGCAGATTTTTCGGGCAGAAAAAAACTTTTTTCAAATTTTTTTTTTTTCAATTTTTTTAAAAGATTGGATTGTCTTTCAATATTTATATTCAAAACTAAGATCGCTACGGTCAAACAAAAACTATAAGAGAAATAGCACAAAGAGTCTAGTATTGCCTAGTGTTGAAAAACTTACTATTTGGGGAAAGTGTTGGTGTTTTCATTACTGGATCTTATGCATTTTTTCACAAATCAATAGAAACCACAATTTTGACCAATCAAAAAAAAATCAATTGCTAAAGATAGAAATTGTATTTTTGGTGAATTTTTGAAGTTATATCTTCAAAATTCATTTGAAGAGAATCTAAAATTAATTTTATAATTTTGACCATACGGATATTTTCTTCTTTTTGTGCTTCACATTATCTATTTGAACGCAAACTTCAAAAAAGTTGTAGAACTTATATTTTATAACACATTTGTGTTTTGTCCAAACCCCTTGGGCTTTTAGGGGTTAAACTACCTAATTTGTGATGTCAAAATCCAACTCCGTCCTTACAATATGCACACATGCTATAAATCTTTGTTGAATTTGTGTTTATTTCTGCTATGCAGCTGAATTACAAGGCTAAAACTTTTGGTGGAGGAATGTTTTACTAGATTTTTTATTCTTTTCATGTATAAGGTAACTTGTAAAGGAATTATTACATTAGTGCTCTACAATGAGGAGGCTTAAGAGTATTAGATATACTTATAGAATCTTGTAATCAATGTTGAATGTTAAATCCATCTTCTTTGTTTGGTCAAGGGGTTAGAAATAGAAGAAGGATTTACTTATTTAGAACCACAGACATGATTGCCTTCAACACCCTAACGTGCGTGCACTTTCATAAATGTTTGGAGACAACTGAAATATACTTGCTCATGCTTGGAACTGAAGGTTACCATATTCATACAAATGCAAGAGAAAATTATAACATTGGAAATTGCAAAAGATGGACAGGTAGAACACTTATTCTATACTAATAGCTCTACTTCCTTTATTATACACTACAATAGAATAGTTGGAAGCTCACCTCGTGAATGATGAGCTGTTCAAGCTAATTTCTTGAACCTACAACATCTTGTTTGATGCATGTTTGAAGAGGTGGAATGTAGGAAGCCATCATCCTACACACAAGGAAAGAGTTTGTATAAAATTTTGAACATTCATTTTACTTGTTTTCTATATTTTTCTTTCATCCAGGATAGACGGCAATCCGCGCAATGGATGCAGTATAATGATTTTGTTGTGCTGATGAACCGCTTACTGTCTTCTCCTGAGAGTAAGCCCAACTGCATTTTCATCCTTCAATGTTTTGCCCTTTCCCTTCCGTCATCTCTACCAAGCTGTTTGTAAACAGGTTCTCTTTATTGACTTGTGGACCCTTCTTCTCTGTCGTCCATCACGTAGTCCTCTTTTGTTGTTGCTATGCTAAAAAACTACATGACATTTACAAAATTTGTTAGTAGTACATGGGCTCATGGTACAATATAGAACTCACTTCATGTCAATCTACATTTGTGTTTGGCATGTGCATTCTATGATGCCCTTTTGTATTCCACAGTTCAACAAAGCAAAATAGCAAACAACCTATTCTCATTTACATATCCATGTACGAAGATGCAGTGCAGCACCACACTTAACTAAGACAAATATTAATATGCTCAATGTCCAATGAATTGCTCAAGTACATGCATGTATTCTTACTCCTCCATAATTTTGAATTAAGCACTGTTTTTCATAGTATTAACAAACTAGACCACTCAGTTGACATGTCCTGAATATTGCATAATGTAGCTAGCTAGTACCATATCCACAAAGGACCTTTGAATCCGACCATAATCCGATCCTTATCATCATTAGCAACAAAAGAATTCATTGCACATGAGCAAGTTTGGCATCAAACCTTATTAAAGACAATCGCTAAAAGGCGTTGATGTAAGTACAACTACCGCTCTTTGGAATATAAATTATGAACATCAATCAAGCAAGGCGTTCATTCTTCTCATTTCTTGAGTGAGTGGTGTTTCGTTTCCGTGTTGCTACATTAATGTGGCAACTGTTGGTTTTCCACCGCACCTGACCACCACTAACCAATCATTAATGCATTGGACAGCACTCTTGTCCTTAGTGCTCACTTACAATCATTCTGACCACATGAAGCACCTGAACTTATCCAAAACTAGAGGCATAGCAACATCACTTTCTCGGCCAGATCGCGGCAGACGCACAAACGATAGTTAATTTGTATGACTTCCCTTTTGAACTTCTAATGAAAATCATTTAAGTAAGTGTGACGGACAGGATTAACGAATTTGAATGTCCCAAGGCAAATCATGTTCAAAAATCAGACGTCTGGAAGTTCGGACGTAGTGGTCACCGTCAATCGGACAGCCCGATAGGTTGACGGGCAAAAATGTTGGGCGACGGACTAACGGGGGTGGCCGGACCCGCTCGACAGTCCGACCACCTGATGGCCCATCCATTGGACAATCCGTTCAACCGTCCACTGGAAGAGAGAATAGAAAAATCCGGTATGTGAAATGACATCCCAAGGTCAGCACCCATGTTCTCTGGACATCCAATGTGACGCTATGACGCCGTGTCAATCCTGGTAACGCAGTCAAGAACAACTATGACACTAAAGAATTTGACTTTGTCTCCAAATTAACAAAACTTTTTATATTCTCCAATGAAGACGGCATCTTACATACTTAATTATGATTAGTAGATGAAAAACATGTTTGTAAAAAGTTTTAGCGTAATGAAACAAAAAAGACCTTCCATACAATAAGCAAATTCTTCTTTTGAAAACAAAGAGCTACTCACCTTCTTACAGTACAAAGGGATCAGAAATCAAGCACATTTGTTGCACTGTAGTTCCACTTCCTTACATTGCGACATCCTCATTCATTTTGAATGAGTCCACGTAATAGCACGCAAGGGACCCCACTTTGCACCTCCCGCCACTCCTTTTCATTAATAAAGCCTATTTTGAGATAGTCTCATTTTGGCAAATTAATTATTTACATACTGAAAATCACATTTTTCATTAAATTAAAGTTATATTCCAATCCAATAACACTGTCCTATATATTGAATGTTTATTATGATGACTTCACATTAAGTATTTTTCTTTTCGAATATTTCTTGAATATTGAGTGAGGAAGGACGCTAAACATGTCTCACAGAGTAGGACCACTAGAGTGTCATTAAACGCAAGAATTTTATCCCAAAGGAAAATGCAACAATTATTTATTTTTCATAGATGAAAAAATTTGCAAATTTTGAATTTGTATATGAAATTATAGACCCCAAACTAGCAAGGAGAGGTCTAGAACATATCCTAAACATGACACACAATAGGGGGCAAGATTTTACTTCGACCCTGGGGAATCTATGTTTTCACCTTGATAGTCCCACTTCATATTTTTACACTAATGTAGTGTCCTATTTGGGTGAGTACATTCTGAACAAATCTTACTGCCAATTCCCTCCTTTTAATATTATTAACTTCTTGAAAGAGAGAAATGTCCAATGTATGGATCATCGTTGTAGTGTGTTTTGGCCATTTCTTGCTATAACATCTTTATGTGATTTATGATTTAAGTCATCCTTTAAAATTTTGATATTTCTTGAATGAAAATTAAAAAGAACATTTTAACATAGCTCTATATAACATTTACTCCAAATATCAGTGAGAATTTAAAAAAACTAAATGATATGAGAAATTGCCTTTGAATCTTTGGTCTTTTGTTTTCATTACCCATAAGAAATCATTTTATTAAATAATAAAATTAAACAAAATAAGAACTTTGTATTCTAAGATCCCAAACATATATATTTATTTTAAAATTCTAAATGCAATAATTATTATAATATACATTCTTTTGGATTTTATAGATTTTATTTAATATCATTAAGATTATACTTAAATCATAAGATAACAAAATATTTTCATAAAATTTTATTTACAAAAAATCAGTTTTTGAATATGATGACCATAACTTTAACATAATCAGATCACATTTTTTTTAATATTTTTTTTATTTTCAAAATAATAGTGATTAACTTTTTTAATAATATATATGAATTTCTTTGTGCAATTTGATTGTATGTTTAATGAGGATTTTATTGAATCAATGAAATTTTTATGTGATTTTCATTTCCGATTTTATATGCATTTTGAAGAATCACAAGCACATTCAACATAATAAAATTCTTCCACTTATGTTGTTCTATATAGTTGTTTATAATCACTTGAAATTTTAAAGTTTCACTATGATATTATATTCATCATACTTATTTTTTCTTTTGAAATATTCATTTCATAAGATAAACTATTTATAATTACTTTGTCTTCATTTCTTGTTTTATTTTCTAAATAATAATGTTTTTTTAAAGATTTCTTTTGTAAACCAATTTCACATTTTAATGCATTGGTATCAACTTTAATTTTTCTACTAAATTATTTAATTAGACAATTTTTGTTTAACAAAGACAAAATTATTATATAAATAATGTGTCATATCTTTGAGTTCATTTGTTTTCTTATCTTCTAATTGAATATATTCATTAAATTTTTATTTTTTGTAAAACATTTTTTTTTATGAATATTGATTTGAATACAAAAGATCATGCTTTTCATTAAAAACACATAAACTTTTTTATCTAATTTTTTCAAGTTGTGAAGATAATACATCCAGTTTTTTTGCATAGTAAATTTATCATGAATTAAATCCTTATTGATCTTACTTGTAGAAAAATTTATTGTTGCCATTGATAAAAATTGTAATTGCAACGTAGTCATTTTTGTTGAGTAATTAGCTTCTGATTTGTTCATCTTAAGCTTTGAAGTTGCTTCATTTTTTTCAAATTTATGTTTTTCTTTTAATAATTCTTCTATCTCAAGTCTCAAACGTATTTTAGTATTGACATTTATTTATTTTCTTCCAACACTTTTGATAAATCATCTGATTTTGTAGATAATTCATTTTTAAGAGATTCAATACACAAATACACAATTCATTATTCTTTTGTTATATTGAGCATCATGACTAATTGTCAAAAGATTTGCATCAGCCTTGTTACGTTGTGCAATTATTGAATTATATACAATTTTCCAGTAGATTTCTCGTTCATCAAATTTATTTGTCAATTCTTTTACTTGATTCCTCATTGAATTTAATTCCTCCAAAGCATAATATTTTATAGATTTAACATCATTTTTTGTAACCACAAACTCCAGTGGTGAAGATTAAAAAGACATACTTGAAACTTCCATATATGGATTAACATTCATTTGTCTACCATAATTATCAAGATAAATATATGATTTTTGACTTCTTCTTGAATAATCCATCATTCTATTTGGAAGCAATATCCAATAGATTAAAATTCCAAGGGTGTACTCTTGATGTACTACATCCATATCAAGTAAATGAATGTAATAAAATACCATTTTGGTGTCAATAGTTTAGAAATAGACCTACTAGCAATTGAATTTTTTTTTAAACTTTTTTACCAACCTACTTTGTTGTCTCTTGAACAGCGGCACCAAATGTTGAAGGAGAATAATGACCTATTCAAAAATTATCCTTTTGGTATAATAAATTCGTTTCAAGGGAGACGATCAAGTAGGGAATATATGCTAATAGGTTCAATATCTAAATTTGAAATATCTTGACTAGAATTCAATAATCCAACTTGGAATTTCATAGCCAAAAACAATACTACAATGACACTTCACTCAATTAATTTTGCAATTCAAACAATTCACTTAATACACACTCCGGCACTCTAACTGCTAATTCAACAACACAATCACATTTACATCCATCATATGCACAACAAGCAACCAATTTGGTATGTAATTTTGTTTTGATTTACCAAATTAGTAATTAAAATCACCGTTACAAAAATATGAGCTCATCACAACGGCCTGCTCATCTTCGTATACTTTTCACAATTAACTTTGAAACTCTCTCAACCTCTTTTTCCACATCATAAAACCACTCACTCATTCTTTACATAATAATCTTGTAACTTCAACATAATCTTCTTTCTAAAATTATCCAAACTAAACTTCCATTACATACAACATCTCCGTCTTCAAATTATCAATTGATCCTTTCATTATAGCTACACCAAATATGACTTCTCAGATTCCGACCTACAGGCTTACTCAAATACAATCTCTCCATCACATCACACATGAAAACAACAAAAAAAATTACACAGCTTGACTAGTTGGGACACGCATTGGACTTCTTCAACAATGACTAAAAGAAAAATGAAGAACCAACCTTAATAGGATGCAAGCCGATGGTTACCTCACAAGAAGAAGATGACCTAAGCACCAACTACCAAACTGGAATTGCTCTACAACAACTAATTGTCAATAACTAACCATTCCCGTTAAGAAGCATGAACTAATAAGCAACAATTAAGAAGCAAATATAAGGAAGAATTAAAAGGTAGCAAGAAACAAGAACTAAAAGACAATAAAACTTAGGAGACAACAAAAAGCAAGAGCTAAAAGGTAGCAAGAAACAAGAACTAAGATTCTAAGAGGCAATATAACTTAGGAGACAACAACAAGCAAGAGCTAAAAGGTAGCAAGAAACAAGAACTAAGATTCTAAGAGGCAATATAACTTAGGAGACAACAACAAGCAAGAGCTAAAAGGTAGCAAGAAACAAGAACTAAGATTCTAAGAGGCAACAAAACTTAGGAGACAACAAGAAGCAAGTGCTAAAAGGTAGCAAGAAACAAGAACTAAGAGGCAACAAAACTTAGAAGACAACAAGAAGCAAGTGCTAAAAGGTAGCAAGAAACAAGAACTAAGAGGCAACAAAACTTAGGAGACAACAAGAAACAAGTGCTAAAAGGTAGCAAGAAACAAGAACTAAGAGGCAACAAAACTTAGGAGACAACAAGAAACAAGTGCTAAAAGGTAGCAAGAAACAAGAACTAAGAGGCAACAAAACTTAGGAGACAACAAGAAGCAAAGAAAAATAAAATAAAATGTTGCACTTTGAAGGGGAGGTACAAAAAATGACGGCTAGGATTTGAAAACCCTAAATCAATGGCGGCTAGGGTTTCAAAATCCTAATCATGTGACTTGTTTTAGTCATGCGCATGATTTGTTCTAGTCATGTGACTTGATATAGTCACACAATTTACCAAATATGACTATACTAAGCAACTAAGCTATTTTAATAATCAAATTTGATCCAAAGTAAATACATATTGACACTACAACTTCACAAAATGCTTAAAGGAAAACTGCAAGGCCTTAAACACCTACAATTATAGAAAAAAAAGTGTACAAAAAGTGTGGGAGTAAAAGTATTTAATAGAGGTGCTATTTAAGTGCATCTTTGAAATAAAACAAGGAATTATCTTTTTAAAGTCTAAGTATATTCTTGTAAGAACATCGAAACAACCATTTTTTAATTGCAATACAAGCATACACATGCCTATAGTGAGCCTCAATCTTCATATGAATAATTTTGTGACTCATATAGGGCCTACACAGACCCTCTAAAATGTGGTTTATATGACATTGTTGTGAACATTCTGAATAAATAAACAAACTTCAATACATAACATGTGTGAGTGTTTTTACTATATCCTTGAGATAAAGCATGCACAATCATGTTCTTTATTGTTGAGCTAAGTCTTAAGTTGGATATTTAAGTATTATTCAATTGACATTCTAATCATTGAACAAATTTTTTCTAATGATAAACCATAAGTGGTTTGCATCTTTATTAAAACTGACAAAAACTATAAAAATTAAAAGTTTGAGGTGGTTTTGGATGGTTTTGGCCAATCCAAGCCAAAGCTCTAGTCTTCCAAATCCAAGTTGAAAATTTCAAATTTTTGATAGCTTAAATTGTAGAGTGTTGCATGCCTATTCAAAAATAATAAAATCTTTAAAGTAGGATATTTTTAGCAAAAAATATAGATAGATAAAGTTCTATCTCTTATATTTTTTTCAAGACTTTATCTAACATTTTCTTCTAGCCTATAAGTCTAAATTAACTTTTGCTTTCAAGATTGCATTATAAATGTCACCTAAATGTAAGGTCCCTTTCTAGCTTGAATTAGATGAATTTTGATGTTTTTAATCCAAAATTAATGCTCTTGATTATTTGATTTCATTATAATCTATTTTCCTTATTTTTTTATTCATTTTTAAAAGTGTGATATATTCTTGAAAACCTTTAGAAATTACCTAAATGATTTTGAATTCAAAGTTGGGTTTTAATAAATTCTTAAGTTTGAGTTAAACTTCTAATTTCTAATATAATTGCGATTTCTACCAAAAAAATAACAAAGTGCCAAATTCAAAGACATGCCTCAGAAAATCCATTTCCACCTCATCTCCATTTTTCAACATGCATATTATGGTTGTATCATAAGGCCTACCTTGATTCATTTTTGTTGCGTTTTTTGTATCTTTGTATACAACTTAATTCCTAAAGGTCAGAGATTATGTTTTCACCAAAATCACTCCAAAACTGCTATTTCTAATACAAGTACCAAATTTTAGAAAAAAAAAAAATTTGGAAAAATGTAACCGTAGTACCTTGTATTAACCCTTAAAGGACAGACGGGTCACCGTGGAGGAAAGTTTCCGATGAACAGTGTTGACCGGGAAGAGATGACCTTGTTACCGCGTTGTGAACAGTGCTAGGGAAAGGAAGTAGTCGGGCAGCCCGCACAGCACATGAACAGTGGTAATGTCCACTTCTGATTCTCCAAATGCATTGTTGACATGTTTCTCAACAGTGCGCCCCTTCCAACAGTGGCAGTAACAAACTCTTCCGTGGCTACAGTGGCTACCGCAAGCCTCGCCCTTCAACCACAGTCACAAGTGGTAGAGACAAGTGATAGAGATGTTTTTTGTTTCAGTAATGTGAGAGGGAGTGCGTAATAATTCGTACCAGATGTTCAAGAAAGTGCAAGTGATTTTCAAGCGTTCATAATGAGACACGTTGATGTTGAGTACTTCTAAGCTGGACTTCAATGTTTCATCACATTCCAAATTCTAAATTTCCAAGTAATAGTGGCGGCTCTTATCAAAAGCTGCAACTACATGTGTTTCACGTATTGTACAACTTGGACGGTGTACATGAAAAATTCGCTTCACAGCATCTATGTTGATGTTTTTTTTCACCTGTGCAGAGCATGCACAACAAGTGCTTCCAACAATGTAAGTCATTTCTGTACAACATTACACCACTTAACATACAATAGTCGAAACTCATTATGTGGCACAGATCTGAATCTGACAGCCGTGAAAACTCAGTTGCTGCATTGATTTGTACTTCACATTCAGCAAGCGATTACGATCAAGCATCTCTTTGATGACCATTCGGCTGCAATTTCTTTATCAATCCAAATTCATGACAAAGTCAAATAACATTTAGAGCTTCCAGACTTGAAGAAGACCAACTCATGCGTTCCCCGTTTTCCACTTCATCAAGGAACCTAGAAGTAGAACACCGGTGCACTAGTAATTACTACCGGCATGTCTAGACAACACAAAATTCAACAGTGATGAAGTAACTCTCACTTCAGTTGAAAACGTCAATGCAGGTACAAGAGAACTGCGAATCTTGTATCAAAATTCTCAAGCCATAGCAACAAAACCGCCAAATAAAAAGATTTCGAGCAACCGGATCTGTGCCTACAAAATATCAGTAGTCGTAGAGAACAAGGAAGGTAGAGCTGCAGGAAATACCTTGAGTTGAAGAAGCTCCCTACACTCGGCACTTTTTACAGAAGTAGAACCACCAATTACTTACATGCTGCCAAAAAAACCTAAAGTTAGGCAATGATACGATTTCAATCTACACTTCACTATCCTGAAACCCCAACTCAATTAACCTAACAATAATTGAATTAAGCTAACAAAAACGGCAGAGGAAGTAGACATGAACTTCGAACCAAAAATTAGCTTCTCACCAAAGCCTGGTTGTGCTGAGACCCATGACTAGCCGAAGACACTTCTTGTTGCGCAAACTTAATCAACATCGCCGCCAATCGCTCAACGAAGGTCCTCCACGTCATTGAGCAGAAATGAAAAGTAGTGATAGTCCAGTTTTCACCGACTGTCAAAAAAACACAGCAAGAAGTGTGAGACTTTACCGATTTGCAAAGGCGTCCATTCTACCGTGACCAGCGCTACTTAAATTAATGACGACCAAATTCAAGACCAAATGAAAGTACTTCACCGACAAGAAACCCCTTGCGATAATGTCCAACAAGTTTAGAATGAACTTACTTGTACAATGTGCGGAGTAACAACTACTGAAATGCAACTCTGCAATGCGGGAGCTCAAGTCAATGAAACCCTAAATGCCACGCTTTGATAGAGTACTGCCTGCCCTTACTCCTGTTGAAAGACAATACACAGAAAAGTCGTCATGTGCAACTACAGTTTTCCCTTCACTCTTGAATTTACTTCTACTTAACAATTTTTTAATGAGTGAAAACTAAGTGCTTTCTTTTAGATTTATTTTTTCTAAACTCTCACCTCAATTGTTCATCATAAAAAATTAGAAAATTAAAATCTATAGAGCAAAAAATTTATGTTAAGAAGGTTGAAAGTCACAAAATGTGCAAAAATTTGATTTTTTGAACATTGACTTGCAAATTTCAGATGACTTTGACCTCCATTTGTAAAACAAATTTGCACTACAGACTTTGAATTTAATTTTTTTATGTTGAATAATTGATTTGAGAATCTAGAAAAAAAAAATTCCAAAAAATACACTTGGTTTTCATTCTTTAAAAAAAAATAAAGTAGAAGTAGGTCCAAGATTGAAAGAAGAGTTAAATTGTCAATAGCTCTAAGATGGGATTAAAACACTATAATTCCAACGGTGAGATTGTTTTAGCAAGCAAACTTAGCCTTGTCAAACATTTTTTTCTGAAAAATTGTGAAAATTGCATTCAGAAATGAGTCCTACAAGTTATTTTTTCAAGAAGATGCTTTAATTGCCCGAAAAATAAGATTGTCCATAACTTTCACATAACAAATCCAAATGGGATGAATCAAAGCTTCCCAAATAGATAAAAACACAATCTATGAGAAAATAAGTTTTAAAAGTTTTAAGAGTTTTTTTTGTGTGAGAAGATTTCTGCCCGCCGCACTGAAAAAAAGGACTTTTTGTGCCATAACTTTTGCTCCCAAGCACCGATTGAAGTAAAAATTATATTCCTATAAAGCTAATGTGTTTTTCTACCTTCGCAAAAAAATTTGAAAAAATAATGATGAATATTGAAGCCGTAGTAGCCTGCCCGAAATTCATTTTGTCCCCTGAGGGGACAATGGGACTTTAGGAAATTAGGGGTTAAATGCAAATATCTTCTAAATTACATGGTCAAAGATTTTGAAATTTCTTCCACATATTCTTCAACTAGTTCAGTACAAGATCCTATAGTTGAATATGCAAAAGAAATATTTTTTTAAAGTATTTATTCTTTGCTATAGAAATGGCAATTTTGAGTGTTTTTTGATGGAGAAAAGACCTTGACACTTTAGGGGTTAAAATGAATAATTTATTCTTTTACTATGTTCCTTTGCTTTAAAATAAAAATATAAGAGTTATTTTAATTTTAAAAATTAGGGTTCCATTGGACTCTACATTGTCATCAAATATCTTCTTCTTTTATTATCATTCCACTTGCATAATATCAAATAACTTCATTTTATATTATCATTTCACTTGCATGATATCAAATAACTTCTTATATTATCATCTTACTTGCATTATATATTCACCAAAAATTGTTCAATTTGTTCAATTCTATTGTCATGGCATCTTCACAATCAATTAATAAAAAAAGAGAAAGAGAAGAAGGAAGAAATTACCGAGACCGAAATTTTGAAACAAATAAACTAGTTTCATGGAATTTAATGAAGGAGGAGAACCTTATTCAATTGGATTTTGATGGAGACGGTGCCAAGGGATGTACATATACTACACATGCTTTTTGATATAAAAACAAAAAAATATATATCATTCCTTGCCAATTTACACTAAAGCACAATATTTTTGTAAATGCATTTTATAGAGAATACAATAGTCTATTTGAGCGTGGGCATTATACACATTGTTGCCATAGAGTTTGTGCAAATTGCTTACCTAGGTTTATTAAAGAAGGAAAAAAATGTAAGAAGTGTCCCAATGTAAACAATATAGTATATTCCAAAAAATGTATTGAGATATTGGGATTGTGGAATTGTAGAGATTTTCAAATTGATAGTATATTGCAATTTCATGAAGTATTGGAGGGATGTAGAAAATTCACTAAATTTAAAAGTGATTTAGTAGTCCAATGTGTTATTTCAAAATCTAGTATTTTATATAACAATACATTGCAAGAATTAAACTTACCTACAAATATAGAACTTCACATAAGTTATTCTAGTATCCCAAATAGTAGTGCTTTAAAAGATAATGAACCATATTGGAAACATGAAAAGTTTAACAACGACAAGATGAAGTGGCAAAAAATATATAAAGAAGATAAACTAGTGAAGACTACTTCGACAACATTGGCTATTTTTGATGGATCAAAAATTACTCCTTCAACCTTGCAATTGGAATTATCCAATATTATAGCTCTCTATATTCCAAATCCATATAAAACAAGCTCATATCAATTGACATCAAGACTAGTTAATTTGTATTATGAAACAACACCACCATACGGCCAAATTAAACATAAAAATACATCCTTGCGTGGAAATTACAAGAATAGAAGCCACGGTTATTCAACGAATGCGGGAGAGGGTGTAGAAGGAGATATTGTCCCGTACCACAATTCAAAGATATCACCAGCAGTAGAAAAGGCATTCAAGGATTTGGGTGATCAATGCGCATCAAACATTTGGAAAAGTCTTATGCCACACTTTGGAATACAAATCAATAATTATTTTGAAAACCAAGGTAGTACTACTCGCTATTTGTGTATCGGTCATAAAGAAAATCCAACCAATGTTATTCAAATGCACATTAGCAAAAATTCTTGTATCAAGCCCCACATTGATATGAATGATTTGGAGTCATCAATTATCACATGGTTCACTAAAGGACATCCAGAAAGAGCAGAATTTGGATTGTTTCAAATGATATACAAATTCTCTACAAACAATGGTTCCGGTTTATTTCTTAGGAGTCAAGAGTATGTACATGGTACTTTAGAAATTGACACGAAGGGTGATGAGTTAGAAAATTACACTTTAGGAGTTGCATTGACAAATAAAAAAGGGTTAATGACTAGATCAACCAATCAATTGAATGCACGCACCAAATATCCTAGAGGAATTCCTTCTTCCAAACATTGGTATACTATTGAACCAAGACACTTAGGTGATTAAAAAAAAAATACTCAAACTCCTTTCATCTACAATGTTATATGAGCAAAAATCATATTCCAATTGATATATAAATATTAATAAATGTATTGTGGATTCACTTCTTCTTAAAACATCTCAATAGCATATAAAGTGGAATTTTCAATTCTATTGATGATTTTTATTATAAATTCTCAAAAAATTCATTACTAATACTCTATAACTGAAGGGATACTAATATATTTGACCTTAGAGAGCAACTTATATAATTCAAAAATCACTCATCACAAATGACTTGAACATATAAAAATGTAGAAAAATCTTTATTAGTCACCACAATTAGAACTTTAGATTTTGAATCGAAAGGAATAAAAATTTTGTAAAAATTACACACATTTAACATAAAAATTAAATTATAAAATAATTTTTTATATTTGATTTGAAAGTTTATTGAAAATTATTGTTTATAATTGTAGTATTTCTAATCTTATGGAGATGATATAATATCAATCACATTTTACAATTTTTTTTCAATAAGTATCATTAAATCATTATTCTAAGTTGCATTGAATAATACATCTTTACAATTTTTGAAATTTGAATTAGTTTTGGTAATTAACCCCTAAAGTCCCAAGGCCATTTTCCTACCAAAAACCACATAAAACTGTCATTTTTGTTGCATTCACTCAAGAATGCAGAAAAATCATTTTTTTTAAGAATCTAATTGTAGGATCTTGTGCTTCACTTATCTAAGATCATGTGGTAAAAATTTCATAAAGTTCGACCGTACCGATTAGAAGATATTAGCATTCAAAATTGAAAAAAAAAGTTTTTGGATTGTTGTCTTGCAATCTTAGATGACTTTGATTGCCATTTGTGGAATTTTTTTGCACTACAGTTTCTGAATCTAAAAATTTGTATGCTGAAGGATTGAATTAAGAGTCTATGAAAAAAAATTCAAGAGATAAAAATTTGATATTCATTCTTTAAAAATTTGTTAAATAGAAATAGGTCTAAGACTGAACAAAAAATTAAATTGTTAATTTCTCTAAAATGGAATTAAAATACAATAATTTCAACGGTGAGATTGTTCAAACAAGAAAAACTAACCTTGCCCCCCCAAAAAATTCTAAAAAAATTAAAAATTGCATTCAAAATTGAGCTCTATAAGTTATATTTTTGAAAAAGATGCTTAGATTGCCCAAAAAACAAAATTGTCCATAACTTTCTCATCCCTAATCCAAATAGAATGAAACAAAGCTTCACATGTACATAAAATATAACATTCTAGGGACTTTTAAAAAAAAATTTAATTTAAACTTTTTGTGATTTTTTTTGTTTTGCCCGCCGACCTCTATTTTCGGCTTATGGTGCTATAACTTTTGCTCCCAGGCAGCAATTGACATAGAAATTATATTTCCAAGAACCTTATATGTTTTTACAGCTTCCCAAAAAGTTTCAAAAAATTACAACAAGATTTGAACAATTAGGAGCCTATCCAAAGTCGCATTTTGGCCCCCATAGGGCTAATGGGACTTCAGGGGTTAAAAATTAAGATAAGTCTATTTTCATATATCAATTCTGAATTCCTTATGAGGGTATTTACTTTTGTCAAAGCTGATGGTTGAAGTACTTGCTTTGGCACCACACCCCATTTCTTTCAAATATGAACAAATAAAAGAAAAAAAAAATGAATCAAAAATTGGAAATTTGATGTATCATAAAGTAGAATACAAACTAGAATAACTTGCCTAAACCTCCAAAATAGACTATGGTACCAACCACACTACCTTCTATTTTTGAGGGTAGTGTGATTGGTAACACATGATCTTCTTTTTCTCAAATCATGTGTCACTGATCCCCTGAAATCCGTATTAGTGCCCTTAGTGAAATACAATCTTTTTTTCAAATACCCCCCCAAAATACGTATTAGTGCACTTAGTGACAAACGATCTTTTTTTCCAAGATCATATGTCACAAAGTGCACTAACCCCCCAAAATACGTGTTAGTGCACTCAGTGACACATGATCCTTTTTTTTCTAAGATCATGTGTCACTAAGTGCACTAACCCCCCAAAATACGTGTTAGTGCACTTAGTGACATATGATCTTTTTTTTCCAAAATCAAGTGTCACAAAGTACACTAACCTCCCAAAATACATGTTAGTGCACTTAGTGACATATGATTTTTTTTTCCAAGATCGTGTGTCACAAAGTGCACTAATCCCCCAAAATACGTATTAGTGCACTTAGTGACATCTGATCTTTTTTTTCAAGATCATGTGTCACAAAGTGCACTAATCCCCTACAATATATGTTAGTGCATTTAGTGACATATGATTTTTTTTTTTCAAGATCATGCGTCACAAAGTGCACTAATTCCCCAAAATACGTGTTAGTGCACTTAGTGACACATGATCATTTTTTTTCTAAATCATGTGTCACAAAGTGCACTAACCCCCCCAAATACGTGTTAGTGCACTTAGTGACATATGATATTTTTTTTCCAAGATCATATGTCACAAAGTGCACTTAGTGACATATGATATGTATTAGTGCATTCAGTGACATATAATCTTTTTTTCCAAGATCATATGTCACAAAGTGCACTAACCCCCCAAAATACGTGTTAGTACACTTAGTGACATATGATCTTTTTTTTCCAAGATCAAGTGTCACAAAGTACACTAACCTCCCAAAATACATGTTAGTGCACTTAGTGACATATGATCTTTTTTTCCAAAATCATGTGTCACAAAGTGCACTAATCCCCCAAAATACATGTTAGTGCACTTAGTGACATATGATCTTTTTTTTCAAGATCATATGCCACAAAATGCACACATCCCCCAAAATACGTATTAGTGCATTTAGTGACATATGAACTTTTTTTTCTAAAATCATGTGTGACAAAGTGCACCAATCCCCTAAAATACATGTTAGTGCACTTAGTGACACATGATCCTTTTTTTCCAAGATCATGTGTCACAAAGTGCACTAATCCCCTACAATACGTGTTAGTGCACTTAGTGACATACGATCTTTTTTTCCAAAATCATATGTCACAAAGTGTACTAACCTTCCAAAATACATATTAGTGCACTTAGTGACATATGATCTTTTTTTCCAAGATCATATGTCACAAAGTGCACAAATCCCTCAAAATACGTGTTAGTGCACTTAGTGATATATGATCTTTTTTTTCTAAAATCATGTGTCACAAAGTGTACTAACCTTCCAAAATACATGTTAGTGCACTTAGTGACATATGATCTTTTTTTCCAAAATCATATGTCATAAAGTGTACAACCCCCCCAAATACGTGTTAGTGCATTTAGTGACATATGATCTTTTTTTTTCTAAAATCATGTGTCACAAAGTGCACTAATTCCCCAAAATACGTGTTAGTGCACTTAGTGACATATGATTTTTTTTTTCAAAATCATGTGTCACAAAGTGCACTAATCCCCCCAAATACGTGTTAGTGCACTTAGAGACATATGATCTTTGAAATCTAAGATCATGTGTCTCAAAGTGCAATACTCCCTCTAAAATACATATTAGTGCATTTAGAGACACGTGATCTCTTTTTTCTAGCATCATACTTCACTAATTGTATTAACCTCCCAAAATACATGTGAGTGTGACCTTATGTTTGTCTTATCAGCTAGTGGTAGTCCATAATTAATTCTCAACTTCTACCACACGTTGCTTTGTCTTCACCAAGTCTAGCTCAAGCATGAAGTAGCAGTGTTTAACCCCAAAAGGACCAAACGGCGTTTTTTGGCAACATACGGATTTTGGGGAGCTCACTACAAATGGATTTTTTTTTTTTTTTCTTCAAAATTTTTACATAACATGTGCCCAATGAGTAGCTTTAAGGCCCAACAATTTTCAAAACTTTTGACTACATAGTTCAAAAGTTATTGCATGATATATCATTTTCAATGGTTGGTGGGCAGCTCCAAAAAATTCTCAAAAATCACTTTTAAAAAACAAAAAATCTGAATTTGATTTTCTAGATTTACATATAAGTGGAAAGCTTTGAATCATTCCATTTTGATTTATGAGATTAAAGTTATGAGGTGCTCTAGTTTGCAGGCAGTTATAGAGTCCTTATTCTAAAATAAAATTTAAAATTCTATATTTAACTTTATTTTTAATACATTTTGAAAAAAATAAAAGCATGGGATGTATATTGTTTATTTAAACATTATCACCTTTGGGATTGTCATTTTTCAATTCCATAATTGAATTCTTAACAATTTCGTGTTTCGAATCATTCTCCACTTCTTTCTACTTACTATTTTTTTCCTATATGTTGTGCACTTCCAAATGATCTGAATTTTTTCAAGCATATAGCCAACTTGCTTTGAAGAATGAATCTAAGGAGTAACCACCATTTTGGACATTTTTTCATACAAAAGCGACCTTGTGAACTGCAGCTGCCATGTTTTCCGCAGGGCCAAAATTAGGGGTTTTGTCAATTTAGGCATTCAAGCCATAAACTCTTAGAAGGTCTATAACATTTATCTACAAAATAGAGAAGGCTCATGAAGGTTATCAAAAAAAATATGAATCAATTTAGGCATTCAAGACAAAAACTCTTAGAAAGTCCATAAACATTTAGCTAAAAAAAAGAGAAGGCTCATAAAGTTGATAAAAAAACAAATGACACAATGTAGGAATTCAAGCCATAAATTCTTAGAAGGTCCATAAACATTTAGCTAAAAAAAAAAAAAAAGCTCATGAAGTTGGTAAAAAAATAGGGAAGGTGAGGAAAACAACTTTGAAGGTAAAGAAAAAAAATAGGGAAGGTGTGGTTCGCAACTTTGAAGGTAAAGAAGAAAATAGGGAAGGTGAGAAAAACAACTTTGAAGGTAAAGAGAAAAAATAGGGAAGGTGAGGAAAAAAACTAATGAAGGGAGGTTCAATATAATATCAAGTGAATAAAAAAAACTATTACACAATGAAAAAGATTAGAAATTAGAGGGAATGAAATGTAGAGTGTTAGAGTGTCAATTATTGTAGTGTTGGTGACGTGACCAAAAAAGCTATGTTTCCAAAAAATGTTGTTTGGTCCTTTAGGGGTTAACCCTTTAGTGTCTAAGAAGCCCAAATTGGGTCTCACGTTTTTTTAAGCAATGTTGAAGAGTTTATATGGAGATTTCTTTAAACTTAAATAATTGTGTATTTGAACCAATGCATACAATGTTCTTCATTTAAGCTAATGATACAATAAAATTTTCTATTTCTATTATATTTTCTATAATATAATTAATCAAAATCTGCAACTGAAAACCATGAATTCTTAGTACATAAAGGGTTAAGGTTGTAGTGGCCTTCAATCCAAAATAAGCCCAAAAGGACATATGGCCCAAAATGTAATATTCTTTGTTGTTTTAAAAAAATAATAATAAATCTTATTTCTATTATTCTTCATTAAAAATTGCATCAATTTATTTGATTATTAATTAAATATAAAAGATATTAAATTATATTTCTAAAATTTATAATACACATAGAAATGATTCTTTGATACAAAGGTAAACTCATAGAGAAATGAGTGATGGCAAACTAAATCAGTGTCATGTACTATGAGAAGTGTCAACTACTCATAATACACGTACTTCCTAAATCAAAGTCTGCAAATTCCTACTTCTAATTGCTACACTATTGTGAACACAGCGTGGTTATGGACCGCCAACCGCTACTGCCAAAGCTGCCTATGTCTTAGTAACATGCAACTATAGCACCTTCAACTACGATCCACGCTCGTTGATTCCACTGACACTCTATAATCAGTTCTTACTAGGAGTAAGTGCAATTGCATCCTAACCACGGTAGGTCTCTGGAGGTGGAGTTCAAACACTTTGAAGTAACCGCTTTTCAAAATCAGGTTTTTTCAAAGCAGTCGACCCGTCCTTCACAAAGTATTTGTAGGAAAACCCACAACGATGACTTTGAATGCGCTCGGCAACAACTTCCAACAGTTCTCCCTTCCTCAAAACTAGTCCAATCCCTCCTACTGCAACTGCTTGGATTTGAAAGTAAAGACTGCCACTACCATTTCGACAAAGAACCTGTCCTCATACTACAACAACATTCTGAAAATTGAAGTCCTCCACGCAACTGAGCCCAACATCTACATATACTCACTGAACCGTACTCTTCACTTAGCCATAGCCCTGTCTCAATTCCTAATTAAACTGCCATAGCCGTTCAAGAAAGATAATTAAAAATCATCCAATAAGGTAGAATTAATAAACAACCATTTCTTGTACAAAACCGTAAGTAATACCTTCCCAAAATGAACAAGACATGGATATGTTCCCTTTCTCTAATCACATCTGCAACAATGACTATCAAATTCACTATGATCAATGATTGCTCCAATAACAAGGAGATTCGCATATGTAATATCCATAGCAACTTGGACAAGCATAAGCAATTTTTTTCCTACATATCCTACATAGTCTCCTCTTCTTCCCCATGGAACGAGCTCCATGAGTAACTCGAGTGTTCGGGACAAATTTTGAAAAACCTTTCATACGACCGGGCCACTTTGATGTCAGTTCATTTGCCAACTTCATGTGAAAATCTAAATGGGTCATAGGGTTCGTAAGGAACATGAAACTTAGATCACAATGAATTATCCATGAGTTCACGATGCTAGCATCCAATAAGAAATGAAAGAGACGATGCCACCATTTGTAGCTTCCTGTCAACGTGGTATAATATCCCCTCAACTGGTCAGCACCGTCTATACCTCTCATATTTTTTTGATATTGCAAGTGCATGGGGCCCATTGGCACAGGCCTCTTCCCTCCTTTGTCCTTCCGTTGCACTGTGGCTTCTTCTCCATCACGTGGAGCTGCCTCTGCATGCGTTGATAATAGAAGGACTGGAACCCTATCTTTCCAAACAGCACAACATATTCTCTTGGAAATGTGCATGCGGTAATCCATCCATCCCAAGTCTTTGTTTTTTATTATGCATTTATCCCACATACCTCGGGGCACATACTTCCGATTTGATTTTAATGTTCCTGTTGCCATAGTACCTTGATCAAGTAACTTAAGAAATAAAGGCACTGAAGTGAAAAAACTATCTGTGGTCACTATGTGACCCCTGTGCTGCAAATTGTGAGTGAGATCCATTACCACTTCCGCCCCTTGCATTTCTGTTCCTTTTTCTTTTCTTGCTGGAAATGGAACACCCAAATCATCTATGGAATACTGACACGGCTTTTGTATTTGAGGTTCATTTCCACAATATACCCTGAAAGTCCACACATACTTCACTGCAGAGTCTGCCAAAGTCCACACCTTCATCCCAAAGCGACATGGTTTCGCTGGCATGTATTGTCTCACTAGACTGTATTGCCCCTTATATTGAACCATTGACTCATCCACTGTCAACTGTTGATTTAAATTCCACAAAGTCTCGCATTTGACTCGTATAGATTCATGTAGCCATCACACTTGAGCAATTTTGTCAACCCTTTTTGATGCCCTCTTAGTGATATGCAAGCATCTCACGATGCTTTCATATCTATCACGAGTGAAAAGTTGAGATATCACTGGACAGTGGAGAAGTGGTTCCTCTGTAGACTAGAAGCACCTCTTGTTTGGCAAGGTCTTAACTCCCATAAGTAATTGAACTCCAAGAAAAGCCCTGAATTCATGATACTCTAAAGGAGTTCAATCAATACCACCATTGGTTGCACCTGTCTTTTCATCTATTACAATAGATGCATAACGATTACTCTCTCTAATTATCTTGGTCATAGTGCTGGGAGTCCAAAATTTCTCAAACAAGGCTAGGCACGATGGTAATTTCTTATAATGAACAGCCGATCCTGGTGGTGGACCTGAAAACAGCAAAGGTGGGTTACAATACGCTGATATATCAGGTAACCACATGTCGCTAGCAAAATCACCAAGCATGGAATCCGCTTGTAGAATATGCTCTCTTGAGGACCCTCTGCAATTGGTCGGATGCTCTTGTCTTACAAGCTGAGTTGAAGTAGAACCTGAGTGTCCAACTTACTTGCCTTTTCCACGTCCAATTTTGCACTTCAGGGGGTCTGCTAGCCCCACTGTTCGAACTTGTCGAGCGTTTCTTCTGAGTTGTAGCAAGGATGGAAGTTGGGTTTCATCAGTTGGATGATGTGGGTGTCGACTAAAGTCGTCGACAACTGAGGAGTCATACATAGCCGTTTGGTTGTTCCTCAGTCTGTCCCGCGCGGCTTCTTCACCTTTTGGATTTTGAAAACAATTTAGGGTTTCCTTGCCGCGACGTCGCTTTGTTCCTGCACTTCTTTCGTGCAGCTGTACAACATTGTTATTTTCTGCGGAGTTGCTAGGTCGAAGGAAGTCTGTATAGCGGCCTTGCGAATTCGGTGAACCAACGAAGTAGTCAACACCGAGCTCTGGAATTACCAGAAGACCTCCTTTGTCGCTGCAGCCTGCGCTTGTGGGTTGATCAAGGATTTCGGTGAGGTCGTCATCGTTGGAGGAAGAGCTCTGCTCTGTATCACTCATCGAAGTGTCTCCATCACCGACCATGGCGTCGCTATCGCTGCTGGTGTCCAAGGGGAGCTGCCTTCCATCAGACATATTGCAGGAAAGTCGGAGAGCAGCAGCATCGGAGGCGTCTGATTTTTTATCCTCAGAAGTAGGTACGCTCTCTTCATTCAGTGAGATGTCTGCATTTTGTGCTTTCTCGCGTTCTTGAAATTGCAACGAACCCCAGCAGACAGTAGCTTCTTCTCCATCGTAAAAACGAACAATTGCTTTTTTTTCTTTGGAGTGTGGATCCACAAATTCTTTCATCATGAGCGCCATTGTCCAATTTTCAATTGCAGAAGAGGCATGCTCGACGTCGCAGTCCTGCAGGAGTTCTAATTGCAGCCTCATGATAGGGCGCTGGACTTCAGCACTGCCACTCAAATGCACAGGTCAATTAGGATGGACAGTGTCTATAGGTACGTTGGGGTCGATATTTGTGAGGACACCTGTAGCTGCCATTGAAGTACCGGTGCGTTGCAAGTTTTCGAAGGTTTGTTCTTTGTTCTACAGAAACTGGAATGCCGACCTGCAAATACATGAAACTGCTTTGTTAGAATAGAATGCAATATTAGTAATCGTATAGTACTTGTGATTTCAAATCCTATTTCATGACAACAAATTAAAATAAAAAAACGAAGTGCAGACCCCCATCGCGAACTAGCACTAGTAGAAAATCTGAAATTTCTGTTGTTTTGGTCGCGTTGATGATCAACAATTTTCTGCTGATTTTGACAAAAATCAACTGATTTTTGTCAAAATCAGTAGAAAATTGTTGATCATCAACGCGACCAAAACAACAGAAATTTCAGATTTTCTACTAGTGTAGGATCATAGAATTCAATTGAAGATGGAATGTGATGAATACTCACATTCTAATTGGCATATTCAATCTCTTCGAAGTAGTAGACCTTTGTGTCACTGTGGCATTAATGTAATTGCAAACTTCAGATTTTGATCGTGTTTCACATCCACAGTCATCAATGAACCAGTGGGACTTTGGTTTTTAGTAGAAATCTGCAGAGGACTATTCAGTAATGCAATACTCATAGTATATAGAGTGAAATTGGTACATCATGAATAAGCGCTGCAGAAAAAGAATACCTGAATTACATAAACAACATTTTTGAACTGGAAGTCTTATATAGAGAAGACCACAATCATTGTGCTAACCATAGACTGTACAGTGAACTTCACTCTTGCAGGGAAGGAGGACGGTAATCCTTGTATTCCAACTTCAATTACAGCACTATAGTATCTATAACTCTTACCAGGAGCCTGATTTGATAACTAGTCATCGGAACAAGTAATGAGACTAGAAATGTGTGTCACGTTTTGCAGTACTGTGTGACTTCTTCCTTCTCTTGCTCTGATGTTCTGTTGATGCTGACAGGTTATTTTGTTGGCTAGGTGGGGAGCTGTTCGACACCTCTGTCTTCACCATCTACAAGGGCAAGATTTGTTTCATCGTTGGCAATTCTGGGGGCGAAACCGCTGCAATGGTTGTCAATGTTGACGACGCAGAAACGGTGGTGGTCTCAGCGTCAAGGGGTTGCAATTCAGGTAAATAGCACTTTGCTGCTTTCTGGGGTCTACGACTGAAATTTTTGAGAAGTTTCTCCTGCAAGACAATCTTTGTAGTGGTTACTAGAGGATTTTCTTTCTTATTTTTAGTTGAAACTAAAACTAAAAGGAAATGGAAAAAAGCTTTCATGGATTTACGAATTGCATATAAGACTATCATATTCTTCTGTTCCATAATACACATACGAAATGGGAAGTAACGACAGTGACAAATTTTGTCAGAGTGTATGATACTAGACCATTGACTCCATGTCATTCTGTGAATTATTCGCAATTTGAGCGGCAGTGCACTATCACAGTTGCTTGCCGTCACAAATTGGATATTGAGATCAACTTTATGGGCTTCACTTCAGTTTCGAGGAAGTACACATCATTCGTAAGTTCACATGCCCTTAAAAAATTCAATTCTGACAAATTATAATGATGTAGGCAAATGAAATTTTGATACATTTATTTGAAGTGTTTATATACTCTGAGTGATTGCTTGGGACTCATAGCTTGAGGCTTACTTTAGTTTGCTAGGATTCCTAGTAGATTAGCAATGGAGCAGTTATTACTAACAACAAATTAAAATAAAATAAAAAGATTGAAGTGAAGCTATGCACTGCTACGACTCCATTCCAATGCAAAACTATGCGAGCAAGTACCTGAAATTGAACTGAGACTGAAATTATTGTTCTAGGATGAACTGGTAAGCTTTTCTTATTCAATATTGAGAGGAGATAGCTCTATGGGGTATGTACATGTGTCATCTTCTTTGCAGGCGGTGAGAGTCTCCTACCTAATGTTGTTTCTCTTTCTGTGTTATTTTATGTTTTCCAACCTTGCTTGAATTGTTAACCCTTGAACTGAAGAGCAGCAAAGTAGTTTCATTGAAGTTTCCATTGAAAATGACAATTAAAAACAATTACAAGAACTGTGAATGAATACATGAGGTAGAGAGATGTACCTTGACCCATTCGTTTCTGTCTGCAAAGTTATCTTCTACTATGAAGCCAGCGTTGTCAATTAAACCCTCATGAAGAAAGTGTTCTGTCCATTGGTCAGTGATGGAAGTATGTTCTGTAGTGCAGGATGGTGAACTGGTCGATGTTGAGAAAGAAGAACCGTTGAAAACAACAGTGGGGAAGCTGTCTATCGAAGTTGGAGGTGATGCTAACTACGGGCGCTCCATTTTCGGGAAAGGAAAAACAACCTCACGAATTACTCGGTACACGGCAGGTGAAAAACCATTTTCATGTCCTTCCTCTCTTCTATTTTTCCAGCCAAGAATGCAAGCAGCCCATGAATAAAACAACCACCGTAGCCGTTTTGGACTTGTGTCGTGGCTATCACGGTTGTCCTTACTTAGTTTTGGCAAACTAAGAAGGTACTGCTCACTAAGGCACACTACAATGATTTGTATTTGCCAGGGCTGCGCATGTTGTTTCTGCATCAAATGATCTACTATTTCAGTGGCATCCACTTGACACCAAGCAGGAGAGGGAGGAAGAGGTACATGGAGGTCGACAACTGTAGTCCTCCGCATGCTGATAGTGGAAGTTTGAGAAGCAAGAGGTTCCTAAACGGCAGAAGATGCAGAACTAGCAACTAGTTTAGGACCTAACTGTATCTGTAGGAATTGAGTGCATGCTGATGACTTCGCACATCCAGGTAGCCGCCTTAGAATTTATTACAACTAACTAATTTGGGACGTTGCTTTTTGAAACGTTGCAGCCTTCTAGTGTGGCTTTGAATAGTACCTGGCATGGCAACTGTCGCTCCGAAGTACTGTAGATGAGGAAACTGCCCAAGAAAAGTGTTTTTTTATTATATCATTATATGAACTTGCCCATTACTGCTGCCCTCTTGTAAATTTTAGGGACGGGACCAGGGATCCAACACCATTTATACGAGTCATCGTGTAATTCTCTTCCAATTTGCGGCACCTAATAATAAATACCGCATTGAATGGCCTCATTTTTGGGCTCCCACGATGGAGCACGTCTACCTAATCAATATGAACGAAAAAACGGATGAAAAAAGTATTTTTTACATCTGTGGGACTGTTTCTTCTCGTTCATCGGACGCAGCACGTCCGCGTCGACCTTCAAGGGTTAAACTAGTTTGAGAAGTTGTCCAAAAAAATTCAGAAATTTCTACCATGTAGATTGCAAGATAATAATGTTTGAATTGACAAAAATCCGGGCAGTTGCACTTCACAAGGCCACATTTGTATGAAAAAATGTCCAAAATGGTGGTACTTCTTTGGATTAATTCTTCAAGGCAAGTTGGCTACATGCTTGAAAGTTTTCAGATTATTTGGAATTGTAAAACATATAGGAAAAAAATAGTAAATAGAAAGTGGTAGAGAATGTTCAAAACATTAAACTGTTACGAAATTAAATATGGAATTGAAAAATGAAAACATTGGGTGTAGAAATCAAATGGAATTGAAAAATGTTGAAATAAAAAATCTACACCCAATGTTTTTATTTTTTTTCAAATATATTGGAAATTTAGTTAAATAAAGGATTTCAAAGTTTATTTTAGAATAGAGATTCCATAACTACCCTCAAAATAAAACTCTTCAAAACTTTCATTTCATTAATCAAAATGGAATGATTCAAAGCTTTCCTTGTATATATAAATCTAAAGAACCAATTTCATATTTTAATTTGTTTTTTGAGTGATTTTTAAAGAATTTTTTTCAACTGCCCGGGCTGCCTGCTGCCCAATGAAAATGACATATCATGCAATAACTTTTTAACCACATACTCAATAGTTATGAAAATTGTTGGGCCTCAAAGCTACTCCTTGGGCACATTTTGTGTGAAAATTTCAAAGAAAAAAAGAAAAGAATTCCGGTTGTAGTGAGCTGCCTAAAATCGCTAAGTTGTCAAAAAATGGTGTTTGATCCTTTAAGGGTTAAATAACAACTTTTACAATAAGGTGTATAAATTCTATCCATGATCAAATTTTTTTTCTTTCAACATATTTCTTTCTACTTCTCTCTCTTGACTTTTTCCAAAAAAATTATATATATTTTTATTTTTCTCTTTTTTTGGATTATTTTAGAATTGCAATCTTTGATTTCAGTTACTACTAATTAAATTTTTTTAATTCTAGAAGTCAAACAATTGTAATGACATAATCCTCATAAGTGCTAAATATGTATCTATTGAAGACCTTCAAGTTTTATTTTGGTCAACTTTGCATATTACAATCAACAATATTTGTTTAATATAAAGTCAAAATTCTATAAAGGGGTCAACTTAGTCTCTAACTATGCCCAACAGCTCAAAGCTTTAAGTAGCAACTTGGAACTTCTACTTCTACTTCAAACTCTTAGACTTTGAATACAAATGGCATTCCTCACTTGCTCTTGCTTTATGAATACTCAAGTATGAATTTTTTATACACTCTTTTTTCTCTCCTCAAATTAGATTTTATTCAAGCTTCAAGTATTTTTTCTAAACCCCACAATCTTTAATCTACATCACTAATTAATTGCATTAGATTTCACTTTGTATCAACCAATATAATTAGCTTTTAATTTGTATAAGCTATCATGTACAATCAATCAACATAATTAGTTAATCTGCTAGTGCAACCAATTTGTTAGTGTACAAACTAAATGTGGATTCATGTCCTCATGGCTTAAATTATTTGTCAAACAATATTCCTTCTCTCTCATTAAAGAAATCAACAATCTCTATATTTGAACCAATATTTTATAGGATTATCTTTGTCACCAAATATATATTTCAACTTGAAAAAAATTTGCCATAAACAAACAAAACATATTTAATATGCATTTTGAGATCCTTTTCCTATGCTTTCCAACAAAATGGGCTAGGAATGAATCCATCTATTGTCTCATGTTGTTAATTGTTTCACTTTTCTCTACTTCCTTTGTAACCCCTATGAGAAATTGAAATTTATTAATTAAAATATAAACATATGCCACTCCAAATATTTGAACACAAATTCTATAATAGGCATGAAATAAAGTTATGCCTACACCCTAAGGAATGAGATCTACAACCAAAATACTAGAAGGTCATCTTAGATTGACCCCCTTTTCCTTGGACTATCCAAAAAGTAAAAAAAATGACTCCCCCCTCAAATATGACTAAAGCAAAAATATGACTAGGTGCTCTCCAAATATGTTCCCTGTCCAAATTTTCCATCAATTGCCCCAAAAGGAGATAAAATGACTATTGAAAAAATGTGACTGCAAAATATGACTCCCCCCAAAATATGACTACAAAATATAACTCAAGCAAAAATATGATTAATTGCTCTTCAAACATGTTCCTTGCTCAAAAAGAAAAAAAAATGACTATGAAAAAAAATGTGACTACAAAATATGACTCCTCAAAAAATATAACTATAAAATATGACTCAAGCAAAAATATGACTAGGTGCTCTTCAAACATGTTCCCCGCCCAAATTTTCCTTGGGCTACCAAAAACAAAAAAATGTCACTACCAAAAATATATGACTATAAAATATGACTGACACAAAAAAATTGACTACATAATATGACTAGACGTTCCCTGAATATGTTCCCTATTGTTCCCTATAAAGTACTTAGTTGTTCCCAATGGACGTATATTATACGCCCATGAAGTATAAGGCCAAAATATGACTGGCAGTCATATTTGCAGTCATATTTTTTTTCAAAATGTTGGCCTCCCAAAATATGACTGCGAGTAGTCGCCAGTCATCCCTAGTCATATTTTTGCAGTCATAAAATGCAGATTTTGTTGTAGTGCAAAATCGCTCCTTAAACACAAAATTTGACCAATTTTGAGACAAAGACAAAAGAAGGGCTCCCACCACCACCCGAGGTCGCCCAAGACAAGAGGTCGCCTACCCGTAGTCGCCTAGACCCGAAATCGCTCCTTAAACACAAAATTTGACCAATTTTGAGATGAAGACAAATGAATGGCTCCCACCACCACCCGAAGTCGCCCAAGACAAGAGGTCGCCTACTCGCAGTCGCCTAGACCCGAAATCGCTCCTTAAACACAAAATTTGACCAATTTTGAGACAAAGACAAAAGAAGGGCTCCCACCACCACGCGAGGTCGCCCAAGACAAGAGGTCGCCCTAAGAGGCCGCCCAAGACAAGAAGTCGCCTACCCGCAGTCGCCTAGATCCAAAATCGCTCCTTAAACACAAAATTTGACCAATTTGGAGACAGACAAAAGAAGGGCTCCCACCACCACCCAAGGTCGCTCAAGACAAGAGGTCGCCTACTCGCAGTCGCCTAGACCCGAAATCGCTCCTTAAATACAAAATTTGACCAATTTTGAGACAAAGACAAATGAATGGCTCCCACCACCACCCGAAGTCACCCAAGACAAGAGGTCGCCTACTCGCAGTTGCCTAGACCCGAAATCGCTCCTTAAACACAAAATTTGACCAATTTTGAGACAAAGACAAATGAATGGCTCTCACCACCACCCGAGGGCGCCCAAGACAAGAAGTCGCCTACCCGCAGTCGCTAAGACCCGAAATCGCTCCTTAAACACAAAATTTAAGTTTCAAATTCCCAAAATCGGCAGTAAGGGCGACCGCGGGTGGGGCGACCTTGGGTCTAGGAAGGAGGGAAATTCAAGTTTGAAATTCATGGAATCCAAGGCAGGGGCGACTGCGGGTGGGGCGACCTCGGGTCCAGGAAGGAGGGAAATTCAAGTTTGAAATTCATGGGATCCAAGACATGGTGACCACGAGTAGAGAGATCAAAATCTTTTACTTCCTAAATCTGATTTTGGATGCTCATGGTACACTTTGAAATGAATTTTGAGAAAAACATGTCAACTACCACAATTAAGAATTTAGTAAGGTTCTACAAGACTTTTAAGCTTTTTCTTCACCAAAATGTGGAAGATAGGCCATGTGGGGTCTAATGGATGGAGGTTTAGTGAATCCATTCCTCATTTTATTACTTTCTCCTCCACCATTCATTTTAGTCATGTACCATTTACTTCATTTTATTCAAAATTACATATAAGGAAAAAGGCCATTGAATTCAAAAAAATTCACAATGAAAAATAAAATATGGATGTCACTTCTATATATTTAGGTGACTTCTTCATAAAGAAGCAAAAAAAGTGGGATTACATAACTCTAGGCATGGCATACAAAATTAATAAACTTGATATTAGGGTTTAGGGTTTAGGGTTTAGGGTCTAGGGTTTGGAAAGACCTTTTACATTGCACCAAATTATAATTCACTATTGGCATTGTCTTACTTCACTATTCACTTATACATGCCTTAGGCCTTTTCAGAGCTTCTTTGAATTTGCTCTAAATTTATCCTAAAACCAATGTTTGAAAACGTTTTTATCAAATTTAATTAACTCATAACCATACAAATCCCAAATTGGACATGTGAGAGATCACGTAGAAAAAGGAAATACAACAATATCACTTATGGGTTGAAGGATTCTAAAGTTTGATAAAGAGGTTGTCACTTCTCACCTACATGAAATTGATTTGAAGCCTTCTAATCTTGTTATCACATTTCAAAACTACAATCTTAATCACCCAAAAATATGAATGTAAAGGGCATAACATGCATAACCCCAATCAATTAATGTCTTCTTAAAATAATTTCTCTTCATTTATTTCCAAATACGTTCTAATGTGGTATTTTCTTCAAGTTTTTTTGTCTTTAAGGCTCAGTTTCAAGGGTTTCTTTTTTAGTTCAAGAAAGAAATAGGAAACCATAGCTTTAAAAAAATAAAAAATAAAAAAAGCATTTACCAGAGCCCTAAATACAAGAAGATAAAGATTTGCAATAGAGCCCTTGCCACAAAACACGAATATGAAGATCAAAACCTTTCACTTCCTAAATCTGATTTTGGATGCTCATGGTACACTTTGAAATGAATTTTGAGAAAAACATGTCAACTACCACAATTAAGAATTTAGTAAGGTTCTACAAGACTTTTAAACTTTTTCTTCACCCAAATGTGGAAGATAGGCCATGTGGGGTCTAATGGATGGAGGTTTAGTGAATCCATTCTTCATTTTATTACTTTCTCCTCCACCATTCATTTTAGTCATGTACCATTTGCTTCATTTTATTCAAAATTACATATAAGGAAAAAGGCCGCTGAATTGAAAAAAATTCACAATGAAAAATAAAATATGGATGTCACTTCTATATATTTAGGTGACTTCTTCATAAAGAAGCAAAAAAAGTGGGATTACATAACTCTAGGCATGGCATACAAAATTAATAAACTTGATATTAGGGTTTAGGGTTTAGGGTTTAGGGTCTAGGGTTTGGGAAGACCTTTTTCATTGCACCAAATTATAATTCACTATTGGCATTGTCTTACTTTGCTATTCACTTGTACATGCCTTAGGCCTTTCAGTTGGATGTTCAATGGACAATTGTCCTTTAGGGATTTATGCTATCATTTTGGAATGCAATTTCAACAAATTGACTTGTCGAAGGATTTAATTTTGTTGTTACAATTATTTTACAATTGGATTATTGTATTTTGATTTCATCTTTGAGCTATTATCCATTTTGATTTAAATTGAATCTTGAGCCAACTTATATTGAACATTTTTTCTAGAAATAAATGTGAAGTGGTTTTTACTTCAAGTAGTTGGTATTCATGTAGAAGAAAGTAAATGACCAATCTTCCATAGAAGAATTCATGGACACGGAAATTAGATTTAAACAATGAATACAAACATAGTACAAAGGGTCAAGCCAAGAGATGGAGAGACTTTCTCTTTCTGCCCAAACGGAGAGATACTGGAGACTTCGGGTGTTGGACAACCGCGAGTAGGGATAGACCCTCTCTTCCTTCCTAAATGGAGGGTCATTAGAGACCTCGGGTCATGGCCGACCTCGGGTGTGGGGCGACCTTGTCTTGGGCGACTGCGGGTAGGGAGAGTCCCTTTCTGCCCAAATGAAGGAATGGAGGAGACCTCGGGTGGGAATAGACCCTCTCTTCCTACCCGCAGTCTCAAAATTGGTCAAATTTTGTGTTTAAGGAGCGATTTCGGGTCTAGGCGACTTCGGGTAGAAGAACTCTTGTCTTGGGCGACCTCGGGTGGTGGTAGGAGCCCTTCTTTTGTCTTTGTCTCAAAATTAGTCAAATTTTGTGTTTAAGAAGCGATTTCGAGTCTAGGCGACTGTGGGTAGGCGACCTCTTATTTTGGGCGACCTCTTAGGGCGACCTCTTGTCTTGGACAACCTCGGGTGGTGGTGGGAGCCCTTCTTTTGTCTTTGTCTCAAAATAGGTCAAATTTTGTGTTTAAGGAGCGATTTCGGGTCTAGGCGACTGCGGGTAGGCAACCTCTTGTCTTCGGCGACCTCTTAGGGCGACCTCTTGTCTTGGGCAACTTCTTAGGGCGACCTCATGTCTTGGACAACCTCGGGTGGTGGTGGGAGCCCTTCTTTTGTCTTTGTCTCAAAATTGGTCAAATTTTGTGTTTAAGGAGCGATTTTGGGTCTAGGCGACTGCGGGTAGGCGACTTCTTGTCTTGGGCGACCTCTTAAGGCGACCTTTTGTCTTGGGCGACCTAGGGTGGTGGTGGGACTACCCGTGGTCGCCCAAGACCCGAAGTCTCCTCCATTCCTTCATTTGGGCAGAAAGGGACTCTCCCTACCCGCGGTCGCCCAAGGCCAGGTCGCCCTTGGACCTACAGTCGCCCCTGACACGTAGTCGCAATGGCCCACACACTCGGTACCCGAAGTTGCCCATGTAGACCCAAAGTCGCCCCACTTCCAAAAGCCACAGTCGCCCTGGTTCTTGGACCCACGGTCGACCCGACCCGACCCGCACACGCCCTAACCCGCAGTTGCCCAAGTTGACGTGGTTCTGTCTTTCCACGTCACTGCGGACAACCAGACACGTAGGACAAATCCATTTACTATAGGGTAAAAAATTTCAAAACCCTAAATTTTTTTGCGACGCATTTGTCGCCTATATTCGACACATGTCATATACGACACGCGACGCGACACGTCTAATACGTCACCGAAACCCGAAAACCCATTTGACAAGACAACCCTGCAATGGTATATTGATATGTCTCGAAGAAATGGAACTATTATCTTCAACCCGAAGATAACGTGGATCGACATTATTAGATACCAACTAATCTAGATAATCAAAATTTGGGAGACATGAAATTCCCATCCGAGAATATGCACTACAAACAGTGTACAACATAAAGTTCAACTAACCTCCTTTACAAAAACCTCGTTTCACAAAAGCTCAAAATGATTATCATTGACTTGAAGATAATTGTTGACACACTAACTAGCACTAGTAGAAAATGACGTCCAAATTAACAGAAAATCAACTTATTTATGTTGATTTGGATACTGCAATGTCCGATTTCACATTTTTTTGTTAATGGCGACATTTTTTTTGTTGATTTGGACAATCAGTGACAAAATCAACAGATTTTTGTTGAATACTTTTTGAACCTTCTAGAATCTTTTGGAATTTCTTAGAATCTCTTGACATCTTTATTTTACAATGTACTTAAAAAAAAATTTAAGTACACATTTTGGTGTTCCATAAAGTCAGCATTTTGGAGGTCATTTGCACATAATAAATGAACATTTTTCAAAGAACTTTCAACTAAAAAAAGTTGTGGAATTAAACCAAATTTCATCTCCAACAGTCTTTTTGAGATTTCAAATCTCCAATCAAAACTTATGAACAAATTTTAGAGAAGTATTAGAAATTGTTTTTTTGGTAAATTCAGAAGACTTTGGAAGTCATTTTGGTATAGTAAAAGGATTTTTTGGAAAAACTTTTAAACTAAGAGAAGTTGTAAATTCTAGAAAACTTTCATATCTTATAATCTGTTTGACGTTTTGATCCTCCAATCAAAAGCTATGAACAAAATTCAAAGAAGATGTTAAAAAATGTCAAAAATGTCAAAAGTGATGATTTCCTAACCTCTCTCTAAACTTTGTCCAAAACTTTTGAGGAAAATCTCCAAATTTCAAATGGAATTTTGGAGATGAAAGCTTTTTTGAATTACTATTTTTTTTCAGTTCAAAATCTTTTCAAAAAAGTTCTTCTACTATGCCAAAACAACCTCCAAAGTTTGTTGAATTTACAATGAAATAATTTTTAAAACCTATCTCCATTTTGTTAGGTTCCATGTTAATTTCTCCGCTATTCTCCGTTATTCAAAATTTCAATATATATCGGAAGTATTTTAAAAATTTATTTAGGAAATGTAGTCTAAGGGAAAAAAGGAGCAAATATAATTTGCTTACAATGAAAGAAATAGTCGGGATGGAAAAAAATATTTTCTTGAACATTTCTAGTCTTTACTTTGCACAATCAAATTAGGTTTGAATTAAAAAATTTAAATTTTTATTAATAGTAATTTTAGAAATATAAAATCCAATTTAGTGTGATTAAGAATACAAAAGTAATTAGAATGATTTCAAATTTTTTGAAGATGTTCCAAATATTAAACTAATGATATTAATTGTTAAATTTCAAAAAATGATACATTTATCAATTTTAATTTTTTTTGGAGGATCCGATTTGGTCAGGTTGGACTTTCTACTCCTTTTGCTTGAAAATGTCTACAAACTTGGGAGAGTTTTTAATTTTTTAAATAAAAAAATAATACATTTGCCTTAGATTCTAAAACCATTTTTTTGGAGGGCAGTAAAGCAATTATTACCTTCTTATAATTTTGTTTCTCTAGAAGAGTTTTTTCCCTAAAGAGTTGATCATCCAAAATTATTATAATTTAAAAATCTAAAGGTCAGTATTTTCCACAATTAATTCCGTGCATACTAGACAAAGTATCCTTCACTTTTTTACGGTTAAAATTAAAAATTTCAAATACGTCCATGTGCAAAAAAATATCAAAATTGGGCAATTCATTGAAAACCTCCATTGTAAAAACATTGTTAGGCCTTGAGGGATTAAAGCCAAAAAATTAAAATTTTATCCACAATGAGCTATCTAAAATCTCTATATTGCCAAAAAATGCTAATTCGTCATTTAGAGGTTAATTTTTTAAATTTCCAACTAGTTAAGTTTTATCTTTCAAACAATTTATCCAAAAAAATGTATGTCAATTCTTGAATTTGCAAGTGTTCATTAAATGTTGAAGAAATATGCTAGAAATTTATACTTCAACCTTCAAAAAAATATTTTATATTCATCCTTGAAGGAAATAGTATATACAATTTTTTTTTTAATAACTTCATCATTCAGAAATCGGTGTTTACAAATTTCAGCATACTTCAAGGGCCGTTTTCACATAGTAAATTAATTTATTTCTTAAAACTTTCAACTAAGAAAAGTTGTTAAATGAAGGTATATTTCATCTCCAAAAATACATTTGCAATTTGCAATTTTCAGTGAAAAGTTATGGACAAAATTCAGAGAAAAGTTGGTATGGCCATTTTTCTTTGACACTTTTAAACACCTTCTCTGAATTTTGTCCATAACTTTTCATTAAAGACTCCAAATCGCAAACGGATTTTTGGAGATGAAATTTAACTTCATTTAACAACTTTTCTTAGTTGAAAGTTTTAAAAAATAAATTAATTTACTATGTGAAAACGGCCCCTGAAGTTTGCTGACTTTCCAATGCAAATGAAAAAATAACCTAGAAGTAGTTAAATAGGAAACACACAACTTCATAGACATGTGAACACACGTGTGGTCCATTGGCTAGAGATTCTAGAGTCCTAACCCGAAGGTTTGGGGTTCGAACCCTGCCGGCAGCCTGCTTGTGTGGCAGCTGCCACGTGGCATTGGTCAGAAATTCATTTTTCTATAAAAAAATTTCAATTTTTTTTTAAATTGTTGAAAAATTAACACTTTCTAGTTGCCAAATCAACACTTTCTAGTTGCCAAATCAACACTTTCTAGTTACTTAATCAACACTTTTGTGTTGATGAACCACACAAAAGTGTTCATTTTCATGTCCAAATCAACATTGTTTTGCTATGCAATGTCCAAGTCAACACGTCCAAATCAACACAAAAATGAACAAAAAAAATCAACATTTTTTTGTCACTTTGGACAATGAATTTTCTACTAGTGTAGGGAAGTCACAACAGTGGGGTTGCCTTTATACCCTGGAAGTGCAGGGGCGCGGATGGATTTTGCAAAGGCAGGGACGTCAGAGAAGGGCAGGTTTGGTGAAAAACGTCATACTTCTTTCTATCAAGGCACGGACGCCATGTGCAGGAGTGGACGTCAAGGGGGCGTGGACGTCTGGACACAGCGCGGACGCCTAGACAGGGCACAGACATCCCACTCCTCAACCACAATATGGAGGGAAGTTGAAATAGAAGTTGAACTTGGTCATGGGATCTTCTTTTCTATGGAGAGGGGGAACCCATTAATGCAGCCAGCCTTCAATTTGATTTCAAGGGAATATCTTCAAGTCAATGGCTACATTAAGGGATCCAAGTCATCCAACTACTTTATGAGTTCAAAGATCATGTGTGGAAGCATGTTGCTCTCTTTTTGGGTCCGGACCCCTCCTTCATGCCTTCACCATGCACTTGCGTACTAGGACTCATCCAAAAAATAATAATTTTGAAAATGAAAATGAACCTCCAAACAAGAAGGATAAAATTTGTATGAGTAGAATCCCAAAGGGTTTGGAGTCCTAATGAAAGACAAGGTATATATTTGTTTGTATTCAAATTTAAGGATTCATTTTTTTTTTATTCTTCTAATTAGAACCTATTTGAGATTTAGGGTTTGGAGTTTACAAATCAAATCATAACCAACTTATACTTTTTTGGCTTTTTGTTAAAGGCTTTATTTTGGAAATAAATAGCTACAAGATTTTGGATTGAAATCAAATTAAAATTATAATGCATTGAAATGTATTAGAAAGAATTATTTTTGCAAAAAGAGGCTATAAAGGTTTGGGTCTTCAAAACTTCAACGGTGTATTCTTAGAATGGTGATCCTAGAAGGGTTTGACATAGAAATCAAATACCACTTAAGTTATTTTGGAATTCAAGTTCAACGGTATATTTTTGTAATGGGGATACCAAACCGGTTTGGGTCTTGGGGATTGAAATTAAATACTAGTCATGTTATTTTGAAATTCAATCATTCAACTTGAAAATTTAATTTGTGCAATGGGATGATCCTAGAAGGGTTTGGAATAGAAATCAAATACCACTTAAGTTATTTTGGAATTCAAGTTCAATGGTACTTTTTGATAATGGGATCGGAGAAGGCTTTGGAATTGAGATGAAATACTTGTTAAGATTTTTGTGGAATTCACCTTCAACATTTTTTTTGGTAAGGGGCTAATAGAGTGTTTAGGATTGCATTGAAGTACTACTTAAGATATTTTTGTGTTCAAGTTTGTGAGTTTGCGTGTTCAAGTTTGTCATGGAGAAAGTTCAAATTTGGCTTGAAGGGAGTTCAAACTTTTTTTGGAGAGAGTTCGAACTTGGCTTGGAGGGATTTCAGGTCTGTCACCTGGACACGTTTCCTCACATACACCCAGGTCAAGGCACGAACGTCTGGACACGGCGCGGACGCATGGGCACGGACGTCCTGGAGGGGTGTGGACGTCTGAACACGGCGCAGACGCATGGGCACGGACGTCCTGGAGGGGGGTGGACGTCTGGACACGGCACGGACGCAGGGGCACAGACGTCTTGGAGGGGCGCAGACGTCCCACTCCTCAGGCACAGTATGGGGGGAAACTGAAATAGAAATTGAACTTGGTCATAGGATCTTCTTTTCTATAGAGAGGGGGAACCCATTAATGCAGCCAGCCTTGAATTTGATTTCAGGGGAATATATTCAAGTCAATGCTGCATTAAGGGGTCCAACTACTTTTTGAGTTCAAAGATCATGTGTGGAAGCATGTTGCTCCTTTCTTGGGCCCGGACCTCTCCTTCATGCCTTCACCATGTACTTGCGAACTAGGACCCACCCCGCAAAAGGAAATTTCAGAAAATGAAAATTGACTTGCTCACTTCAATTGAAAAAAATTTGAAAGTAGACGCTAGAAGTTTTTGTATTTATAACAAAAGATAAGGTACATATTTTTTTTAATTCAAGTTGAAGGATGCATTTATGAATTTCCCGAATAGGAACTAAAATGGTTATGAGTTCAAAAAACAAATCAAATACGTCTCATATTTTGTAGAGTTCTAATTGAGTAGGTTTATTTTTGGTAATGGGGACTACAAGGGTTTGGAAATAGGAATTCTCATCATTGACGTATTACAATGTATTCAAATGTAGTTCAAGGATTTATTTTTGAAAATAGAAGCTACAAGGATTTGGAAAGGAAACAAAATGCAAGTTCTAATGGTTTTGAAGCAAGTTCAAGGCTTTAGTCTTGTTAATGGATGCTACAAGGATTTTGATTTCAAATCATATAGAAGGTATGTTTTATTTAGTTATTGTTGAAGGCTTTATGGTGTTGGTAAATTGTTGTTCTAAGTAGTTAAAATTCAAATCAAATACAAGTTAAATGCTATGTGCTTGTACTTCAAGGGCTTCAAGTTGAAGTATGGGTTATAAGGATTTGGAAATCCCTTCAAATACAAGTTAATATTTTTGGGTTCTACTTCAAGGGTTCATTTGTGTATGGGATGTATTTGAAATTTTTAATAGATGTGTAGCAAAAAGAAGACTACTATGTTCAGAATAGTAGGATGTGCAGAATTAATTATAAAAGATATTGACAGTTGGATTTTTAGATTTTAACAATTATTGATGCTCAATTATGGAGGCAAAAAATGCAGCTTTTGGAGACAAAAAATTATAAGAAGATGAATAGTGCTTTTATCCCCTTAGAAAAAAATTGTTTTGGAATCTAAGGCAACTGCAGTATTTTTTTATTTTTAAAAATGAGAAATAAAAAATTCTCTAGAATTTATACAAATTTGGAAACAGAAGGAATAGAAAACCAGAATTAACTGAATTGGATCACACCAAAAAAATTTAAATTTATATATACAGTTTTTTTAAAATTTAATAATAGCATAAAATTTAATAAAATTTAATGATAGCTGATAGCATAATGTTTGGAACATTAGGATAACGTTTGGAAGATTCCAAAAGATTTAGAATCAGTCCAATTATTTTTGTGTTCTTAAGTCTTAACCCCTAAATTAAGGACCAAACATCGTTTGTTGGCAACATAGTTATTTTGGGCTGCTCACTACGAATGGAATTTTTATTTTTTTTCTTTGAAAGTTTAAAAAAACATTTTTTCAAGGAGTAGCTTTAAGGCCCAACAATTTTCATAACTTTTCACTATACGGTTAAAAAGTTATTATATGATTTGTAGTTTTCATTGCTCGGCGGGCAACCCGGACAACAAATAAAACTTTTTTTAAAATCACTTTTAAAAAAAATAAAAAATTGAAATTGGTTCTCTAGATTTATATATACATGGGAAGCTTTGAATTATTTCATTTTGATTTATGAGATGAAAGTTATGAGGAGTTTTAGTTGAAGGTAGTCAGTGGGGAGTTATGGAATCTCCACTCTAAAATAAACTTTGAAGTCCTTCATTTAACTCAATTTTCAATATTTTTGGAAAAAAATAAAAAAAATTAGGTGTAGATAGTTTATTACAACATTACAACCATTGGGATTGGCATTTTTCAATTCTATAACTAAATTGTTATCAATTTAGTATTTTGAATCATTCTCTACTTCTTTCTACTTACAAATTTTTTCCTATATGTTGTAGAGTTCGAAGTGATCTAAATTTTTTGAAGCATGTAGCCAACTTGCCTTGAAGAATGAATCCAAAGAAGCACCACCATTTTGGACATTTTTTCATAATGATCTGACCTTGTGAATTGCAGCTGCCCGGATTTTCGCATGGGAAAAGAAAGGGATTTTTGTCACCTCAGACGCCTATGTCTTGCAATCTATAAGGCGGAAATTTCTGAAATTTTTTCCCCATCTTCTCAAACCAGTTGACTACAAGATCCTATAGTTACATGTGTCCAAAAATGTTTTTTTCTCCAAAACTTGGTACTTGTACTAGAAATGGCAGTTTTGGAGCGTTTTTGTTGAAAACATAGTCAGAAACCTTTACGGAAGAGGGCTCTAAAACGGCCCAAGTATTTTCAACCATCTAGTAGGGGCTCTGAAATGGACATGTGAATTGTGGGAAATGAAAATGTGAATTACAATAGAGGTTATGGAGCTTGATGAGATTTGTTTTAACTTCTTCAATGGATGGTTTAAGAGCCACATGGGGTTCATTCCTAACTAAGTGGTGTCTACTAATTTAATTCAAAATTAGAATTTGTTGTTCAACTACCTTCTTATAAGCATTGAAAACTCTGAAATAATGATTAAATCAAGCATTCATTTCAGATTTAGAAAAGGATGCTTTTAGAAACCATTTCAATTGCTTTGTACATGTTGCAATGCTAGTTTTCGTGATTTTTTTTCAAACTATGCATGGATGGGTTTCTGAGGGCCTATGTTCACAAATAGGGACCTATAGCATATTGTGTTCAAAAATTCGTAACTAATTCAATAATGCTTCAAAAAATATGAAACAACTTGAATTAGATTCCTCATCTATTTTTCTTTGACTAAAAAATAAACTAAAAATACTTCCATCTGAGGAGATATATGAAAAAAGCAAATCAGCACTTAAATGGTCGCTTTTTGAGCCTCTTACCTTAGGGGTTAATTGCACCAAATTAAAATTTTAATTCAGGAACTTCCTCAAAATCCAAATTTGAATTGTTTTTTGGACTGGAACCACTTTGTTTGTGCAAAATAATGATTAGGGATGTCCAAGAATATATATTTTGCATCCCTACTATTCCATTCATTTCCAAAAAATTATGTCTGCTCTCTTTTTTCTATTACACTATATTTTGTAATTTTTTTTTAAATAGTTAAAATACTTCTCACATTGAAATGTTGATAATCATAAAGTATAATAAGTTTATAAACTTATCACTGAAGAAGTTCTTAGTCAAGGAATTACACATGTATCACGCAAAGGAATTCAACAATTCAATAATCATTAATCAATATATGTATTTCATATGCATCATGTCGTACAAAACTAGAAAAGCATATAGCGCATTTTCCATGAGAAAATATGCATATCCACAAGTCTTTGTCTAATACTATTTAAGAAACCAAACTACCGAAGTAGCAATTCTATAAGCATCGGTAATGGTAAGTACCTAAGTGTATACACAAAATATGATTTGCTACTTAGTAATTACCACACTAGAAAATGCACTCAGTTGATGTTCATTGGACTATTTGCAGTGCCACTGGGTCCAGCCTCATCGTCGTGTGTGCCGTGCGGCATGGTAAAATCTTCAACGGAGCCTACTTGAAGTCTATGAACCGCAAACCGAGTTTTTCTCGCTAGTCCGTCTTCTTCCAAAATGGCCCTCATAATTTGCGACTGTTTGAGGCTCTCTAGTGCTCGGCATGTATCCAAGCTATGCTGCTCAAGGAGAAAATTCAGCGCTTTATTTTTGAAAGTTTCCCTCCACTCAGATTCCAATAATTGAACAAGCTCCGCCGGGTTGGGCATGTCAGGGTCCTCCCCAATTCCAACCCTGTCGTCATCGGTGACACGAATTCCATCAACGCCCCACAACCAACGCCTGGGGTGAGGTCCAAATTGAAACTTCTTTCCAACCTCGTCCCAATGTCCATTGAAATATTAGAAGAAAAAATTCCGTCATCCTTGGCTCTGCCTGTCTTTCATTGGAATCAAGTGGTGGCAAACTTGGACAATTTGATTTGGGTCACTCTCCCAACCAATTTCAACACCGACCTGTATCTTGTTCAACGATGTCATTTGTAATTTTCAGTTCCACACCAAATCTATTCCCCACATATTATAGAGATCAGGGCATTCAAGACATGGAATTCCCAATGTGGTGGCATGTATTGGATCAAGCCAAACAATTCGTACAAGCGCTCGTGGAAAGGAGCCTTGCACAATGCGCATCGACGACGGATAATCATGGAACTAATGAGACAAAATGGGTGGTACAAGTGGTTGCACAAATGCACGTGCCTAAGTGCATTCCACCTTCAGGGCCAAAGGGATTCATACAAATGGGACATACAGTCCCATCGTGCACAAAACTTGAAGGATTTGGCCACTCCAACAACAGTTCTCCTTTGTAGTTGAACTTCGACCCAAATTGATTTTTGTAATCCCACCCTTCTTGGGACCAATCAATGATTGTTTTTTCACCATCAAGCTCGATGGTTTCTATGTTGGGAGTGAAAAGATCATCCACAAGGGCCCATGAAGTCAAGCCAAACACCCTTTTTTGATAGTGCTGACTGTAGTTGTGGTCCATTTTTTTGAATTCAGCTACCAATTGTCGAGTTCTGTCGACGCTAAATACGCATGCCGACTTCCATTGGTAGTACTGCTCCACCAAGGTATGCAAACGACTTTTTAATTTTTGGTTTTCCGCTCACAAGTCGTTCAGCTCAGAGCTATTGTCCATAACCATGCTTTAAACTTCAGTTTGCATTGGTACGTTGGCGGTGGTGGGAAGTTCGGGAAAGGCCAATGAATCTTCTTATGTAGACATAGTAGCAGCATCGTGCACATTTTGCACCAAAATTTGAGAATCGTAAAGAGGTCCTTGTGCGTATCTTCATGGATCTTGACCTTCGTTCATCATTTGTGCTACTTGTAGAGATTGCCAAAGCTCCTCTATCTCACGTGCTTGCTGAGCAATTACTTCGTCTTTGCGCCTGATTTCTTCCTAAAACTTCTCTACATCTTCGTATAGAGCATGCATTTCAGCACTTGTGTCTTGTAACTGCACCCTCAAGCGCTGTATGTCTTCTGCAGCAGTCATGACATCAACAATTCCAATAGTTGGTTCATCAGGCGCTTGGACCTGCCCCACAGGAACTTCAACCACTGGTTCCTCAGGGCCATGGAATTGCACATGAGCATCTTGCTCCGGAAGTTCTTCAAGAAGTGCACGTTGAGTCCTCCGCCTTTTTGCACGTTGTTCTCCTCTATGGGTTAATACCTTTGATTTATGAGTCCCATCAAACTATCAGAGTCATTGTCCGTTGTAGAGTCTGCTGTCTCATAAGTGTCGGGCGGCTCAATACGTGTGTTGAATCTGCCCAGCCCTCCTTTATAATACTTCATAATCTCCCTTGCAATTATTTCATTGGATGGGCTTGGTACTTTGATCTTAGATGGCGTGTTCTTCAAGGTGGATCAATCCACCCACTTGTTCAATTTGACCTCCGCGTGCACACCTCATGCAATGAAAAGGTGGAATTCATTCCTTCTTACATTAGGCACGTTGTATAACACCTGATATACTTCGATGCATCGTTGTTTGAAGGCCTTATCAATGCAGTACTTCAAGTTGGCTTTATGGAACCGGCGGTGATGGTTGTGCAGCTTTTTCGAGAAGGCCTTGTCAATGTAGCACCATTCGATGTAAGTGGTGCAAGTCTCAATACTCCATGGGTCAAGTACTTCATTCCAACCCCTGAATGCAAGTTTGTTGGGGTTTTGAAGTACGTGTAGTCTCTTTGGATGTATCTTTCCCGGCCTTTATTGGGGACCGTCTCTTTCTTCTTCATTAGTGCTCGGTGGTATTGCTATCACGAAAAAGAAAGGCAAAAAGTCGGTATGTAAAAATAAGTCACCCTACACAACGCCAGCGACCAACTCAATGAAGAGGTGGAAAATCTGGAATATGCAGGGCGGGGACGAATGGGTGGAGACGCCTTTATATTGTTCAGAATTTTTCGAGCCGGGGCGGGGACGTGGGACTATAAAACCGCAATGGCCCCCCCATTTATCTTTGCCACTTGGATGCAAATTTTGAGGTGGTATTTCCAACATCGAACGTATTAGTGGCTTCAGGGTCATCTAATCCCTCACCATCCAGCAGGTCGAAGCGCAAAAATCAACCTAATCCAGACATGCCCCCCCACGAATATGTGCTTGAGGCTAGAGCAATAGCGGTAATCTTTTACAAACGACGAAGCTCTGGAATGATGTCCAGAGAATACGTGAACTACAATGAAGAAGGATACCACAACTTGACTGGTGAAGTGCGGCGAGAGTTGGAGACCAAATTTAGAGCATCAAAGCGATTCAACAATAATCAGGATTACTGGTTGCACTCTGAATGGTTGGATAAACAAGTGTCGCAATTGACCACCACTATTGTGGAAAATTGGTGTTATCACACAAAGAAGAAGGAGGATGGTAGTGATTGGGACACGCATGACAAGGAGTTTGCTTCGAGATTGATGCAGATTCAAAAGTTTTCTCAAGAATATTCTTCTTCCCGTAGAAAGAAACAAGCACCATGGAAAGCAACGCTTGAAGACCAAATACGAGCTCATTGCGTTAGCGAAACATTAAAGTGGCTGAAAAGTTGCGTGAAAGTGAATTCCATGCCAAATCAGACCGCAACTGTCTTATATAGGACCGTGAGGAAGGTGGTGTTGACAAGACTACAAAGCATTCCCAGTTGGATTTGCTTTGCTGGAAAGACTTTGAAGACCTCAAATGAGAAGGAGAAGCGCCAAGATATTGTGAATGAGGCGGGGGGTGTCTAGTGATACATCCTGGTATCATAAGACTTACGTACATCCATCCCAAAATAATGGAAGGCTACACGCTATGGTGAAATGGAGGCTCTTTAATTTCTTTTTTAGCCAAGTACAACTCAAAAGCGAATCATTGGAGGTGGATGACATCACAAGATAACATGATACAAGTTTGACACAAGAAGAACTCGGTTGGATTACAACTTATCGCAGAAATCGCGTGAACTTGGCTTTATCATTACTTATCACAGTGGAAAAATGCCACGAAGCACAATATTTACACAATGACATTACTCCATCCAACGTTTTGCTCCATTTTGATGAATGAAAAGAGAACACAGTGTACATAGGGATTTGCGACTAGAGGCTTTCTGATCAAGTCGTAGAGAAGGAACCATCAAGGTATGGTTATCGAAACATAGAGGAGCTCGAACGGGAGAAAAATCAACAAAAACATGCAGCCCCCGAATTGCTCTACGTGTACGGAGAGAAGGGGTCAGAGACCTCGCTTGAAGTCATGCAAAAAAAAGTGTATTCCATGGCTACTGATGCATATGCAACGGGGTGGATAGCATATCAAATTGGGAAAGAAGAATGGAATTTCAAGTATTTTACGACCAAAAAAACTAGAACAGTATCAGAATTTGAGGATTAAGCTGTTGAGCCTCCAAAAAGTAGATGTAGGTGAGATGGCGTTTGTGCCTGACGTTCTAGACACTTTGAGGAAGGCACCTCATTGTTGGACTATGCCTGATTGTTGTTATCGTATATAATATATTGTTTGTACTTTTTCAAGTTTAGTATGTGGCAGTTTTATAGGAAGATCATACTTTTGTACTTAGAAGAGTATATGTATTTTGCAATTGCTACATAAAGATACAAATGTATGGTAAAAATTTTGTAATATAGAATTTGGTCTTTCTTCCATCATGGCAATTGTATGATTTTTTTGAATTTATGAATGTTGAGTAAGCAAACAACTTTGAATGCAAAAGACCATGGGCATATGGTAGATACTGTGGGCACTTTAAAATTTTGAAAAAACTGTAGCCCGTAGCCCGTAAGATGCAGGAAGGAATGACTTTGAAATATATAATACTCTTTAATATGAAAATGAAGTGAATTCCTAATTGTTTTAATTCACCAAGCTTCCAACAAAAAGCGGGTCTAAGTGAGGCAGTGAGTGAGTGAGCAAGCCAACAAGGGCCCCCTTACCTTTACTTTGAAATTCACAATGGAAAAAAATGGTTTGATTGAACAAGGGCCCCCTTTCATTCCCCCAAAATTTACTTGAATTTGTGTCTAATTTAAAAAAATGTGGTTCGCGTGAACAAAGGTCCCTCCTTGTTGGAAGTTATTACTTATAAATTCAAAAGGAATTATTATCTTTTTGCCTACAATGGAAAAAAATATGGTTCAATTGAACAAGGGCCCTTTAGTGCTCGTTAATGGTGAATGAATTAAATCCATTTGCCTACAAAGAAAAAAAATATGGGTCCACGGAGCAAGGTTTGTCCTCTTTACTTTTAAATTTACAAAAAATTAGTTTTTCAGTACATTGTGCGACTAGATGTTTTGAATTTGAACATTTTAAACTTTAAATTTTTGCACTAATAAATTTTATGCCATATTTAACTACTTTTGGACTTTTAAGGGAATTTTGGACTTTGTCCATCGTGAGATCTCCCAATGTCATAGATATCTAAAATGTAAACTTGTTGTACATTTTTCAAACCACCTAGTCCAAAATCTATATCATTTCTAGATTCATAAAATCTATAGAAGTCAAAGTCTATAATTGTCTTAGATGTCCCTTTACCAATTTTGGACTTTGCAAAGTCCAAAAGTAGTTAAATATGACATTTTTGAGCTTTAAATCTTTACAATGAAAAATTGAATTGAGATTTGAGAGTCTAGCAAAAAAAAGAAAATTCGAAAAAGCTTCATTTTCATTATTAAAAAAATTGTTAAGTAGAAGTAGGTAGGAGATAGTAGGAAAATCTAAAATATTAATACCTATTATATAGAATGAAAATGTATTAATTCCAATGGTGAGATTGTTCTAGCAAAAAACGTCCGCGCCCCAACTACTTTCGTCTGCACCCCGGCACAGTCTTGTCTCTGCCCTGGCTTCCGTCCGTGCCCCTATCGGTGACGTCCGCGCCCTGGATTCTATTTGGCAACTAGGTGGCGTCAAAGTGGCAGCTACGTCACCTGTTTTTTCAATGGCAGAAAGTCAACTTAATGTTGACCACATCGGACGGGCGAGACCTCTATCGGACGGGTGAACCGGACATCCGTCCACCCTGAAGCATAGTTGACATGGTAATCATTTGATAGTTTTGCAATGAATTTCCAATGATAATTAGTATCTTTTTCACAATATAATGGCAACAATAGTTGGTTGCAATAGTTTTAATTTCAGAACTTCTCTATTATTTTTACAATGTTTTTTTATTCTTGTATTAACTATTTTTGTAGCATCAAAATTTTAAATGACTTGCAACAAAATTACATATTTCTTTGCAGTGATTATTGCAACGGCTTCTACACGTAACAGTTGCACTCCTTACGTAATTTTGCATTATAAATTCCCTGGATTTGCAACAATTTAGGAATACAAAGACATGGATTCTTTCCCCAAGACTTTTGCACTAAATTTTATATGTGTTTGCAATGATTTTCCAGTGCATTATTTCTCTTCTGAGCTCAAAATTAAGTTCCATTTCACATCAATCCATTGCAAAAGTGTTGGAACGGTGTTGCAATCACTGCTTCATTGCTTTCTATAGTAGTGGCCTTTCCTAGATGGTCAAAATGTCACACCGTCGAAATAGCACAATAATACCGCCTTTTAATGAAATTGACTATATTAATGCCTTGAACAATGCCACAATTATCATTAAAAATGCTTGCATATTTGCCCAAACAAATTACCAATGAAGCTCGAAAGTATCCAAATTGGTAATTTGTTTGGGGCAAATATGCAAATTTATATTTAATTTCCCTCGTTCATGCATAATTATAAACCAGTGAAAGAAACAGTCATTCAGCTTTTGATCAGATGTTTGTGCAAATATATATAGTCTGCTCTTGGATTTCGAGTAAAGTAATTTTGGCTGTTAGTCGATCAAGTTCTGTTAGTACGTTAATTAGTAATGCCTGAGTGTTTACAACTTAACACCCCGTGCGTGAAGTTCTTCTGTTACTGTAAGACCTCGGATGGGGACATGGGGTTCAAGGTGCCGGCCCAGACTGTCACGGACTGAACATTGGGGAGCCTTCATGGTCCATAACTTAGTTAACGTTCGAAGAAATGAAACAGGAGCTGGCTATGTGATTCAATTGATCCAGTTTGGGAATTGGATTATAATTCAACGATCATTGCATTGATTCTAGCTGACAAAAGCATGCCTTTCGATCTGATCGAGATGGATATGCAGGAAATTATATATCATGGTCATCGATCTTAACGTCAACATCAAATTGAATTTGGACATATATGGTTATTGCAAAGAAGAGTGTCGTGATACATACTTTAGTAGCGTCGCGGGCTGATTCAGTGATTCTATGTATTTGGCCTTAAAAAGGGTCACTCTGATCCGTGCAACTGTGCAAAAGGGATCGTGTAGGCCTGCAGCTAGCTACACATGATTTGGGCATTTCTACCTCGATCAGGAAGAGTGCAGTTCAAACAAATTAAGGGTACAACTCCATGACAGTAAAACAGTAAAACTGCATGACAGCAGCCAGGTCACATGGATAGATAGATACTATCGATATGCCAAGTCTAAAGAATCAAGCAAGGAGATTCAAAAATGAGCTCGACAGGTCGGCCAGAACTCACATCAGGAACAGTGATGCAGGTGACAATGCGTGCAGGTGGCAATGCAGGTGGGTGGCTGCTCCCCATGACCCACCCTGGCCTGCAGTCCAGGCCAATCGCATGCACAGGTGCAATGGATCAATACAACTATCATGGAGACAAACTTGCGCAATGCAAGGGGATTCTTTGCTTTTTAGCCAGATCACGATGCGATTCTATCGTCTGCAGCAATTAAACTGGGTCACGGAGCTGAGCTAGCTGCTAACAGATCGTTCTCAAAGCCCTTGTCAATTCTGAAGCAGTCAAAGCTACTCAGGGCTGGCCCCGAATCATCAAAGATCCATGATCAATCCAAGCGCCGGGGACGCAGTACTGTAGTGGGGGCCGGGCATGAATGATCCATTAAAGCCACGACAACCTTGACGTTGACGTTAAGTAGGTCAAGCTAGCCAGAGTAAGCCAAGCAAAATGAACATGAAACATTTTTGAATTAAAAATTCGAGTGCGATTAAGTTACCAAAAAATTAAAGGCCTCCCTGCATTCCCAATCATACTGCCTTCCACTGCAGTAGTCGTCTTTTCAGTGCACTTGCTTAATCAGTCTGCGCCCCAATGTGCTTGCTTTCGATGATTCCTTGCCTGCTGCTAGCTGCTACATACACCCCTCTTTCACGCCCTTCGTCCTTCCGCAGCATGGGTGAGCAGTAGAGCTTGATGATCGTCTTGCAGATCGATCAAATACCACATCATACATTTATTTTTATTCCAGTTATTCAGTACTAGATTTGCTAGGATCATGCTTGGCCATTACCTGGTGGCTGGCTAACTGCGCTTCCCATGCTCTTGAGGATTCAGAAGATAGCACGTCCGGTATTTTCAGGATCTCTCGATGAATTGCAAAGGAAACTAAGCATTTGATGTTTCAGTACAAGTCATTAGTCATGTGATTTTGCTTTCACTGGCATGCGTGCAGAGATTGCTTGTGGTCATTACCAGTCGACATGCATGCATGGAATAGAAAGTTCATATCGATTGATTGAGTCGCCAAGCCAACTATTTTGTTTTTTGTGTGCTCCATTCACTCATCATTCTCATGCACTGGCAGGTGGCCGGAGCGAGGCACCTCACCGCCGGTGACCGAGCGGACGCTGCGAAAGTAGCTGCAATTTGCAGCTCCAACGGTCTGGTGTGTGCCTAGAGCGTCCTCCAAGGCCGCGGGCACGATCACTCCATCAGCACCATCAACGACTTCAATGAGTAGACCGACTACTGCAAGTGCAAGTACGTGTAACAGTCACTGGCTGCACACTGCCACGGCGGTGCTCTACCTTGCTGCGCTGGTGTCGACCTTTGTGGCGTCTTGGGTGACGGACGAGTGCGGGCGGAAGCTCACCATGTTGCTCGCTGGAATTGTTTTGAACAGTTGTGGGGGCTCGTCATACTGAACGGCGAAGAATCTGGCAAAGCTGGTCGTTGCGAGGGCCTTGTTGGGTTGGGGAATTGGCTTCGCTAATCAGGTCAGTAGGATGAGTGCTATATTCTAACTCTTTCTTTGCAATTGAAATGATTTCTTTGAGTTTTACTTGTGCAAGAAAACTATGTGAACCTATTTGCGATTTGATCCTTTGCTCGGTCAAGCCAAGCAGGGCGTACAGAAAAGTTGTTGTTTTGAACAGAGTAATCCAGACTCACATACAAGCTATCGTCCTGAAAAGAAGTCCTCAAACGGATTTGTAGAGATTAAGGAAGACTTCATGGCCCGAGATGTAAATACGTTATGTCTTTCAATTTAACAGTATGACAATAGATTCCCTTTAGAATCAGTCGCTTGGGAGCTTTGGATATATTTAGGTGTTTGCTATGACGTGTAGGAAATCGAGTAGCAAGACGACTGCAGAGATCTAGCAGCAGAAACTCTGACTTGCAAAATTTTTAATTCAGTGACTTGGATTTCCCGCCTTTGCTTTGGGAAGGGTTTTAGCTGGACTCGTTTAACATATGGTAAATGTATTCTAATTTGCAGGTATTAGGTCACACCGTTCACTTGTGATGATATGACGATAGGGTCCTTGTAGAATCCAAGGCTTTGAAGCTTGGATTATAACTAGGTGTGCATGATTAGGTTTACGAAGATAATCAAGCACACTTTAAGCGATCGTATCACAGGTCTAGCTAGCATGGGGTTCCAACTTTTTAAATAGAACCTAGTTCGAATGTGTGACAAGCCAGCAGGACATGCTGTAGAGAAGGTCAAACAGCAAACAGGTTTCGAGTGTAGCCTTAAGACTCCAGAGATCTGGCAGCAGCAGAAACTCTTGCCGAGATTTCCAACCAGTGCCTGGAACCCTCCGTCTGTCTGTCGATGCGAATCAGGTTTTAAGCAGAATTTTAGCAGGATTTATGCAGGGCATAACTAAGAATTAAGTGTTTGAGAACTTAATGAATCCCACGATTGACAAGAAATACAAGTCGAGGATGTACAAGTCGAGGATATTCAAGTCTTGTGATCATGCATGTGCAGGTGGTGCCCTTGTATTTGTCCGAAATGGCCCCTGCTAGATGGAACTTGTTGCCTCGGTAGTAATCCACTCCAGACAATTAGAGCTGCTCTTCTTCCCTCGGCAGTAATCCGCTTCAAAGTTCAGACTCTAATAGCATTTGTTGCCTCAGAGTTTGTTGGCTCAGTAGTAATTGTAACTCGTAGAAGCTTGATCGAATCCTCCCCATCCATTTCGTTTCCCTCAGTGTTGGTTCTCTGCCGCAAGTCTCTCTGCTAGCTAGGAGATCACCCCTCACCCCTCCTCCCTCCTCAGTTCTCTCTCCACCGGTACTCAGCCGCGTTGATCTTTTAGTCGATCAGATACGGTCCTAGTGTGGGGGCCAATATTGATCCCCTTCAGAAATCTCGGGTTGTAAGCAACTAAAAACACATTAGCAGGACTTCAAAGCTGGAGAAACTTCAAGCAGGGAGAACTGACTCCGTTTTACAGGCGGCAGACTTTCAAGAAAATCTCGGGAGAGACCCGTCATCGGGGTTCGGGGTTCGTGCCCTTTGCCCGATTGGACTCCGAAAGCTCAGCACCACAGACGCTTGTGACCTCGTGGTATGTATTTTTCCTTCTTGTTACAGTGCTCGATCTATAAGACAGTCGGGAAGGGAGTAGAAACTAAAACAAGTTGTACATGTGTGATAGGTGTTAGTCCGGGTCATCTGCTGATTGATGATATGGTCATGATCAATGGTCATATATATATTCACTGACACAGGGTGTGGGTTCGGTTTCAAAGGGCCAAAAAACGTGTCCTCCATTCTGTCAGTCAGTTGCACAGATCAGAGCTAGCTGCACAAATTATGGCCCCTATGAATTTAGGCTCCAGACTGAAAATTGCAAAATCTCTTGAAGGTTCGACTTTTGAATGAGTATGATGATAAGGTAAAGGCTTGAAGTACAGACTTCGATGCTTTTCTGATAAAACTGCAATAGTTGTGGTTCAATTTCAAGGCGGTTCTCTCAGTTCGGCCAAGTAATGTAACGATTGAACACACAATTTCAACGTAGTTACACATACAGTATAGCTAGTCCTGACTCCTGAATGTGCTTAACTTACTGGAGTTCATTGTATAAAACTTACCCACGTGTCAATGGTCCATGTATCCAGGTAACGTCCGGAAGCCTCACCAATGGAGCCTGGGCAGCAAGCGCCGATGACGGTGTGGTGTGGCGGCATTAACGAAAATCAAGATGTTTCCATTCGCCTCGTCCCCAACGGAATCAACCAACAGCAAGTGACCAACCTTCGCAGCCTAGAGCCCGTGGCAATCTTCAAGGTGCATTCCCCTCGGTTGAAGAAACACAGCATGTACTTCCAGGCGTGCTTAAGCACAAGATGGGCACATGATCCAGATGCACCACTTTCCATGGAATGCAATTTGGAGCTCATCCACGGGTTGCAAGTGGCAACTTACACAGACTGCTTCTCCCGCATGTACACGCCTCTCCGCAAAGACTTCAAGGACGTCAAATCCAGTCTGGAGCTTTTGCGAGTCGCGTCTCAGATTCAGTTTCTCGAGTTGGTGAAATCCATCTGTCGGTATTTGTCAACCATACTTTGGTCTGAGGAGGATAAGCTCAGGATTCGACAATTCTCATCATCCTCAGATTTTCCCGGAAGCCAGGGCGAGGATCTGGTGGCTCGGTTGCAGATCAGCGAACATCGCAATGACGGTTATTGTAAGAAACTGTTGAGCCATCAGATTATGCACAGCATACGCATTGCTTTGCGTCAAGGCAGAAGTGTAGACAGAGAGAGTTTCCTCAGTGCTCAATCTTTGTTTCAGGACTTGTTCAGTAGCATGAGACAAAGCGAAATCGATTCTGCTTTTGACGACGAAGTGGTCACGATTGTCAGCAAGGAGGTGAAGGAAATGCTGGAGCGTCTCCATGAAGACTGTCGTCAGCACGGCAGATTTCGTAAATTCGCATCGGGAAGAAAGTGGGCGGACATTGACGTTGGCAGAGTTCCTTGCTTTAAGCAAAAACTCAAGGCACTTTGTTGGGCACTAGATCTTTTATTGAAGATGCAAGTGGCTGAAGAAGTGATCGAGTGCTTGCTGCATTTGGAGTTGTTTTTTCCAATCATTCTTGCAGCCCAAGCTATGGACTGTGTACAACCAGCTTCGAAAAACGTTGCACTACGGTTTTGTAAGCTTGTGATATTCATTTTCCAAGAGGTGGTCGCTGGACGTCTGCTGCTGGGAATTCCAGATCGAATTTTACTGTTCCAGGATTGGCAGTGGATCGACTGCATTCAGGATAAGACTACGCAAAATGACATCCTTTTTACTTGGGGGTTTCGACAAACTGTAGAAGATTTGTTTCTGACTTTGCCATTAGTGCAGCAGATGGCGGCCTTACAAAGGAACAGGTTTATCTTCCACAGATTCGTGTGCAGAAGCTCGCTGATAACTCTGATGAAACAAAATTGGCCAACTGAAGAGTTTGCAGTGCTACAAGCGGACATGGAAGCAGACGACGTGCAGGCCGACGTGCAATTGAGCTGAAGTGGTGGTAGATGGGGGTCATCAGGGTGTATCCAATTCTATGGAGATAAGTACCCGAGGATGTTCGTTAACGAATTTGATTCATAAGTTCATGTAATTTGGTTTAAGTTTTATTGAGGTTGAGCAATTTGTGGGCGGTTGGGTGGGCTGCACAGTTTGTGATTCTAGGGATAGAATTTTGCAACCGTACTGTGCATCGTGGTTTGAAATAGTGGAAGGGTATGGACTTTTGTATCAGAATGGGTGTTCTGAAAAGTGCCATAGTATTGAAACACCGCCCATTTAATGAAGGATCATTCTCCGCTATCAAAACAGTATCGGAAATCAAATTTATTGACCTACTAACAAATCGAGCATTTTTAAGGATTACATTCTAATACGGCTGATCGCCTCCGACTGAGAAAATCAATCGCAATAGAATCCGCAGCCACGAGCTGCCTTGTAATGTCAAATTCGTATGCCTCAGCAGAACTGAGGCTTAATATTCGACCCAATGAACTTGTTGACCGGCCTCAAAGCTTCGTTTGCAAGGGGAATTATATTGCAACCGGATGCCAGAGGATCCCTTCTTGAGTGTAAGTTCACAAGGGGACTGGAAAGGTTTTGCCAACAGCAGAGGAATTGGCATGGAAGCTCAAGTTCATTTGATTCCATTGAGTAGAAGACGATTGAAGAGGTCCGGTAAATATAGAGCGGGACCGAGAGACGTTTGAGCTACTGAGCTTTCCTAACCATGCCTGTACGTTGATTTGGTGTTTGAATGCTCACCCTGAAGCTTGAGGAGTTGTTGTCGACATTCATCGTATTTTAATTCATTTCCAGCCACGATTTATTCCTGGAGTCCGATCTGGTGGTAGCCAACGACGCAAACCTTCGCGATGACGACGGCTTTCTCCACCAACCAGCTGCCCCGCGCCGTGGCCCGCGCTCACCTCCTCCAACGCCCTGTCGGTCGTCCGGCACTTCGGCGTGGCTCCGAACAGCGACTTGGCCAAGACCCACTGAAGAAGGGAGCTTCTGGCAGCCGGTTGCAATTCCCGTGTTCGTGTGCACTGCATGCGAATCCATTGATTTCATTCAACTACCATGGCATGGACGACCTCTATCCAGGGATGGTCAGGATTGAGGTTGGCGAGCCCATCTAAGAACACACTTCGTTCTTGTTATATGAGAGATGACCTCTGACGATATTGATTGACAGGTCTAAACTGTAATTTGCATTTTGAAATAGCTACCTGGTGGTCAATGTGAAAAATCACACTTTTCGGGAGATCGAGACGAGGTGGTTTCTGTTGACGGAGGTAAATTATATTCAGAGGTTACATCAGGTGCTCGATCGCCAGATTGATTGAAGCGGAGGTCGCTACTACAACAACCATGCTCGACAAGGAATTGCAAATCATTTAGTCGAATGATACGAAAGATCTCTGTTATTTCGGTGGTACAATGTCCGAAACTTCAGAGTTCAGAGCACTAATATGGACACATTCCTTTGTCTAAAGAAAAATAAACTCTCGATACGTCTGGCAATCATATGCTCAGGCTCCACTGAGGCAACTCGAAACTGGGACAGTGCTTCTAAGGATCCTGGTAGTGAGCTTTTACCAAGGAGATTCATCACATTGGAAAGCGTCCGAAGTAGTGCATAAACTGGAGCTCAAATTCATTCTGTGTAGCCTGGTGGTGAGTGCAGAAACATGAGATTAATCATATAGTGAGTGACTGATTCCAATAATTTCTCAAGGCCAGGAAGCAATTGTTTTCATCTCTGCAGCACAGACTGATCTTACGAGTACCATTGTCTTCCGGCCTTGGATCTGTGACTTAAGTGGCAATAACAAGAGATTTTGATTGGTGCAAGCACTCTAACTTTAACTAATGCACGTGTTTCTGTCACTTAACTAAGACTAATGCGCACAACAGGTTAATACTTGTAACTTCTGTATCAATCAAGTGAAGCCAACCATATCACTACGCCTACCACATTTCTAGATCTTTGTGGCATGTTATTTCCAACGAAAAATTCAGGTCATCTCTATTCAAGTAAAACAAAGATAGCCTAGGTACTTTTTGATTCGGTGCTAGTGCTTGACATTTGCTTCAGTTGAATTCCCAGAGGGGAATGTAGGGAGTTTCATTAAAATGGCATATTCATACACCATATTCAAATTGTGAGGTCTACACTATAAAAGTGACATCTAGGATAGGTATAGATTTTAGACCACGTGGTCTAAATTGTAAAAATGCCAAAGTTGAGGAATGGTGCCATTTTAATGAAATTTCCCACAAATACAGCTAGAAGATAGGTAGCAAAGATTTCCTCTCCATTGAGCTATATGTTACAAGTGACAAGATTCAAACATGCCCAAGGAAATTGATATTTACTCTGATACTAATAGTTGTACCTTGAAGCACATTCAACTACACATACAAAGCTATCAAACTAAGGCAAGTTGATAGATTTATGTTTCAGGTCACCACCATTTAAAATCCTGGAATTCTACCAATCAATTTAACAAATTTTACATCAACCCCACATAATGTCTTTAAATCTTTGGGAAAACAAACACATTTGACAAATGGTAGGGACATATGGCAGTATGTAGCCAAAGATCAAATTTTTCAATCAAATAGTCTCATGCATTTTGTATGAGCAAGGTGCAAACTTGGTGGACATCTATAATCCAAGCTACAACCCACCTTCTTTAGGAGCCTTCATATGAAGAGGTTTCCCATTATGCCGCTTATTTTGTAATGTAGTTTAACAAGCTTGCTTCATGATAGAGTTTATATGGCTCTACTATATACATTATTCTATTAGCTTTTGAAAAAGCAACATAGTCTTAATCCCTAGAAAAAAATAAAGGTCTCTTTGTTCAATCATTGGATGTACCTTGGTCAATCTTGATGATCGATAAATTTTACTAACTATTTAACTTTATTAAAAACAAGACTCAACAAAAGAAAATTTTTTCCTTTAAAAGAGTTGAATACATAAAAAAATTCAATGAATCAAATTGCTATGCAATTTGCAAGCTCTATATCAACTAATTAACAAAATCCAATTATTGAATATTAAAAATTCTAAAATTAGTAAAAAAGTGGTTAATAGACTTGTGGCAATGTTTCTGAATTTTAAAAATGAAAATCTCATGCATGAATGCCTCCAAATCTATCCCAACTACTACAAAATCAACCTCAAATAGATTTTTGCACTACCATCACTTACTTAAAAAAAAAAAGAGTCCATCCACCATTACCCCTAGATTGCAAAAATACATGTACTTCTAGTAAAAATTTCTAGAAGGTCATTACTTATAATCTTATGTCTAAGACTATACTTAAAAACTCAATTAACACATTTTCTATAATGGGTGAACATTAGTTCTTCTAAACAAAAATTTATGCCTTGAAATAATCCTCATTTGTTCCAATTTCATGAGAGCCAATTTATTAATACAAACGAAATGGTTTTAAACTCCTTTATAATTTATAGGGACAAATTATACAATCACTTAATTCCTATAATTCTTTTGAATTTTGAGCCCTCCAAAATAAAACAAAATAATTACTTTTATGTCAAGATTCTTTAATGAAAAAACCAAAAAAAACAATAACAATTGTAACCAATAGGTCTTAACCCCTAATTCCTTTTGGGGGGTCAAAAGTCACTCAATATTTCCATTTCTATTACAAAGAGGAGAAAAAAGAATTATTTTTTTATTTTTTCCATATTTAACCGCACTAGACTAATATAAAAATGCATAGAAGAAATTTCAAAAATTTCTAATAATGTAGATTGCAAGATATTTACATTTAAAGTGAAGAAAATGGATCTTTTTTGTACCTTGTGTGATAAGATTGTAAGACTTTGAATCTTCTTAGCTTAAAACTTTTGCCCTACCAATATTGAATTAAGAAAAAATTATGTTGAAGAACTTAGTTGAAAGTCTAAGAAAAAAAAGTTTAAGAAAAAAAAATTGATTTTCATTTTTTTCTTAAATTATTACATAGAAGTAGGTATGAGACTGAAGAAAAAATTAAATTATTAATGGCTCTAAGATGAATTTGAAACACACTAATCTCAATAGTGATATTGTTCTAGCAAGCATATTAAACTTTGTAGATCTCTCTTTTAGACAATTTAGAAAATTGAGTTAAAATGAATCCAATACATTATTTTTTCATAAAGATGCCATGATTACCTACAAAACAAGAAGCTCCATAACTTTCACATCACTAATCCAAATGGAATGAATCAAAGCTTTCTATATAGACAAAAATCTACTCCTTGTGTCCCAAAATGAAAATCATGTTAGACAAAATGTTTTGGATTAGGCTTGAAAATAATAATTTTTTCACTACAAGAGAAAAATAATGTTTTAAATATAGTCCTAGGAGTGTACTCCTAATAGTAATGACCTTTTTAGGATATTTTTAGTAAAATTTTACTAAAAATCTCCTAAAAAGATCATTTATGTAATCCTGTTAAGACTATATTCCTAGGACTATATTTAAAACACCCCTTTCTCTTATAGTGTTTTGATCTATGAGTAGAGTTCAATGCTCTCCTATTGTCCTAGAATTTATAGGTACATGTTAGTTTTCAAATTTTAGTTTTCAAGTACTCAAAAGAAATGGGGTTGAAGCATTTTCAAGGAGCACTAGTAGCAACTCATTTGGCCACTTTAGTATAGTTCATGTGCTACCTGCATTGTTGTTCTATCATTCCCGCAATTTTATAGTGTCCAAGTCATTAGTCACAACATGTCTATATGTCAATTGTGTCGCAATCCTATGCATTTCTTTGGCATGCATGGCTTTGGATCTATTGAGAGCTTGTTGTGGGGCTTTCTTACATAAGTAATGATGCAAGCCATTTGAGCATCCCACTCAACCTTGTTTGAGACCATTGAATCTATTTTGATATTCAATATAAATGCCAAGAATTTTGCATATTCCATGCAGGTATGGGTGACATTAGCCCACAGCGTACTGCTCTTGTTTAGAGTTTGTTGATAGTAGTACAAAGAAGTCACTTTTGACATCATTTCTTGACATTTTGAAAAAGCACCAAGAATTCAATCTATAGACCCTTCCCCCACATTACAATCAAAAGATCATTTTGAAACACAAAATAGATGGGAACCAAAAGATCATTTAAGGACCGAGGGAACAATTTATAAAGAAAAAAGTATTTTATTTCAATTTTTGTAGATTTGTTTGTTCCTCCAAAAGATCTATTTTGTACGGAATATTTAGGGTGGCATAACTTTTGCCTTTGGCTACCACTTGAAATAAAAAATTATATTTTTAAAAGCCAATGTGTTTTTCTATCTTAAGAAAAATCTTTTAAAATCCAAACAAAAATTGAGACAATAGGGGCCTAATTGAAATCCATTTTATCCCCCATATGGACACTGGGACTTCATACAATTTCATGGAAAACAAACGTAGAAAGATTCAAACTCAAATTCTTGACCATTGCGAAATCAACAAGCTCAAAGTAGGAAGTATTTTGTTTGAGAGTATGCTCATGCATTGTATCAAACCATATCACTCAATACATTTTTATATTTATTAAATTCAATGAAAATTAGAGTATGTTTGAATTAGTTTGTATCTTTTAATATGATGTATATGCTAAGGTTGGAAACTAGCATACCAAATACTAGAACTTGAATCTACTTTGCAAAAAGTTTATACACCTAGCATTCCTATGATCTCATTGAAAAGAATAAAACATCCAAAAACATCAACAAATTAATCAAAAATTGAATTTTTTTCAAATGTTGGATTGTTGTTTTGTATAAACAAAATGTGAAGAAAGAAACTGAAAAAAGTTCTAAAACACGATTTTTATGGCCTAAAAGATGATTTTTCATTTATTTGCCCTCATAGCCTTCAAGGAAGAATGTCTTCTAGTGTCAAAAAACCTACCATGTGGCAACTCCTCACAAATCCTTCAATAATTACAAAAATGTACTGCTCAAGCCAAAGTATTCAAAGTCATAGAAAATGCATCCAAACTCACTTATGTGCACAATTATTCTTCTAGATTTGTTTCAAAAATGCTCACTCCAAAATGTACATTTCACACTTAAACAAATCAAATATCAAACCGCAACAACTAACAAAAACCTCAAAAATCACAATTTTGTTGCAAGAAATTTTATGAGTTAAAGAGGTATGTTGCCAACAATACAAATGATCTTGTGAACACAGGATGTTGCCACCTTATAAATACAATGGCTCAAAGTAACCATACATAATTGCAACAATTTAAACACTACAAATAGTTACCATTTATACCATGGTCATATTATCAAGTACTTCAATTAGAAAATGTAAGGAAGTCACGAAATTGCATGTGTCCTTGTAACACTATTGAAGGAGTCACAATTAGATGTGGATTCCTTACATATGAACATTACACTTACTACAACTCATTACAAGACATTTTGATAGAATCTGCCAAAACCAAAAGACCACACTGATTTATCCAATTTGCATCTCCTACAGAATTAGTGAAACTTAAGATTTATTTTTTGTAGGAATTGAGTCTATATAATAATATTTCAGCCTTCACCAATTCAATTGTTTTATGAACAGTAAATTAGTGTTACACGCACTGATAGGAAAAATCAGTGTAGAAGTGATAGGATGGCCACAAGGGTGTTTGGCGTGTGGCTACTCAACATTCATCACTCTCTATCCTGTGGCTGCTGGAGACCCCAATTTGCAATGTTCCATTGTGCAGCAACCTTGTCATAACTTGAACCCTTACGCACTCTGGCGTCCATATTCTGGACGATGAACGGAGGACTCTTACGCAATGTTTAGTCCAACGAACTTCTCATTCATCCAACAACCCTCTCATGTTGAAAAGACAACCTTCCTTAATGACCAATTCAATGAAATTGCGGAAATTGATATTTCTGTACAAAGATAAGCGAAATTGTGCCAAAATTCAAAAAAGGATCGAGGCGATTAAGAAGACGGGAAAGCACAAAAGTACCCCTGAAGACTAGGTTATCATGCACCTCTCACAGTTCCGGAGTAGAAAAACAATGATATCAGAAATGTAGACACAGCAGCGTATTATTCATAGACCATCATACTTACCTTTGTGACAGTGGACAACAATAGCTTTTACTCTAAACTCTATGACTTGATTCCAGCCTTGTACACTTGCCAGGAAACCTGAGTAAATTGAAAGCGAACTGCATGTGATATACTCTATAAGCTAGTCGCACACGCCACCAGGTTACATTCACCTACTACGCACACCCGATCTTCCTTGCCTGGCTAGTGACTCTGGATACGCTCAATCTGAAAATCTGCTGTTAGTACCAAATACCATTGTGAACCATGGTAGTAATCCATGAGTCGGCTAGATCATTAGAACCTACTGACACGCATTCAATGCATATGTTTTCAAATGCAATAGGAACACAAGTAGATCACCCATACGAGTGAACTTTCCAGCATACAAACCCACAGAAAAGAAGTCTACAAAGGGTAGTACCTACTTAACTACTTGCGGGAAGTGCTAATCAAAACGTTACCGACAACCCGAGCTCGTTCAGAAGATGGAACATGATATCTCTGGAAATGCACATACCTCGTAATGACACGCTAGCAGCTTCTGCTTGACCACGTCTGGATGACACAGGAGTATTGACCGGATGACATAAGGATGGTTCAGTCAAGTGCAGTAAAAATAATATCTTTTCCTATGCAAGACTGCATAGTACTCACCACGGAATTGTTTTAGACAGCTACCCCTTGCGTCCCTGACCGAGGATAGAGAGTGGAATGTAAGCTGCCAGCCCATAAGCCATAACAAGAAGCAACAGCGGCAACAGCATCAGCTGCACTGCACTCTTTTTGCCCCCGACAAATTTCAACAACAAACCAGCAGCCGGCAGCTCAGCCGTGAAGATTCAGCAGTCAGCAACCACCACAGCTCAGCTCCCACACCATCAATGTGGTGTACCCCACGACCCCACTCAGCACTATCACAATACCCAAAGTGTGAACAATCCATACAAAGTCAGACTGCTTCTCTAGTAAGTGTTCACACCGCTCAAAAATACACGCGTCATACCAGTTAAGTCGCAATAACATCTGTCCTACATGTGTTGAAAGAAAATAACACAATGATGCTCGAGTTCGTGGTGATGTGAAACGTTGGCTCACTTCCCTCAAATCTAACTGCGTCACGTCGGAAGCCAGAGTACCTGTATCACTTGCTATATAACAAAGACCAAACCCACTGTCCCCCATATTCAAGTGAAATATTCCCTTCAAAAACTACGAGGAAAACGAACCAGAACTGACCAGCAGAACACAATCACTCTGATGGAAACTTCCAAAGTGACCCAAATCCTGCGCTGTTCCATCACCAACACTAGCCACTTCTTGAATTTCCAAGTCCTTGACTTGTATCCGTTATGGACCTGCACAAATATCGTACCGGTAAACTGCCCAGAACCATGATACCATGAAGATATCACCAATAAAACATGCTACAACCACCAAATTTTTAGAACCTACGTACAAATCAGGGAGCGTCCGAAGGAGCTGGAGAAGGACTTCGAGGCTGTTCCCCAGAACCACTGCGACCAGGATCCGGAGAAAGGCTGCGCTGTCGAGGAGAGATGCTCCTTGCTTCCGGGGACATTTGCCGACGAGGTGGCGAAAGACCACGATCTGGAGACTCACTGTTCCTAGACACGAAAAAAAATAGTGAGCATGTTCTCCGATCTCCACAAAGACCAGCTCCATACCCATAATAGAATGAAGACAGTGTGCGACCACCAAAATGGGCAATTCTGTTTGGCAGTGTCAACTCCAAAATCAGATCATGTTACAATTAATCATTCACAAAGAATAAGACAGAAGCCCACAAATCTCACCTAAGAGGTGAATCATTTCCATTTCTGGCAATTGCCTCTTTAACAGGCTCCTCAGAGTCTGACTTGCGCGGACTGCGACTAATGCTCCGGCTTAGGCTGCGACTGATGCTCCGCTTCTCCTGGGGGCTAGGACTTAAATTCCTTCGAGAGCTAAATTCCCTCTTAGGACTATACATTGAGCAAGAAGAGGTATCAGAATTATCCATGCTCGGAACCGATTATTCACAATTCAAGTCCTAACAATAAATTGCGTGCAATGAAATGATCTACATACAGCAAGAACTGATACAAAAACAGATTACATGAGCATGTTTAACCCCTGAAGACCTGAGAGGCCAGTAGCAAGTCAGCCCAAAACTTCTCACACGTTTTCCTTTTCAAACTCGCTTTTTTAATGCACTTACAAATTACACATAATGTGCATGTCTACAGTTTACAAAAAAATTCAGAATCATCTATACAATCTACAAAAACTATACAAGCATCCAACCACTTGATGAGATGTCTGAGACATGCGACTGTTTAATTACCTGCGCCGACCAGATGCACTGCGAGATGACCGCTTCAAATCACGATCCCGACTTCGACTTCTACTGGGACTGAGACTACGAGTTGGACTTCGACGTCTTGAACCACGGCCCCTGTCTCTCTCCCTCTCTCTGTCACGGTAACCATCATCATGGTATCTCGATCGCTCATAACGATCGCGACTCCGGCTTCGACTGCGACTGCGACTGCGACTGCGGTAATGCCTTCCGTAGCGATCACCATCCCTATTGGACATTCGATCACACCTCCGTGAAGCAGACTATAAAATAATAAAAAGGTTGCCTCTTAAATTAGGTAGGCCCTCCAGTGCTAGTCATCCAAAGGAAATACAGCACAAAATGGATATTACTCCAATAATTGAAAATGCAAACGCTTTTGACTTATATAAAAGGAGGTAGTATCTTGCTACAAGACGAGCGTACAAAACAACCACATTCCATAAACAAATCACATACACAGGACATCCAGAAATCGATCACCATGCCAATACTCACCTTGTCAGATTTTTCGTACAAATGAAGAGGTCAGGAAAGAGTTAACTTTACCTTGTACGTCTCGGACTTCGGCTTGCAGATCTGCTGACTCTCTTCATTCCTGTATCCGTAATTCTTCCTCGTTGGCTGCACAGGCAGGAAGAAAAATGATGTAGAATTTTCGGCATGTGCATATTATTAGCAATAAAAAATTCTCTAAATAAAAAGAATGTATGACAGACAAAGCAGTCAGCAACAATGCAACGCAATTCTTTTTGCACCTGTAAAAAACGTTCAGACCTCAAGTCAGGCTGATAAACCCTAGGCTAGGAATATAGTATTTGCATCCTTAAACTGCTCAAAAAGAAATATAGTGCTGAAACTCACTGAAGGTGCTGCTACTCCACTGAAATCCAAGATTCAACACGTAGCATTCACACGCACGACCGAAGAAGCAACACCGTATAAACCAGGAACACTAGTCTACCCATTGCCTTAGGACTAAAATCTTGTATATAAAGACCTTGACCAAGGTTTTGTCATCCGAGATCGTTGAATACTAGGGGCACTCACATTGGCTCGTCCTTCCGGCCATACTTCGCAAATTGCACAACGATATGGCGTCCATCGACTTCCCTACCTGTGTACGAGACAACAGTAAGATATCAGATGCGCTCGAGTATCTGCACGGTTATTGACGCTCTGCTGAACCACACATTCCTATTTGAGAGTGCAGTAGTATCACGAATTAATTTAGTCTTTTTCTGGAGACAATATCATACTCGAGCATATGTTCATTTCTTACATTCCTATCAACACGTTGAAGGCATAATCGAGCCACCCTCACTTAGTCCATGCCTTCTTTTTAGTCAGATCGTTACATTCATCGATCACATCACCCATCAAAGTAGGTTCGGACTCATATATCAACACCTGATGTGAAAGATATGCGTAGGGACTAACCATCAAGGCGCTCAATGGCCTTCTGGGCCTCATCTGCGTATTTATATCGAACAAAGGCAAAACCACGAGATTCTCCAGTTCTGCATGTACAACACGAATCACAAAAGCACTTCTGTAAATAACGGAATGGATTCAAATTATGTAACCAATGACAAGAAATAGAGACTTACCTGAGAGGAAAGAGAGCTATTCGAATTACTCTAAGAATTGTGCATAATTCTAAAACTCTATTAGTACTCGACTATGTGCGGCTGAGGCTGCGTCAAAGGTTTATCTCATTAAGCCAAGAGGCCCAGGGAACATTCATTCTATCCCCTCAATATTCATCTCGATAAGAATTCGGTCTGCATTGGCCTTGGATACAGTGTACAAGCCTTGGGACCAAATTTCAAAGCCTCTCAAGTAAGAACAATCAAGTTTTTGAAATCACACTTAATAATAAGGCCACCAGTATCTCGTGAAATCAACTCCTTTTCAAATTACCTGCGATCTCTGGGGATAAAAATATCAACCACTTTCCCGTACCGATCAAATAAAGGATAAAGTTCATCCGCGCTTGTGCCTGAACAACACAAATCACCAAGTAATGTGTACATAAGAGTTATCGAAATATGTCAAACCACATAGAGATGAATCATGAGGATTGGTAAAAATCAATTAAGAAACTTAAAAGCAAACTGACCTTGCAGTCCGAGAACTGCAGGCACACAACTTATACAAAGGAAAGACGTGTATAGTAAACCTAAGAGGAGGGAGAGTTCCAAATTGTTACTTTGAAGCTAACAAACTCAAAAAGAATTAAAAAGCACACGTAATGCGGTGAAAAGCTTAAGAATTTAAACAATTCCACAAGTATTTGCACTCAGTATCATAAACTTGCAAACTCAACTCTATAAACAACTAAGAGAAGCCTCGACGACGACTGCATATCTTATGCTGGCACGGAACCGCACCATAACAAGTCACAAAAAATTGCTAAACTACTTGTACAACATAGACACAAAATCACACCCCAATTCATTATGACTACACTCTAAACTTCATAATATGACACGCCGTAATATAAAGATACTATTGTTTCAAGGAATAACCATATGACAAGTAATTTGTGGCATCAATCCATACTTAAAGTTGCCACGTTGAAGTTAGGGCATTCCGAAAGAGAGTAAAAACAGTCACATGTCACTCGTCTACCAAAATTCCAGCCAATCCCTTCCAAAAGAAAATCACTTCCATATCCACTTAATGCAACCAGACTTGAAGATACACGAATGATCCAAAAACCTACAGCATACCGATAACTTCCGACCTCACAAACAAACACAAGCAAAGTAGAGGCAACAAAATTTTGCAAAATGGAGAATCAAAACCGGAAAAGGAGAAACCACGTACATAAAGTGATGCTCCTACGCTAATCTCACAACCAAAACGCAGAACCATACAGCAATTAGTGATAATTAAACACCACTCATCCATCAAAAACTCCAGTCAGTACACCACCTCCACATCCGATTAACGCAATCAAACCTACAGACACGCGAATAATCTAAACACACTACGAAAGCTCCATCCTCCAATTCTCCAAAATCAAGCAAAGAACGAAAAAATTGAATTAATCCACAAATCGAGATTTTGAGAAAGAAGAAGCGACGTACGGAAAGTGATGTTGAGCACGAGCAAAGAATAGGTGTCGCGAATGTCCGGCGGACCAGCTCTCCCGAAATGCGACATAGTGTGCGCTCAAAAACACAAACAGACTTCCGACGCCGCAAGTGAAAAGAATGGCAGGAATGAAGAATGAAGAATAATGCACAATGAGCAAGGGAATTCGAAGAACAAAAAGAATTGGTAGCAGAGGTGTGCGAGGTGTACCGTAGGCGGTTAAAGGAGACGCAGTGTTTCACGAGGGACCTGCGAGGGAGCCAGAAACCCTAACTACCTGAAGCGGGATGACGCAAGGTGACGCCATGCGGTTCCACAAGGCTCCCCGGCGTCGGGTCTGGCTTCGTGGAGAATGTCGTGACGTCGTAACAGCATGGCGGCAGGTTGCTTGGCGGTGGCGGCTGCTGGCGTTTGCGGCGGGGATGATTCTCGGTGCATGCATTGGTACGTGGCCTTCCTCATGCTGTTTAGATTTGAAATTGGGCCTAATTGGGTGAGATAAAGGATCAAGTTATTCTCTACCAGCATTCGCACCTCCTCTTTTATAGCACACTAGTAGAAAATTTATAATATTTAACTTTGTAGCAATGGGCTCCTTCTTTATATACAAAAATATGAATGAAAATGTGGATAGAAAGATGATCATCCAAGTGATGGAAGAAATTGTAATATATTTTTGTGACGTTGTGTGTAAACTATATTAGATGGCACACCATTGGCATTATTTTGTTGGCTTCTTGCCATATTGCTGACTTATGTGGCAAACAAGTACAAGACTAATCCATGATTGTTTTGATTTAAAAATTAGGAAAAAATCTTTGAAAATTTACAACAAATAACTAAGGCTCCATAACTCTTTATGCTACTAGTGACACTCTATTGAAGGTTTTAGGGCCCCGTTTTCAAGTTGGGAGACCTTGGCAACGGGAAATTCCACATGGATATTGGATCTTGAAAGCATTAGATTTCTATTGGATATCAATTTTTCATTGATATTTTTTAGCTATTCATTTATAATTCTATTCAAAATATATAAAACTTTCCAAAGTATTGATCAATAATTTGAAAAAACGAATTTGCAACCTTAAAGTACTGATTTTTATATTTTTGAATGACAAGGTATAAAAAATTTGTACCATGATGTTTTGTACTACAATATAAACCGATGGAGAGATTTTCAAATTTTTTGAGCATATATTGCATTTAATATGAATTGTTTCACTTTTCATTTAGAAATTCACAATAATTTCAAATTTCTACAAAAGATATGAAATTTTTATGACAATTGCAAGATGTGTAATTACATCTCAAAATATTAAATACAAAAAAACACATTTGTAGATAGTTGCAAAATGAAGTTTTAAAAAGTAGTAATAGATTTGTAGTTATAGGGGAGAAGTGTGTAGACTTCAATTGACTTAGAATGAAATTTGACTAACAACTAGCATTGAACCCTATATTTGTCAATACAAAACCCCTAAAACCCCAAAGATTCAGACCACATAGTTGCAAAGTGGACCTTCTAATAATTTTGCATGGACAAAGCTGAGTGGAAGTTGTTCAAAGTTGTTCAATTTTTTTTTATGTACATTCTAAAATTATGGTTCTATAAATAATAAGAGGTTCTGAAATATTTGTGTATTTGTAATTAATTTGTTCTATTTCAAAATTTGTTCTACAAAAAAAACTGAATGAATGTGCAATGTGATTTTTCTAAAAGTTTATGAGTGTTTTGAGACTCATCTCCAAGAGCTCATAACATTTGAAAATCAAGATTTGTAATGGACACCTTTCCATGGAAATTTTAATAGATAAATTTTAAATATTTGTTTTCAAAAAAATTACTAATGCTTAGAACGGACTTTGAGTGATTATATAACTAAAAAGAAAAGACTCAAATTTGTAAAAGAGAAATTTTTTATTTTTTCAAGTTTTTATCAACTCCAAAATTTGGTGCCTTGACCATTTAGGGATTACGATTTCATTTATGCAATTTCAAATATATTCCATTAGATGAGATTTGGGGGCCCAAAAGGGTTGTTAATTCCCAGACTATTAGGAAGACGAGAATTGTGCCAAATTAGCCCCAAATCAGCAGTCTAATGTGGCAGAACTACTACCACATCATAAAATCATTAAAATAATAAAAATAATAATTTAATTAAATTATCTTTTTAAAAAATTTAATTCATATGGTTTTTGTTTTGTTTTGTTTTGTTTTTGTTTTTTGTTTTTAAATTTTTTATTTTAAATTATGAACAATGGTGGTTGGTTCCCAACATTGGAGACAAGCTTGAAACAGTCCTCCAATGGAACTAAAAAACATCTAATGATCCATCTATTCTATATTTTATTGAATATGGAATCAAAAAGGAGAAGGCATTGTAGCTACATAGAAGAAAGCTTGAGGAAGATATATTTTTTTAAACAATCCACTACTATATAAACAAAGTTCCTTGTTGCGTAGCTATATGTTGGAATGATTAGCCAATGTCTTGTGAATTGTTGTGATCTACATCAAATAATATACCATATTTTTAAAAGGAATCATCAAACATAGCATCCACTTAGCTTGTCCATGCAAAATTATTAGAAGGTCGATCACTCCCTTAATAAACTCGTAACTGATATTCATGATGATCTTAGGCAAGAATCTTTTAAACACTTCTTCCAATATAAAAGAATACAAGAGGTTTTCTTGTAGGCAAATTGCCCATAATCGATTCAATAGAAAATTTTGGTCTTAAAATAATACTCTAATTTTTTCACATGTGATGATGTGAAGCAAAAAGTCAAATTGAAAGAAACCTCACTAGACACCAACTTCTTACTAAGTTGTCACTTCCACGATATCATAAAGGGCCCATTCATTACTCCAAATAGTCATCACTTATATATTATTGTGGTCTTATACCTCTAAACAATTTGAATACTCTAATGATATAAATTTCTTACCAAAAATAAACTAGAGGCAACATTTTCATCAAAATTGATGTCAAGGGTATTGACCTCAACTTGTAATTTTCATATATTTTTCTTTTGATGACATTTGTAATATAGTTTAGAGGCATTGAATGTTCCTCTCAATATTATAGACCAAATATTATATTATTGTTAATTGGTGAAAATTTAACAAGGTCAAACTTGTAGGAGAAACATACATTGACAAGTTGACTCAACAATGGACTTGAGAAAAAGGAGCACCAAAAGGAAGTTGTGTTGTCAAACAAAAAGAGGAACAGAGATAATCTTTCTTGTATGAATAGAAGTGGCAACATGCCACCACTATTGGATAATAAGAGACTTTAGAACTAGAATTTGAAAGGGAAGATAGGTTGTTTTGTTAATATACACGACACTCTAAAAAAAATTATTGAGAAACTTTGATACCCTTGTTGTTACATGATGTAGGTGAAATTGTCACCATAGAATGAAAAAAACACAAGGAGATACCAACAACAAGAGACTCCCAAAATGTGAAAGGTAAGGTAGTGTGCTCTAAAAGCGCCCATCTTCTTGAAACCGCCCCTATTTTTAGGTGAAGAATGGAGATGGAGTGATCCTTAAATGGACCAGTTTAGCAATTGAATGCATTGAGGAAAAATTGTTTTTCTATTGCAAGAGCCAATCATTGTCTTTGATTTCTGCACATCTCTTTACAAGTTGCAAGTGGACAGATTTTGGAAGACCTATGGTCACAAATAGGTGTCTATGCCCTGAATCTTTGAAAATTCATAAGTAATTCAAAAATGCTTGGAAAAATACAAAACCACTTGTGTTAGGTACCACATCTATTTTTCTTTCTCTGAAAAATAATCTAAAAATATTTTTGTCCACGAAAGCCTGTGAAAAAGGCGGACCAGCCCTTAAATGGTCGCTTTAAGAGCATACTACCTTACTACAAATTCAACCCCTCCCCAATCATTTTGGGAAAACCAGAGGTTGAAGTCGCTTGGCGACCTGGATGGCCGGCCTAAAATGCAGGTGCACTTTTTGAAAATCAGCTCTTTAATCTCCCAAAATTATGTGGGGACCGGCTATTGTGGGATTTTCAGAGATTGTTGCGAAGGATAGAGCTACTTTCACATTGTTAATCTCGACTCAAAATTTCATCAACATTCTGCAAGGGTCTTGAGGACGAGGATTGTATAAATTTTGTGGATTTAAGTTTCTTTCAAACTTAAGCCCATGGTAGGTGTTTCTGCCAAAGAGTCTGCAGCTAGAGAATCTCACCTTGAAATCACATTTGACTAGATCACAATCTGATAGTTTATAAGGAAGCATACATGTGCACAAGAATATATAAGTTATACATTTATATATGGGACCGTGCTTGCATCTTTTAAATTAGGATTTAAAATTAAAATTTCTCATTGCCCATTTTTCAGGTAATCTGTACCTATGTGCTCGAAGTGGCATTCCAGAAGAACACTTCAGCAAGAGAAAAAGGTTCACTACAATGAAGTCATAACTTCACTCTAAAGCTGTACAACAGTTATGCATGTTCACATGCCAATGCAGAAAGGCCCATGAACTCTTCTATATAACTACAGAAAGGGCACTAGTAAATGAATATCATACTTGAGGGGAAACTCCTCAGGTAGCATTATGAAAAGATATTGGAAGTGGATTGGCCTGTCTTGAGCATCCTGAACACGGCAGCTTGCCCTCCCTGAGCCGAAGCAAAGCTCCCACCAGTGCCAGTGGCCATCTTCATGCTTGCCATACGTTCACTGCATTGCAGCCAATTGAGATTTTGAGTCATAAGGAAAGAAAAAGAATACCAACAGTTGAACTGAACATAACATTCTTTGGTCCTTATAAGCCAGCATCCATAGTTGTCTTCCCAAGTAGACACTGTAACTCAACCTAATATAGTCCCAACAAGCATATCAGCACAGATCCAATCATTGAAGTTCTCTAAATTTTGTGTAAATTTTTGTTGGAATTTAAAGAGGATCCTAGATTCTCTCAGCTTGAATCTTTTCAGACATTGTATAAATAAAGTATGAATTTTTAAGTGTTCATTATAACTGTACCTAAAGTGGACCCTAGCCTCTCATGTTAAGGTGTACGTTTCTTTTGCAAGAATCTAGATGAGACAAGGTCAAAATTAGGTGCACTAACCTTAAACATGACATCTAATGTGTTTGACATAATCTTGAACAAACCTCCATTATTATGTTTAAAATATCTTAGAAATTTACTCCCGAATACTTAAATGATATAAAGTAGTTAGGTAGGGTTGAATAGCATGTTAGACACCCAACTACAGTAGTAAGTGATCAAACATCAAATTAACACAAAGTCAAGAAGGCCTCACCTATTTAATAACACAATAATGCCTGCACCTATTATTTAAAGAATTGAAATCACTTCTCCAACCCATAGAGTCTAAAGTAAAGTCATAGTTTATCTTCCTCACAAGGCTGGCACTCCCTCCCTTTGCTCCTCTAGCATAGTTAGTAGAACCACCGCCAACAGACTCTTTATTCACCAACAAACTCTATATTCGCCATAGTCTCAAGGCCAACATTAGCCAACTGGAATGACTGAATGAGTCGCCTAGCCGAAGATTGGTTGAGTTCTGAACTTGTAACGATAGAAGCAAAACGATGGATTCAGATCCTTAGGTGGAGCACTCGGCCTCTCAAGTGGAGAAAACCAGACGAATTTGGATTCTAAGGAGCACCAGTGAGCCTCAAAAGAAACAGAAAATCCATAACCAGCAAAGTGTTTCAGATCACTAGAAGCAATCTGATTCTTTTCTGTTGATGAAGTGACTTACGTGATAGGGACAGGAGCTTCGTCTTCCTCGTCGGAGGAGCACACAACGTTCCGCAACCGGCTGCCTCCCGTGGGCGGGCTCCTCGCACTCGGCGAGCGGGAGAAAGCAGAAGAAGACGACGACGAAGAAGAAGAAGAAGAAGTCATGGGAGGAGTCAGCACGGGCTTCCGATCTTCCTGAAGTAGTGAATTCTCAATCAATGACGTCGTGGAGACTTCCAAGTCGGAGCCCGAGGTGCGAGGCTTCGGAATGGCCCGACCGCCCCAGGAGTTTGAGCGATGGAGACGGCATCGGAACGAGCCGGCGTGAGTGGTGGGCGCACACAGGCAAGGCATCTCGACTGTTGTCAAAAACACACCAACAAGCTACTACAGCAGCAGGAGAGGAGCTTCAACCAACGCACGAGCTCCGACTTTGAGAAACGGATCTATTGTAGCGTCGTCTACCACGCAGAAAAATTCACAGTGCTCCACGTATTGAACGCAAATTGAAGCGCTCACAAGGCAGAAAACTCCAAAGAGAAGTTAAAAGAAAATATCACAAGAAAAGGATGCAGCAGCAGCAGAGAACCTTCAATGACCCGATTAATACTCACGAGCACAATGTTCGGAGTTAATTGACTGCAGCGACGTCGAAAGCGCCCAAATACGCAAAGCAATTCACACGACTCCACGCCCAAAGACGCAGTACCATCAACATAAAAAAAAACTCAAAAAAACTCAAAAATGATGTGTACAATAAATCGAAGGGAGTAACCAGACACGGATCAGGCACACTTCGGAATCCTGAAAGCGAGGCACTGTCGAATCGAGGAAAGAAAAAGCGGAAGAAATCCAAAACGAGATGCAAGGCGAGCTGGGAGTTCTTATAGAAGGAGCGTAGAGGAGAGAGATGACCCGCCGATTCAACGGGTCGGGTTTGGGGGGGCCGGACCCGACCCGGGCAGGCCCCCCAGCCAGTTCCCCCAGACTGAGCTGACTTCCTTGTTCCTTGTGCAAGACTCTAGTATTGGGGTGTTTTTGACTGAATTTTATATTTTAATTTGTTTCCCCCTAGATGGGAAAAAGTACTCAGTAGGTACCACACCCTGAATATATGTGAAGAATATGATGGACGCTGCTTCAACAAAAACTGTTGTATTGAAACTTTGGATGGCCAGACAAATGGTTCAAATCCAATTCTAAAGGGGTGGCTACGTAATTTTTGAGCTCCTGGATACTGGGAGCATTTTGTGACGAGAGTACAGTCCAGTGTGGTAGGATGATTTTTTACTGGAGGTAACTTATCTGGAATAACTTCAGGTAACATAGCGCCATGTTGTTTAGAAAGAGGATTCACTTGGGTTTAGGTGTCGAAATGAATTTCCATGTCAGATTTTCAGGGGTTCACGTCAGCTCACACCATTCACAAGTTGACACGTGGCACTTTTTAAATACAAAAATGGCATAATTTGTGTTGAATCTGACCCCACGTAGGATACTACTCTCAATGAATGAATGCGTTTAAAAGAGCACTAGCTCACCCAAAAAAATTCCTTCCGTCCAAGATGCTTAGAGCATTTTGGGACGAGAATAACGTTTGGGAGGACACTTTTTACTACGAATAACTTAGAACTGGCTTACACATAGTATCTTAGGCCAGGACCTCACTAATCATTGGTGGAATCTATACTCCAAAAGAACCTGATTCCCATTCCACTGATGTTTTAAAACTCCATATATAAGCTGGTTCTTAAATCCAAGTCCTTTGGGAAGTTGTTGCACTATTGGGAATTTAGGATGCAAGACACCCATGGAGATGCTTGGATTTGATGGATAATTGACGCAGGTGATTATTGGCATGGTGATCGATTTGTTTTCTCTCTCTCTCATTGTGTTTGTTGCTGCAGATTAAGGTAAACCAGCCTATGACAGGCATAATGACTGATTTGGTATGTTGCCATTAGCACAATAAAATCAGATTTTTTTCTAGCAGAGACAACTTTGAGAAATGAAAGAAGCAGTTAAAATTTTAGTTTTTGGACAAAGTAGGAATTTGTTATGAATTTTTTAAGTATTTTTCCAAAACAGTCTGTAGACTATCTGAAATCAATAAAATATGTCTTCATGATGGTCATCTTACCACCTAATGCAGTCTTCAGATTTCCTAACACAACCACAAGAATTTTTAATGTGGCCATCACACAAAGGAATAAAAAAAACCCTCTTTATGATGAATTTACACTCACAATGTGTAAGTGTCCTATGTCAGTCATTACTAATTCTATCACAATCACCTAATGCACTAATGTGGGTCACTAACCAACCTAATTAAATTGTAGAAGCAAAAATCTGAAATGGACTGTAATGGGAGGGTTATGTAGATGTCTGCATTAGACAGTTGGCCTGTCATAGGCTGGTTTACCTTAGTTTAGTTGCTTCCATGACATGAGATCCTCTAAATTTCTTCATTGTATTTAGAAATAAGCCAAGCTATACGTGTCATTAATCCTATAATGCCCCCCAATTCTTTTTTGCATTTTTGTTTATTTCAGCTACATTATATCTTAGTATAAATATATTATTTGTCACAATTTCATTAAATTTATTTAAGCATTATTTTCAATGAATGAAAAAGTTTGATTCCAAAGAAATAACATCCAATATAAAACATTTTATTAACACCTAAAGGATCATGACTATGTTTTCACCAAAAATGCTCAAAAACTACCATTTCTAGTACAAACACCTAGTTTTAGACAAAAAAAACATTTTTGGACACATGTAACTATAGGATCTTATAGTAAGCTAGTTTGAGGAGATGTGGAAAAATTTCAGAAATTTTCAATGTGTAGATTGCAAGATATTAGAGTTTGAAGTGATAAACCCCCTTGTTTGGGCCTTGCAAAAAATTGGGTAGCTGCACTTCACGAGATCACATTTGTATGAAAAAATATTTTGAAATGGTGGTGCTTCTTTAGATTCATTCTTCAAGGCAAGTTGGCTACATGCTTGAAAGACTTTATATCATTTGGAGTTGTACAACATATAAGAAAAAAATAGTAGTAGAAAGAAGTAGAGAATGATTCAAAATACTAAATTGTTAAGAATTTAGCTGTGGAATTAGAAAAATGCCAATTCCAATGGTTGCAATGTTGTAATAAACATTCTATATCCTGTGATTTTATTTTATTTCAAAAATATTGAAAATTGAATAAAATAAAGGACTTCTAAGTTTATTTTAGAGTAGAGAATCCATAACTGCCTGCAAACTAAAATTCCTCATAACTTTTGATTCATTGATCAAAATGGAATGATTCAAAGCTTTCCATGAATATATAACCCTAGAAAATAAATTTCAAATTTTGGTTTCTGATAAAAGTTTTTTTTTTATAAATCTGCTCGGACAACCCATTTACAAAAAAAAATAACATATTAGGCCATAACTTTTGAATCATATTTCCAAATGTCATGAAATTTAATGCACATAAAAGATATTCTTTGTCCTCTCCTTCTATTGAAATTTCAGCCAAAAATTTACAAATCTTCAGTCACATGTACCTGCCCAAATTTTCTATGTTGCCAGAAACCGCATGCGGATCCTTTAAGGGTTAATCCAGAATATGCACTTTAGTGAGGGTTTAGGGTTTTGTCAAATCCCAAGGGCTGGCTCAATGGCACAGTGTAAGTTAGTTTCTCACATTGGAGAAGCTCTCTTGGAGCTATTTGAGGCCAAAGTACTGTAGTGTACAGTACAGGAAACTTGTTTGCTGGAGCACCTTGGAATAATTTAGAGCCACAATTTTGTCCTTTTTGTTCTGCTTCATGATTGTGAAAATTTGGGGTCAAGCAAGATAAGTTACACGGTGCACGTCTACTGTAGTTGATGGATGGGTCATGTAGAGTGTGATAACAAGATACCCGTAGTGGCTGGATAACTGGATATTCTGGAGGAGGTTGACCAGAGGTTAAGTTCGTTTAGTTGCTATCTCCATGACAAACGCTGCACCTAACTTTCTCTTCTTTTCTATTGGGCCCTGAAAACAGACCATTAGTTGCACCAATTGTAAATTTAATATTCTCTGTGCTTTCGAGTCTGCACAGAGACTATGGCGTCCACTCTCGCATTGGGGATCCAAGTTTCCAAATCCTTTCTGCAAGCGCAATAACCCCCCTTAAGTCCTATTGGTTCTACGGGGGTCAAAATGCGACTTTGGGTAGGCTCATATGGTGTCAATATGCATCATAATTTACTAGAACTTTGTGTACAACTAGAAAAACACATAAGCTTCTTGGGAATATAATTTTTAGTTCAATCAATGCTCGGAAGTAGAAGTTATTGCACAAAAAGTCAAAATTGGAGGTTGGCAAGTAGGCCAAAAAAAATCATAGAGAGTCAAAATATGTTTAAAAAAATATTTTTTTCCTGAAACATGACATTTTTGTCTACATGTAGAACTTTGAATCATTCTATTTGAACTAGTGATGAGAAAGTTATGGACGATCTTGTTTTTTTGGGCAATCTAAGGATGTTAAAAAACGACAACTTTGGGTCCAACTTCGAATGCTAATATCTTCCAGTCTTTACAATCAAATTTGATAAAAATAAATAAATTTTACCACATGATCTCGAACAAGTGAAGTACAAGATCTGACAGTTAGATTCTAAAAGAATGTTTTTTTTGCTTTCTTGGATGAATGCAACAAAAATGGAAATTTTGAGCATTTTTTGACAAAAAAATGGCCTTAAAACTTCAGGAATTAAGGTAGCTACATTTAAAATTGTACAATTAAGCAATTCAATATGGTTGCCATTATTATATTAAAAAACTTTTGGTGGGATCTTGTGGAAAGCTAAAAGGGGATTCTAGATTCTCTAAGAATGCATTTTTTGGACACCATATGAATAAACCATTAATTTTCAAAGTACTTAGAAAAGAATTTAGGGCTACCAACCATAAACTCTTGTGAATAGTGGAAATACACTTTAGGCAAGAATCTAACCTTTGCAATTTTGGGAAGCATATGTTTTAACCCCTAAAGGACCAAACACCGTTTTTTGACAACATAGCGTTTGGGGGCAGCTCACCATAAATGGAATTTTTATTTTTTTTCTTTGAAATTTTCACACAAGATGTGCCCGAGGAGTAGCTTTAGGGCCCAACAATTTTCATAACTTTTGACCACATGGTTAAAAAATTATGGTATGATATGTAGTTTTCATTGTTCGGCGGGCAGCCCGGGCAGCAAAAAAAACTTCTTTAAAAATCATTTTCTAGAGAAATAAAAATTTGAAATTGGTTCTCTAGATTTATATGCACAAGGAAAGCTTTGAATCATTCCACTTTGATTTATGAGATGAAAGTTATGAGGAATTTTAGTTGTAGGTAGTTTGTGGTTAGTTATGGAATCTCTACTCTAAAATAAACTTTGAAGTCCTTTATTTAACTCAATTTTCAATATTTTTGGAAAAACATATAAACACAAGATGTAGATTGTTTATTACAACATTACAATTGTTTGGATTGGCATTTTTCAATTCCATAATTAAATCCTTAACAATTTAGTGTTTTGAATCATTTTCTACTTCTTTCTACTTACTATTTTTTTCCTATATGTTGTACAATTCCAAATGATCTGAAAATTTTCAAGCATGTAGCTAACTTGCTTTGAAGAATGAATCCAAAGAGTTACCACCATTTTGGACATTTTTTCATACAAATGTGACCATGTGAAGTGCAGCTGCCCGGTTTTTCGCAGGGACAAAAAAAGGGGTTTTGTCACTTCAAATGCTAATATCTTGCAATCTACACAGTGGAAATTTCTGAAAGTTTTTCCACATCTTCTCAAACTAGTTTACTACAAGATCCTACGGTTACATGTGTCCAAAATTGTTTTTCTTCCAAAATTTGGTACTTGTACTAGAAATGGCAGTTTGGGAGTATTTTTTTGTGAAAACATAGTCAAAAACCTTTAGGGGTTAAGGTATATTTATCTTAATACTACACACCATGGTTAGGATTTGGCTAGAGTGGACAAAGCCTTGTACTATACTTGTTTATAGTTTGGTAACTTTTTTCCATCAATGTTGTAAATATTTTTTAAACTTTGCCGTCTATTTTCTTTTTAATTCCCATATCGAACCGCCGGGGTTCCAAATACAGTACCGAGTTCAATATTATTTTTCTGTTTTTTACTCTAAATCAAATAAATTACAGATTTTTTCACCAACTTTTTGTTTGATGTTTCCAGTTTGCAACAAGTCATTTTCCCAATTCCACCGGCTAACTTTGAACTATGTGACATGCATGAGGGCATGTAGTGTTGGCACCTGCAGTGTTTTTTTTTTTTGACATGCCCAAGCTTCAAAAGTGAAATTTTACTTCTGGGGGCACCGACAAGCCACCATGATTAGCCCAAATTAAGGCTGGGACTCTGTCTGTCATGGTGTGCGTTGTGCAAACTTCACTCCATGTGATGTGGAGCAATGGGTTTTCAGTTCAGTGTACTTCACCCTCTTCGCCCTGACTTCACTCGCATGGCAGTTTGACTGGGAAATGCCTTGGGAATCAGAAGGGAGGGGGGGAAATGGCACCATGAGGTACATCAATGCTGCTGGATTGCGGCTGCTGTATTGGTATGTGAAATTGGGGCACACCAGGGTGGGGTAACTTAAGTGAAGCCACACCACATTAGGGTAGCGAGGGTACATCACGTTAGCGTACTAAAGGCACACCATGTTAGTGTAACTTAGTGAAGGCACACTATGTTAGGATATGGAAGGCTCTCTACGTTAGGATAGCAAAGGGACACCATATTAGGATAAAAAGAAAATATTGTGTTATGGTATCCAAGGCACATCATGTTAGGGTAACAAAGAATCATTGTGTTAAAAAATCAAGGACACACCATATCAGGATAGCATGAGCACATCACATTAGAATAGCAAGGGTACACAACGTTAGGGTAGCGAAGGTATACCACATTGGGGTAACGAGGATATACCATGTTAAGATAGTGAGGGCACACTGTGTTAGGGGATCAAAAACACACCATATTAGGATAGCAAGGATCCACCACGTTAAAGTAGTGAGGGCACACCAGGTTAGACTAGTGAGGATACACAATGTTAGGATAACGAGGGTATTTCATGTTAGGATAATGAGGACACATTATGTTAGGATATCAAGGACACACCGTATTAGGATAGCAAGGGTCCACCATATTAGAATAGCAAAGATCCACCACATTAAACTAGTGAGGATACACAACGTTGGGATAGTGAGGGTACACCACACTGGGATAACAAGTGTACACCATGTTTTCAAGAGTTCCGGTATTGAATGTGATCAAAATTATTAAGATTAGATTCAATCATGAAAATTTCTTTGATAAAATAAATATTTTTTTTCACTCTCACTTTGGAGGTTTAAAAATAAATAATAAATAAACTGTCAGTGTATTGAGAAAGGGGCAAAATACAATCAGTTGGGGTCCCACTGACCTGGGGGTCTCTGAAGTAAGTACTACTCCATGGAGTGGGGCAGGAGTTTATTGCTGCAACAACAGATTTTTCATGGTGCTTGTGCTCAAAATGGATGATGTCCCACTTTTCATTTTGTTTTTAGTAACTAACTTACAGTATGGTCTGATCTGATAATGAGGTCAATTTTCAGCCAAACTGAATGCCCAGAAATGTGCTTGAATGACTGGATTGGCAGATCAAGAGATTATAGCTTTGGGAGTTGCAATATTCTTTTGTGTATTGCATTGTTTTGTGCCCGCAATAATTATGTGCTTATTTAGAACTCATTTAGAACTCCGTAAACCACTCCCACGATTCCTCCCGTTCATTTTGCGGGGTGGTTCTGCAGCGTAATGCCCGATTACGCGGGTTTTCCTGCGTAATCGGGCATTACGGATTTCTCATCCGGCTTCGATTTCTCCTGCCCAATTTTCATCCATCTGTTCGTGATTTACGTCGGGCAATGGCTCCTCGTCGGCGGGGATTGCGTGAAAAAATGCACCTCCTCGTCGGGCTCCGCCCTCCTCGTCGGTCCATTTTTTCACGCAATCCCCTCCTCCTCGGGCATTGCCCTATATAAAATCTTCCCTTCAATATGTGAGGGTATTGCAGAGTAAGCTTGTGCATGACACAAATCTAAAAATCAATTCAAAATCTAAAGTATTTCTATTATAACTACACTGAAGATGATATTTAGTGTTGAGTGACATTTAGTGTTTTTACCCCCCTACTAGCTACAACACTAAATCTGAACTTGTCCACAATTAGTGTTAGACTTGAATGTGCCGGCTGCAAACTTCAGAGCCTTGTAACTTTTGCAAAAATTCTTCAAATAAGGAAAATGAGATGTTTTTCGGCATCTACAAAAACTGTAGATGCCGAAAAACATCTCATTTTCCTTATTTGAAGAATTTTTTGCAAAAGTTACAAGGCTCTGAAGTTTGCAGCCGCCTAGCCCTAATCGGTCTGATTCTGTCCGTGAACAGTGATATTCCGTCTGATATGACAACTCTGGTTCATATTTAGTGTTTGAATTGACATTTAATGTTACTTACTTTCATAGGGTAATTGGCTTTTAGTGTATGCCTTCGTATTTAGTGTACAAGACACTAAATATCATCTTTAGTGTAGTCATTGCAAATCAACGAGGTTGGGAGAACAAATTCTAAGGGGAAACCACCCATAACGAATAACTTAACCCTTAAATGCTCAGCCCTTGGTATACGGTTTTCAAATTACGAAGTACAATACCATATGCCTAGCAATAAAGAGAATGAATTGAAAGCCTAACAATGCACAAATTTCCAAGCATTGACTAATTTGATTGATTCTGTAATTTTGTGCTTTTATCCCACATCCCAAGACTGATCAGATTTAATGAAGATTCAAATGAGTATGTGAAGGAATGAGCCATCCATTCAAAATTGGCCAACTCAAACCATAGTACATAAACTACATTAATCTTACTACACAATGAATGAACAACCCAAAAGCTGAACAGTGAATTTCATTAAGACCAAAATATTGTATGATATTGTATGGTATTAGAAATCGTAGGCCATTTTGGGTTGCTCTGAACGTTTAAGGGTTAGACATGATCTGCAGCATTATTTGGCAAAGTGAATATTTTCAGAAGTGCAAAGATAAAAATGGCACGGATAGCAAAAAACTGGTGAATTTATAGTTTGAGCTGAAATTACTATGAATTATGAATGCTTGAAGTTGGACTCAACCCATGTCCAATGTCTATAGTCTTAGAGCATCCCCACTCCAACACGGAGAAGCAACACTTCAAATGGTTTGAACCGTTGATCTTAGAAGATTTTCTGAGATCAATGGTTCAGACCATTTGAAGTGTTGCTTCCCCGTGTTGGAGTGGGGATGCTCTTACAAAATTGATCACTGGAAGAGTATCCATAGGTAACTTTGGCACACAAAAGGAGGGATAAGTGGCATGGAAGTATTGGGATCATAGTGGTCCAAAACCCAATTTATTTGAATTCAAAATTATCACAAATGATTCCCACACTCTCTTGAATTTGAGACCTTGTACTGGTTGCCTACGGGACAATGGCTAGTAATGGGTGATTCCACCTTAGAGCTAGATGTTTAAGACTTCAAGATTAGTTGCATGCCATCATTCATTAGTCCATATAGGTCAAATGTGCATTGAGATTTGTTCAAACAAACTTCCATTAAGTCTCCTCCAAGGAAGAGCCCTTGATGTTTCATTATTACAAATTGCTAATTCTTGGATTTTAAGAATAAGTTTATTCTTCATTTGAGAATGCATCCAAGCTCCAAACAAACCAAATTGAGTTTAATTGGAAAAAAAACGAAGAGAGATAAAATTATATGCCATCCAATGAAGTAGATGGTCATATTTCATTTTCAAAGCAAATGGATATGTACAATTTTTTAGATCTCAAACCAAGTGAAATTGGTAAACTTTGCTCAAAGTCGAGAAATGAAGTAAAACTGACAAGCTTTAATCTTTACTAATGGTACATACATGTGTTTCAAGACCTCTCAAAAATCAAATATTTACTTTTTTTCAGTGAAAAATGAAAGCTTCCAATAGCTAACCTTCAAAACTAACCATAATTTTTTTGAAACGATTGAAGGAATTTAACTCCACATATCAAAATGAGCCTGGATTTTTTTTATTAACCATATATGGTTGATTGGGTAGATAGAAATGCAGTCATGACTTAACTTCTAAAGGACCTAGGAGACCACTCTAGGCTTTTTGAAAACTTGGGCAATCTCTATTGACTTCATAACTTGGTAATTTTTTAAGATGGATGCTATTCATCATAATCTACATGTGAATCTTTGTTTTGTATCATTTTGATAAATATTAAAAAAGTTAGAAGGATTTTTTTGATTTCATTGTCAAACTAGCAACAACAAATATATGTAAGAAAAATATTAATTATTTTTTTGAAACTATATAGATTGATACTTACTCAAAAACATTTGAACCATTCAATTCCAGATAGTGAGGTAAAAGTTATAAAGAGTTTTATTTTGCGGGCAATGAAGGTAGAAAAACATATAACATTATCTTTTTTTCTCAATTTTATTTAAAGAAAAAAAGATATTAGTTATTTATTAGGACATTCTCACCACTGGGAGCAACAATTATCAAATTCTTCCAATTGTTATTAGCAAATTAGTTATATCTTTCATTCAGTACCACCTTCTAGTTTGTAAATTTTTAAAAAATGATTATGAAAGTTTTTTGGTTAAATTATTTTGCATAGGTTTTCAATCCATTTTCAACATATTGACTAAAATACACAAGTTGTATGAATGTGTTTTTCTAAAAATGTCCAAAGACAAAACTTCACCTTTTGGAAGGGCTAGAAAGCCTACATTTTGAAGTTTAGGTATATTGACCTTGCAATTGGTGGGAATCTTCATTCCAAAATTTTGGGATAATGCACTTGAACAAGTTAACCATATGATCCTATGCTTGAATTTGTTTAAAACAAATTTTGATGAATATTTCAACCATACTTTGGAGACATGTATTTTGAAATAGTTTTGAGCCTCTAAACATGAAAGAATTTTAGGGACTAACCCCTAAAGGACTAGCATGCATTTTTTGGCAATATTGAAATTTTGGGCAAGTACATGTGATTGGAGATTTTCATATTTCTGGCTGAAAGTTTAATAGAAGTTGTGTGCAAGGAATGTCTTTCATATGTCAAGTCAAAAGTTATGCCCTAATATGTTACTTTTTCCCCCGGCCGAGTAGTCCGGGCAGAGAAAAAAAATCACTTTTTCATAAAAAATAAATTGAAATTGATTTTCTAGAGTTTTATATACATAGAAAGCTTTGAATCATTCCATTTTGACCAATGAGTCTAAAATTATGAGGAATTTTAGTTTGCAGGTAGTTATGGATTTAGTCTACTCTAAAATAAACTTTGAAGTCCTTTATCTTACTCAATTTTCAGTATTTTTTGAAAAAAATAAAATCATAGGATGTAGATTGTTTATTACAACATTTCAACCATTGAGATTGGCATTTTTCAATTCCATAACTAAATTCTTAACAATTTTGTATTTTGAATCATTCTCTACTTTTTTTTACTTACTATTTTTTTCTTATATGTTGTACAACTCCAAATGATGTGAAAATTTTCAAGCATGTAGACAACTTCTCTAGGAAAATGAATCCAAAGAAGCACTACCATTTTGAACATTTTTTCATAGAAAAGTGAGCTTGTGAAGTGCAACTGCCCTGTTTTTTGCAGGGCCAAAAAAATGATTTTAACAAATTTGAATGCTTATATCTTACAATCCACGTAGTGGAAATTTCTAAATTTTTTACCACATGTTCTCAAGTCAGCATACTACAAGATCATACGATTATGCGTGTCAAAAAAAGTTTTTTTTCAAAAATTTGGTACTTGTACTAGAAATGGCAATTCTTTAGTGTTTTCGGTGAAAATATAGTCATGGAACTTTAGGGATTAAGATTGAAGTGCCTATTTCAATTAGCTCCCTTGTGAAGGCTTTTTAGGATGACCTATTGTGGACAATAGGTGAACATATTATTTATTTCAAAATATCTTCTATTTGTACCTTCTCGTCCATTCATCTCTCTTCCTTCTTTGCTTGGGGAGAAGTGCCAAAACCAACCGTAGTAGGTGAGTGTATGAAACTAGGATGGGTCCAAATGAAAAATCCTCATTAATATTAAATAAAATATTCATTCTTGGAAAAATAGGTACTTCTACCTTAAAGATCATCTGCGGTAGTGAAACTCAGTCAAGTAATTAATTTAATTTGAGTGGCCCTTGGATAATGAATGACTGGCTGTCTGCCTTATATTCCATCTGAATTTCAATGCAATATATTATATCAATTTATTTATTTATTATTAATTTTTATTTTATTTTATTTTATTTTTTTGACACAAATGAACGGAGAATCATTGCAAAAGGCACTATCAATTAATTTCAGTTGCATATGCTCTAACGTGTCGTATGTACGGTAATTACTGTACAACTCTGCCTGATTATTCTATTGGTTTCCACGTCAGCATGTATGTTACTGGACCCAACTTCTCCTTCTGACTGGGCTTGGCCCTTTTGCCTCACTTGCAGTTGCTTGCTTCCTACACGATAAGGTGATGATTGGACCGCTGTCATGATTTGCAGGTGGAGCATCGCCACGGTGGCCCTGTACTCTCGCCCGGCCCGGCAGGAGACCGGCAGAGCGCCTGCCGGGTCCTGGAACGTCCCACCGAGGACTCAGCAACGGAATTTCAGTTCACGCCCAAAACGAACAGCAGAGTCTGTCTTGGGCCGTTCAAATTTCACGGAGCGAACACAATCCGGCGAACTGGACGTTGCCGGGTCTCAATCTGTTTTAGGATTGTCGGGATCTGGGATTGTTCACAACCTACTCCAAACAATGATTTTCTGTTCAGTATCGTTTGGGAGAAGTACTGGTATCGTTTGAGAAGTATCTCATGAATACTCATGGGACACTTGGGTGATATCTATATCAAAAGTAGTTGATACCTGGTCTTGAAAAACAACAAATAAAAATCTGGCTATTTTGACCTTCACGAAATATAGACAATGTCTTTTCTTTTGGTTGTAGTCAAGTGGTAAAAATCCGTGCGTAAAAAAACATTGGGGCCAAACTCCAAACCCAAGCTCATTGGAGTCAGAACATTTCCACCCTTCCACGGGGATATTGCCTTGCCAAATGTTTTTTGGCAGGTTCAAATGTCTTTTCAGGCTTCACCAACTAAATAGTTCACTTGACTCTTTCTCTCCATGTCTCTATTGTACTCAACGTGACAACGTGGTTACTGGATGTAGACTACCGCTTTGCACTCTCATTGGTGGGAGTTTCTATAATTGTTAGACTCTTTCTCTCCATGTCTCCATCTTACTCAACGTAATTACTGGATGTGGACTACCACTTTGCAATCTCATTGGTGGGATTTCTATAATCGTCAGATTCTTTCTCTCCATGTCTCCATCTTACTCGATGTGATTACTGGATGTGGACTACCACTTTGCACCTTTGTTGGTGGGAGTTTCTATAATTGTCAGACTTTTCTAAAAGTATTACAACAACATTGTCAGACAAGCAGAATTCCAGCTCCGTGAAGAGATGGGAGGCACCGTCACAATGGAGGGTTGAGGGCTCATTTTACAGAGCCTGAGTTTTTATTTCTTTCTTAAACATGTTTGAAGTGGGGGGAGATCTAGGAAGCCACGCTCACTATAAACTTGGGCTAGACTTCTTTCCACTAAAAGAGTAGAGATGCTCTAACAACCTACCTCCAAGATAACTAATTTTGACCGCTTTTTAAAACCGACCATTATAGATTCTTTCTTGAAATGTACTCCCACTATTCATGAGAGTATATGATCGGTTTTAGAATACACTTATTTTCAGTACTTTAAAAATTCTTAGTTTATTCATCCGGTGTTCAAAAAATGCATTCTAAGAGAATCTAGAATCTCCCTTTTGAATACCAACAAGACCTTACAAACAAGATTCAATGTAATAATGGAAATCATGCTGAATTGCTTATTTGTGCAATTTTAGGTGTACTTACTTTAACCCTAGACCGCCCATGGCCGGTTTGGATTAAAAACAATGTAGCTTTTGAAGTGCTAAAAATCTAAATGAGAATAAGTTATACAGATCTTTACCGTACAATCTTGTAGTAAACATGCTGTAGATGATGTGGAACAAATTTGGAGTCATTTGACCGAATGGATTGAAAGATTATAATGTTCTAGTGTTGAAAAAAGATGCTGAAATTTTCCTTGCAACACACTTGGAGGTGAATTTGGATTCCTAAACCTACTCAAATGAAAAAACTTGAAATTACAAAGTGATTCAAAACCAACATATAAACACATTGGTGAAAAAAAATATCATTCAATTGACTCAATGTGTTTGCAAAATGGCTTGCAAACATCAAAAAATAGGCAAGAAAAGTTGCAAAAAACACACATGAGGCTGAACCTCCATCTACTAAAACGCTTCTCAGTAACTCATAACTTCTTGGATTGATATGAAATTTTAGCCACACAAACTAGACAAGTATGCGCAACCTCTCCCAAAAAAAATATTGGAAATGGACAATGTATGAAGAAGATATAGGCCGCCAAAGTTCACTGAAGTCCAAGAATGGCGGAATTTTGAATTTTGAATTGATCCCAAACATTCAAAAGAACTTGGATTGACATGAAAATTTCACCACAATAACTAGACTTCAAGGGGAATCTAACCCAACAAATTTCATTGAAACCGAACATTGGATGAAGGAGATACAAGCCCCCGAAGTTGCAGCCAAGAAGTGCACTTTGGTGAATCAAATTGAGCCTGTGAACTTCGATTGGCTTCTAAAACATCATTACCTTTTGGAATGATTTGAAAATTTTACCACACAAACTAGAAGAAGAGGCGCAAATTCTCCAACAAGTTTTATGGAATTTGGACATCGAATGCAAAAGTTACAGTGGTTTGAATTGAACTCAGAACTATGTGAGGACACTTTTTGTCCACTTGGGCGGTCTAGGGTTAATTTGTTGTGCAACCGCCTGCGCATTTTGGTGGGGCCCTGTCATCAACTTACTAGTGGGGCCTTTTCCAAGTCAAAGTGGGCTCTCGCCGTCTGGCGCTTGTGACCCCCGACACAGGCTTTGCCGCGTCAGCTGAGCTCGTTAACTTACTGCCATTTGGCAGCTCGAGGCACCCGACGTGGACCAGCTCTAACGTGCTTGATATTCTAGAAGACAGTTAAACGAAAATGGCCGGATTAATTTGATCAGACTCACTCATCTCTGATTTTTTAATTTCCATTTGGAACCAATTTTTTAAGAAATTTAAATTTTTTTTAGGTCGAATTCTTGCCACTTTGAGAGGTTTGAGCCTGTCAAAATCCTTCCCTTCAGAATTGCACCAATGCTATGAAGTCTCGTAGTAATTTACTTTTAACCTCTACAATTCAATTCGCTCTATGGGGCCAAAATGTGACTTCCGGTAGGCATAACATTATTAACCTTCCCTGGAGGGTCCCTTTTGCTCGCCCAAAATCAGGAGCCCTCAACAGTAGCCTCACCAATGACATACCAAGCTCTGATAGCTTCACCTTTGTCCAACCAATGACTTGTGCAACATTATAACTAAACTCTCCTCCCAGGTATATAGGAGGGAATTATACCTCCACCTGGGGGGGACGAAACCAAGCCTGTTAACAATGTTATGGGCTCATACAGTCTCAATATTCATCATAATTTAGTAAAACTTTGTATAAATCTAGAAAAACCCATAAGCTTCTTGGAAATATAATTTCAATCAATATCAATATAATTTCAATCAATATCCGGAAGCAAAAGTTAATGCACAAAAAGCCAAAAATGGAGGTTGGCGGGCAACACAAAAAAAATCACAAAAATTCAGAATATTTTTATTTTTATTTTTTTGCTAACACATTATATTTTTTTCTACATGTAAAACTTTGAATCATTCTATTTGGACTACTAATGAGAAAGTTATGGATGATCTTGTTTTTCGGTCAATCTAAGGATGTTCTTGAAAAAAAACTTTTTGTCCAACTTTGAAGGCTAATATCTTTCAATCCTTACGGTCAAATTTGATGAAATTTTTACCACATGATCTGAGACAAGTGAAGTAAAAGATCATATGGTTGGATTCTTTTTAAAAAAAATGCTTTTCTGCTTTCTTGGATGAATGTAGCAGAAATGGCAGTTTTGAGTGTTTTTTGACAAAAAAATGGCCTTAGGACTTTAGGGGTAAAGAAATCAAATGTTTTTTTGAACCAACGAGGTGGACATACCCATTGTCGTTACTTTCATTTTAAAATAACAATATAATGAGCCTAACTATGTGCAATTTTAAGTGAATGTGTTAATTTGTTAGTCATTTTGAGTTTTAAGTGAGCTACACACTTGGGTTTCTATAGTGCACTAAAGTTTGTAGTGTAGTTATTGCATAAATAAGCCCAACAATATGTGTTGCACTATAGGTATTGACTCTAGCAAAGAAAGCGACAACGATAGCATCTCTAGTGAAGAAAAAAAAGCAAGCCAATTCTTTAATGAAGGTACATACATTGAGTTTGCACAAAGAGGAGAGAGTCGTGCACGTAAAATCCATTGTGATTGTCGTAGGATTACATTCCTATGATGTACGCAATCTGCACAAGTTTTTCAATGTGTACAATATTGTATTAGATCCTAGTTTGTTCTCAAAACACAACCCCAATCTATGCATCATATCTATATTGAAAACCAAAAATTGGAGAGTCTTGTTCCAGCCGTGGATTCTAGAGTTTTTGAACACGTGCTCTAAAACAACCTGAGTCACTTTCTCAAGCAATAAAAGCAAGAGCTACATGGTTGAAGTGGTTCCAACAATTTTAGCAAAGGTTAAGGCAAACTATGATCTAGTTTTATCATTTGTCTAGTTAATGAATGATTGTGAGGAAATTGAGTGGGTGGACGATGAAGTCGTGGCATGTGGTTGTCTATTGAAGAATATTTTCAAGAATGGCCACACTAAGATGCTTTTTGACTTTTTGAATATTGGTCACAAACTGGATAAATTATGTTGCAACTCGGTAGCTAACATTAACCCCTAAACTCGCAAGGCCTTTTTTCATCAAAACCAACTCAAAACTGCTATTTCTATTTTAAAGAGCACAAAACTTTAAAATTTGTTTTATTTTACATATCTAATCATAGGATCTTGAACTAAACTAGTATAAGAATGAGTAGATATTTTTCCAGAAACTTTGACTGCATAGATTGCAAGATATTTGCATTTAAAGTGAAGAAAACAAGATTTTTTATACCTTCATTGACTAGATTTTTGACTTTGAATCTTCTTAAATAAAAAAATTTCACTATTGATTTTGATTTTCTGCTTTTTTATGTTGAAGAATTGAGTTGAAAATCTAGGATTTTTTAAAAACAAAAAACACTTAATTTTCACTTATTAAAAAATTGTTAAGTAGAAGTAGGTTAAAGATTGAAAGGATAACTACACCTTTAATAGCTCTAGGATGGAAATGAAATAGCGTAATCCCCACAATCAAATTGTTCTAGCAAGCAAATATAACCCTACCTAACTTCTTTTTTTGAAAAATTATATAAATTGCATTCAAAAATGCCTTCTATAACAATATTTTCCAAAAAAGTGCTTAGATTGCCCAAACAAATACAATTGTCCATAACTTTCTCATCGCTAGTCCAAATAGAATGAATCAAAGCTTCAAATGTAAAAAATATATAGTCTTTGAGAAAAAAAATTCAAAATTCAAAAAAATTCAATTTTTTTTGGCTACCCCTCAAGTTGCTTTTTGGACTCACAATGACATAACTTTTGTACCCGTGCACTAATTAAAATAAGAATTGTATTTTCCAAAAGCTAATGTGATTTTCTATCTTCAAAAAAATGTTCAAAAAGTTATGTCAAAAATTGTGATCACATGAGCCTATCCAAAATTCTAAGTGTCCCCTGTAGGGAACTTGGGACTTTAGGGGTTAAAATTCATGGTAATTTAAAATAAAAATAAAATAATGTAAATTCCTTACAACTTCAAAAAATAAATATAAAATATTACATTCATAGGTACTTGCAAAATGAAGTTTGAAAAATTAATTATAGGCTTTTTCTATGAGGGTTAAAAGTCTTTAGACTTCAATTAACATGGAAGTCTTAGCACCTATGAACTCATCATAATAGATTTTGGAAGTGTATGTAGAACAATAGTTGATGTTGAACCCTGTATTTATCAAAATACAATAGATACCTTAAAAGTATAGACCCTATCAACTCTAGTAATTTTTAAATCCAAATTTTATAGCCTTTGTTTTAGAAATTTACTGAACTCCAAGGGTTTCTACTGTTTTTTTCAAGTTATTTTTTTAACTTCCTTAACTTGAAAGACAATGAACCCATAGTTGCAACATGAACATTTTAAACTTTCATAGTTTTTTCTTTTTAAACTCCAAATTCTTTGAGCCTTTATTCCAAAAAATTATTAGACTTCCAAGGATTCCATTGATTCCCTCAATATAAACTTTTAAACTCCCCCAATTGAAAGACATTAGCTCCTATGTGAACTTCATTTAAGTCATGCAATTATGAAATTCCATTATTTTAGTCAAAGGCTTTGTGCCACCATTTTCTTAGTTGTGACTTCAAATGGGACCTATAGTCATAAATATATCCTATATTTGTTAATACAAAAATTCCATTGATTGATTAAAAAATCTTTTATTTTTTATATTTTAATTTCTTTAATTCTAAGTTTTCTTGGTCTTAGTTTCGTCAATTAATTGACCCCCAAAGGTTTTCATTAGTTCCTTCAAAATCTTTTAAACTCCTTAATTGAAAGATACAATGGACTTCCATTTTTTACTCTTACAACTTTGAAATTTCATTATTTTTATGTGGGGCTTCATTTCATCATTTTTGTCTTGATTATTTCATTTAGCCAGCCCCCCCCCCCCCCCCGCCCCCCCCGTTTGCTAAGCAGACCCTTTGTATATGAAAATATATAAATCTCAAAAATCATTCAATAATGAGAGAAATTAGTTTTAGTATAAAAATTTCGTTATTGAAAATTTCTCACTTGCAATTGAAAGCCAATCAAAGCTAAATTGACTCTTCAATTGTATGTAAAATTCTTCTACAAATATTGCAAAATATGATGTGTCCAAATTGTGAAGTCTATTAAGCAAGAAGACAATAGAGATGTGAGGTGGGTACCTTCAAATTGCCATTTTTTTCTCCTATTATTAGATTGGTCAAATTTTAGTATTTTCTTATTGACAAGTGAAAATAGGTTTCAACATACCAAAGAACACAATCATTTGGAGACCATATACAAAAGTTATGAAGGATCAAAGTTCTTTTGGTAGAGGTCTTAAAATTGTTTCTTCTACATGAATACATATTATTTTGGAGATGTACACATAGTAATAATGGCAATTTTGGATTAGTTGCGCATTGTGGAGTGCCCACAAGGTGGATGCCCCCAAATTGCCATTTTTAAATAATTATTATGCCTAATTACTATTATTAGATTGGTCAAATTTTCATATTTTATTGTTGTCATGTGAAAAGAAGTTTCAACACACCAAATTACACAACATTTGGATACGATATGCAAAGATTAGGAAGGAACAAAATTTGATTTAAAAAAAAATTCTTTTTCATAAGTACAAACTGATTGACTTTGGAAATGCACTAGACATAAAGTGAAGATGGCAGTTTAGGATTAGTGATGCATTTGGAGGAGCCCACTCTGAAAGCAAAACAAAATGCTCTATCTTCGTATGTAAATAACAACAATGAAATCTAAAGACAATTTCAATGTTATTTTAAAAAAATCTCAAAATTTTGGGACATAAGTATATCTTAGGAGGGAAAGATACACAAATCAAATAATATGACCAAAAGAAAACAAGGGGTAACTCCTTAGCTTTGATCACAAGAGAATATTCACTCACTTACCGTAGAGAACTCCAATTTGTAATGACTAAGGTAGACCAACCCAATTCCGTCTATTAATTTTGGTCCCAATCCCGTCTAGAAAAACATCCAAGTCCATTCATCTTTCTAACAAAATCAATGCATTAATGCATGCAAAGGATAACGTGTCAATCCTTGATTGGTGAGTAGTTAATCTCTCAAGGACCAAGATGATACAGTATATCTTCTTCAAATTTGCAATGGCAAATTTTCAATAGGGTGAAACAACCCTCAATATTTTGTATACTAAGATCTTGTAACATGTTTATTACATTGTCCGATTTTCAAAATTTAATGTGAGAAGTGTTTTAAAATTTATTTTGGAGATGAAGTCTAGTAGAAAAAAAAAAGTAAACATAATGTTTTTCCAATAGAAGGAATAATAGGAATGGAAAAAAACGTTTTTTATTCTGCACAAAGAAACTTGGTCTAGAGATTTTGTTTCCAAATTTGTATTTTTTGCAATTTTTAAAATACAAGATTCAATCCGGTGTGATTGAGATTATAAAATAATTAGAATGATTCCAAATTGTTTGGAGATGTTTTAAACAATATGCTAATGATATCAATTATTATATTTCAAAAATTGACACTTCTATATATATATATATATATATATATATATATATATATATTTGTTGGATTCAATTTGGTCAGTTTTGGCTTTCTACTCCTTTATTTGAAAATATATATAAATTTGAGAGAATTTTTTAATTTTCAAAGTTGTACTTTAAAAATACTAAATTGATTTAAGATTCTAATACAATTTCTTTTGAGGGGGGAGTAAAAAAGCATTCATCTTCTTATCATTTTTCTTCCTCCAAAGTTGTGTTTTTTGCCTGTAAAGTTGATCATCCAAAATTGTTATAATCTAAAAATCCAATGGTCAATATTTATAACAATTAGTACCAAACATACTACACAAAATAGTCTTTATTTTTGTATAGTTAAAACTAAAAATTTAAAACACATCCATGTGCAAAAGAATATCAAAGTGGGACAATTTATAGAAAACCTCCATTGTCAAAAAGTTGTTGGGCCTTGAGGGATGAAGTGCCAGTAGATACATGAAAAGGTGGTTATAGGTGATTTATGGGACAATCATAACTCCACTCTATGTGCGGTTTTGTAATTTTAGAGTATACTACTTTAGAAATTAACAAAAATTACAATTTTAATGGAGAAATTATAATTCAACTTGGGTTTGATTGGTGAACAAGTAGACACCTTGGAAAAATATATGACCCTCTTGGAGTTTAACCCAAGATCTTTTGATTGCAAATCAGGGTGGTAATAGGCTTGTCTACCTTACAATCCCATTTGACCATTTCTGAACCAATTTTTTTTAGAAAGGTACTAAAAGAATTAACAAGTATTGCGGTGCAAGCTGAGATGGAGACTAATCTGTAATTTGAGGTGCACAAGAGCATGGGGAGGGACAATGATCGGGGTGAATCACCATTAAGTTCAATGTTAGCTAATGCTTTTGGAAAAATAACCGATTGGAGTGTAAAAATGACGGATTCAAAACTAGATAAAAAATTGGTAGGATTGGCAAGCAACAGTGTGCAAAAATAAAAAGTGGATATGTATTTCCACTTTCATGAAATTGTTAGATTTTAGCCACTAGCCAATTTGAATCTAAGTTTAATATTTATATTTTTGGAGGCGCATATATACTTGGAAAAGGCAGGCCGGTGGATATCAATTTCGGAGACCCATATTTTAGTTATGACATCCTCATTCTCTAAATCTTGTTTTTACTTGCATGAGATCATCTAAGCCACACGTGCATCTTTGTACTTGCTAGTTACAATTCTTACATTGCCGAGCTAGTTTTGGTATTGCCGCTTCTAAGGTAAAACGACTTATTTTGATTAGATTACTCCATAGTGGACACCTAGAGAATGATCCCATAATGGGGGTTTTCAATATGTGAGATTTTGGCCACAACACATGTCTTACATGACACTAATCACTACTAGAAAAACAGTGCCAAAATTACCAAAACATCAACCAATTTTTGTTGATTTGGGTACTGCATCGTCTATTTTCACAAGTTTTTGTTGATTTTCATAAAAATTGCCCAAATCACCAAAAAAATTTGTTAATTTGGGTACTGCATTTTTAAATTAATAAAAAATCAACACTTTTTTGTTGATTTTGACTAAAAAAATTCTCAAGTAAATTTTTTTATTTGAAAAAATATGTAAATTATCATAGTTAGTATTCTATAAATAGTTTGTTTATGGAAAAAATAAATAAATCATTCTCAATTTGGTAATTTTCAAAGTCAGCAGACTTCAAAGACCATTTAGGCATAGGAAAACAACTTTTTTTTAAGAACTTTGAACTAAGAAAAGTTTCTATATACAAGTATCTTTCATCTCCAAAAATCCGTTTGCAATTTCAAGTCTCCAATCAAAAGTTATGACTAAATTTCAGAGAGGGTCTTTCATTGAATTTTTTTTGACATTATGAAAGACCCTCTCTGAAATTTAGTCATAACTTTTGAATGGAGACTTGAAATTGCAAACGGATTTTTGGAGATGAAAGATACTTGTATATAGAAACTTTTCTTAGTTCAAAGTTCTTAAAAAAAAGTTGTTTTCCTATGCCTAAATGGTCTTTGAAGTCTGCTGAATTTAACAAAAAAGGAACAAAAAATACTTTAACTAGATAAAACAAAAAAATAACACAATACACACATGCATGTGTATGTGTGGTGCATTGGTTTGAACCTTGCACCCCAAGAATGAGGTGCAAGGTTCAAACCTTGTCCCCAATCCCAAATGGGTGCCATGTGGCGGTTTGCTAGTGTGGCCACTGCTCGCGTGGCGGATTGCCCGCTTGTCATTTGCCACGTGGCAGATTTTCATTGGTCTGGTTTTTTTTAAATTTGATTTTCAAAGAAAAAATTTAGTGCCCAAATTAACAAAAAAATAACAAAAAAATCAACAATTTTGTGTTAAAAAGTATCCAAATTAACACATCCAAATCAACAAAAAAATCAACACTTTTCTATTGATTTTTGTTGATTTGGGCACTGTTTTTTTCTTTTAGTGAATGGAGTGATTAGGAACCTCATTAGGAACTTCTAACTTTTGAGTGTAAATTCATTTTAAGGATTGACCTTTTAGGCCTTCTATGTTAGAAAATATAATGATTGCTTTAGGTGAACAAGATCAACATCATATATTTAGATTTTGTTGTTTTAGAGGTAGTCTAGAGACTCATTTGAGCCATGATGCACTGAATACTTCAAAAATTCATAGCACATTTATACTTTGTTTAAAAAATATAAATTCAATTGTTCTCATTGTTTCTCACGTTTCTCTTTATGTGGGAAGAAATTAAAAAATTTCAGTAATAACATGAGGCCAACTCCTAATTCTTACCACAATGGATTGTTTTACCTAATCATGTTATGCTTCTACCAACCAACACTCATACTCTTCACAATTGAGACTTCACCTTGATAGTTTCATTGGATTGAATATAACAAGGATTTGGAGAGGGTTTTCTGTGAGATTTGCAAAGACGAAACCGGTAAATATATTTATGCTAATGAAGGGTCAATGAACATTAAGGTTTCAACCTTGCAATACTATACAAAAATAATAGAATACATGAAATTTTCATGGGCAAAACATGATTGTCAAAAATCTTTACAATGGATTGTTGCAGCTGCAAATTGAGGGAGTGCTAGCATATGAATTTAGACTCTATGAGCCTATGAGCCTATGAGCCTACCTAAGAGTCTATATTATAGACACCTTATATGATTATAGGTGTCTATGTTATAAGGTACCTCTGTTATAGAATCTTTCTATATTATGGTGTACCTATGTTATAAATAAATATTTTGTAAGCTTGACACCTATGACTATATATCTTTGTATTCATGCACTAGCATCATTGTTGCAAATTGCACCTATGATAATGCCATTATGTCCCTTTTAGGGTTGCCTAGCTACTTTGTGGGCAAGAATATATGCCTTTCTATAAATTTCAAAATGAATAGAATCTTCTTTTATTTTGAAATATATTAAATGTTTTCAACATTCATTTCCATTGTATTATGATGAAAAAGCATGCGTAGACATATGTAGTATTGAATATTTGCAATGGAATTTAAAGGCAAATATTGAAGTATACCAAAAAAATTGGACTAATGATTGGTGAATCCATGGACAATTTAGTTAGAGGACATCTTGTTGTCTTTGTTACATTCTTAAAGGTAAATTTGTCTATAACTTGTTTCAAGGGTTTATTGTTAATAGTAGATGGGAAGAAGAAGTCAAAGGTCATTTTTTTATTGTCCCATAGGTGCTCTGAAGACATAAGAGCTTGACATGTCAAAATACCTTAGATTTGGATCTTAAAGGAGCAACTACAATGGTAGGGAAGCATACATGAGTGACATTCTAATTCAAAAAGATAAATCCTTTCATGACTTCTACCCACTGTATAGCTTATGATGCTCATTGAACTAACCTAGCTTGTTCTTGAGGTTCCAAAGAGTGTATAATGTAAAAATATGTTTGTTGAAGTTGATTCCATATTAAATATTTGTGTAGTTTATTCAAAAAATCCTCCAAAAAAGTAGCCATTCAAGCCTTTAAAAATGAATTAAATGATACAAAAAATCCTTAAAAAGGTATTATAAATATTTTTGGCTCTCTAGGTGGCAAGTTGTGACTACATTATGTGACTCTTTGTAGTTAATATTGGTCTTTTAGCATGATACTCCACCCTCCTGCAATGATGGATCTATTCTTTGTTGTTTAGTAAATTGAAAAACTTCAAATTCATATGTGTTTTATATTTTTTGACTTAAATTTTGCACATGTTATTTTTTAATAATCTTCCAAAGTAAACTTGTTGACATTTGATCTATAGTGTCTACTATAATAAAAGACATAAGTTGTTTCAATTAGGTTGTGTTTTCTTGACAATTTTGTTACCTTCATCGCTTACATAATAAAATTTGGGATTCCAAATTTCTCAACGTTCAAATGACTTGGAACCTCTTGGAGATTGCTATAGAGATTGCCCTATCATTTTAGAATTTGTATGTTGAGGCTATGTATCACGCTCTGAATGCTTAATTGGATGAGAACAATGTGATTGATGTGTTTAAAATTCTTTATCCTACTCACATGCTTTGAAGGCAAACTTAATTGCGTTTTGAAGATGTTATACAACTGGATATTTTTTTGAAGTAGTTGATTCATAGAAAATAGGCAAGAGGAAAATTCTTACCTCTATTGTTGGATTCTATAGAGCTCTTGTAAGCAAGAATCTTGTTTTCAAGGTAAAAGGGTCCATTAGATGTTTTTCAGCCCCTGTAGAGGGCTTCAAGTTCCCTTGGGTTCCCAGACTTTGAAAATTGCACTGCAGCAGCTGCCTGACGTGGCAGAGAGATTGCCACGTCATTTACTTATTTATTTTTAATTCAAAAAAAAATTCACAACTTTTTTTCAATTTTTTTTTATTATTCATTTTTTAAATTAATTAATTAATTTAAAATTCTGACAACGGTTGTTCTTTAATTGTTAGGGGAATAGCGTCGAGAATAGGCCTGAAACGGCCCTCCAGATCCTCCCCCCCCCCAAAATAACATCTAATGGACTAAGTGGATGGAAAGGACATTTGGAGACTTATAGGCTTCCATCAATTGGAGTCCATTATTGAAATTGAAGTATCCTAACCTATTAATCCTTTTAAAGATAGGAAAGTGCTAATGCGGGAGCACCGCTACTTGTAAATGTGTGTTTTGTGTGCAAAATTCAATAAATGTTAAGAACCAAAATCATATGACAACTTTGATTTTGGGAAAGTGCCATGTAAGTCTTTATGGAAGGGCTCAAGAAAGAATTTGACTCTACCCTTGTAGACGTCATTATGTTCTGAAAGAATGACATGAAGTTTCAGTGCTTGTTGACGAATCTAGATAAGTACTTTGCAAGGGCAACTCAAAATGTACCTAAACAAGGTGAGAATCTTAAATTGTAATCTATTTTGATATTTTGCAACCTTCTTTAAACCACTCTCAACTTTGTCTTGGACGAGATTGAAGGAATATGTTATACTCAAATCTTGCCAAGGTTGTAATGAAATTGAAGTTTAGTTTCAAAACCAACATATCTTTGAAAGAGGACGATTGTGGTCTTTGCAAATTTGAATTTGAAGGAAAAAAGTTGATGAGTATTTAATATGCAAGGAAATGAACCAAGAGATTTTGATGAAGAGAGAATGGGACCAGTATCCTTGAAAAAAATCCACTTCCTTCTACAAAGATGAGGCTAACTACCAAAGCAATTATAAACTTCCTTCCCACTCAATGGGATCAAAATGCACGTGATCTCAAAACTAATAGCGAGGAGGGAGATGGTTCACATTATCAGTCAAAAGAGTGCATAGTGAGTTCCAAAGAAAAGAGTGTCACTCAATTTCCATTTGGATGAACAAGATTTGAATGGATGAATGGCATCCTTGACTATAGATGTCCTTCATTGTCCAAGTAGGCAATGATTGAAGGAAATTGTGGATGAACGAGAATGGGCACATTGGTAGAATTGTACAACATATAGAAAAAAAATAGTAAGTAAAAAGAAGTAGAGAATGATTCAAAATACTAAATTGTTACCATTTATTTATGGAATTGAAAAATGCCAATTCCAATGGTTGTAATGTTGTAATAAAGAATGTACACCTGATGTTTTTATTTGTTTTCAAAAATATTAAAAACTGAGTAAAATAAAGGACTTCAAAGTTTATTTTAAAATATATATTTCATAACTACCTGTAAGCTACCCACAACTAAAACTCTTCATAACTTTCATTTTATTAATCAAAATGGAATGATTCAAAACTTTCCATGTATATAATAGAAATCTAAAGAACCAATTTCAAATTTTTATTTTAAAAATAAGTGATTTTTAAAGAAGTTTTTTTTGTTGCCCAAACTACCCACCGAGCAATGAAAACTACACATCATACAGTAACTTTTTGACCATGTAGTCAAAAGTTATGAATATTGCTGGACCTTAAAGCTACTCCTCGGGTACATGTTGTTGGAAAAATTTCAAAGAAAATAAATAAAAATTCCATTTGCAGTACGTTGTCCCAAATCGCTATATTGCCAAAAAAACGCACTTTGGTCCTTTAGGGATTAAGATCAATTATGTCCATTTATTACTACAATGACTATCCAAAAGAGTCGTTTAAAGATGCAAAACATCGTTTGTTTTCCTACTTAGATTGTCCTTTTAATCTTGGAATAAGTACGTGAATCAATGCTAGAAGTGTATATGCCTGCATTCTAAATAATTTATGGATTGCATTTTCTAGATTTGAAATTTAAGTAGCAATTCATGATGCACTAGATTCTTATGAAATGTTTGAATGCATGATTGCAATGTGCCGTTGAAAGGTTAGAATGATTATTTGTTTGTCCAAGTTTGCCTCACGTGACCAAAAAGTGCTTTGATCTTTGAATGGTTGTAAACCTAAAAAAAGGTGACCAAATATACACAATCATTACAACAACTTTATGTCTTGCAATACACATAATTAGTTGCAAAAGCCTTTGGATGTGCACCAAATGTAAGGTAAACCAGCCCATTACGATTAGATGACCCATAGTGGACATCTTATAACCCCATGATGGTTTTTCAGACCACAATCAATATCTAACCTGACACCTATGGAGTGATTAGTGACCTCAGTAGGAACACCCAATTTTTTCAGTGTAAATCATTGTAGGAAGTGATTTTTCATGGCATTCCACATTAGAAATTACTGTGACCACTTTAGGTGATTAAGATGAGCATATTGGATACACTTTTTGCCGGTTATGGGGCAGCCTGTAGACCGTGTTTGGAAGATCACTTCAAAAATACATAACTAATTCATACTTTGTCTGAAAATAAAATTTCAATTGCTCTCACTATTTCTCACACTTATCTTTGAGTGAGAAAAAAATTGAAAATTTTCAGCAATGGCATGAGGGCAGACTCGAAATTCCGGGGTAAACCACAATGGGCTGGTTTACCTTAACTGATACCATATCACCACAAAATCCACTTTCTATGGTTGTAAACTATAAGGTAAACCTGCCTATGGCAGGCAAAATGACTAATTTGTTGTATTACCATTAGCAAAAACAATCAAATTTTTTTCCATACAAAGACACATGTGAGAAATGAAGAAAGCAACTGGAAATTTATTTTTTTGGATAAAATATGAATTTTTTGTGAAATTTTGAAGTGTACTATCCAGTAAGCCCAAAAGAGTTTGTAGACTACCCCAAATCAGCAAAAAATTGTTTCCAAGATGGTCATCTTCCCACCTAAAACAGTCATAACATTTTCTAAGATGGCTACAAGACTTTCTAACATGGACATGACATGAAGAAATAAAAAAACTACTTTTTACTACCAGTTTTAGACTAGATTGGTGTAAGTGTTCATAACAGTTACTAATAACTTCATAACCATATCCCAAGGCTTTGATAACAACTACAAATCAACCTTATGCAGTCTTCATCCCATTTTTAAGAAAAAGTTTCTCATAGATTGATAAAAGACTGTAATGGGGGGGGTTCAGTAGGTGCCTGTCATGGGTGGTTTGCCTGTCATAGGCAGGTTTACCTTAGAGCATCCCCACTCCAACTTGGCAAAAAGACACTCCAAGTGGCTCTTTGGAGTGTTGGAGAAATGCGGCCGGCTCATAGGAAGGGAGAGTGGTCCACAGCAACACAGTGAACCCCACACTGCAACATTGTTTCGCGATTTAAAAGACTAACTATTAAAATTTTAATTCATTGAGAGAAATGAATTAAGTGACTAACTTCCTTTGCATCCGAAGTCAATTCCATTTTGAAATATTGATGGAGAAGGAGGAGAGAATCTCTTTATATACACATGGGGTGGTAGGAAGTAGAACAACCCATGTGGGATAAATAATATTAGAATTGGTAAGAGCTCAACCACTCATAGCTAAGTCAAAATAGGAATTGTGTTAAAAATAGAATTTTAGACCTAATTTAGGCCCAGTAGAATAACTTTTTCTAAAAAATTTTGAACTAAAGAAAGTTGTTAAATTAATATAAATTTCACCTCAAACAATCCGTTTGAGATTTAAATCCTCCAATAAAAAGTTATGGACAAATTTCAGAGAGATGTTTGAAAATGTCAAAAAAAATTCCCTTCCACCCCCTTTGTGAATTTTGTCCATAAATTTTGATTAGAAAATCCAAATCTCAAACAGATTTTTGGAGGTGAAATTTATATTTATTTAACAACTTTTCTTAGTTCAAATTTTTTTAGAAAAAATTATTCTATTGTGACTAAATTAGGTCTAAAATTCTACTTTCAACACAATTCTAACTTTTTACAATGAGGAGTCAAGCTCTTTTATTCTAATTATCCCATACTTTTTGAGGGCCCACGATGAACAATGGATTTCTCTATAAAAGCTACCTCTCCAACCTTACTTTTCACCATCTACCCATGAAACTATTCATTCATGTTGGCACCCAATTTAAATTGATGATAATTGATTGTAATAGGAATAGTGACATTGGTATATAAATCATTTAAGTTGATTTATTTCTTAGTTATTAGGAATATGGCAGTAGCCTGGTGTGCCTAATACAGTAGGTTGTCATGCGTAGCCTGGAGCTCGTTCGTGGGGAAACCTGCCTGGAAACATGCGCTCCGTACCTCGATTCATGTGTCCTCTGACATACCCAGCCACGGGGAACGAACACTACTTTTCCGTCCGCTCTCCAGTTTCTGCCGCGCCCGGCCACTCTCTGGGACTTGGCGTGCCTGCCGTGGAGCACGCATTTTGGCTGGGCACGGCCATTTGCCCAGTTTGAGTCAGTTGTTGAGTTGGAGTGGGGATGCCCTTATATAAACTTCCATACTTCAAAAAAAAAAAAAATGTGTTGTAACCAGGTACCAAAAGCTGCAGTTTTCAAATAAAACATTTTAAACTGAACTACAAACTGCTGCAAGAGGCTCCTTTCAGTTGACTTGCCCTTTGGCACTGCCTTTTCCACTACCTTGCAAATAAGCTTAGGGCACTTTCCTGGAGTGAATTTGATTTGTGAAGCCCAAGAATTGAAATTGTACATGTACTAAGAGGCAATGATTAATAGTCTCAAGTCTGTACAAATATCTATTCCAGACAGATGAGGGTGAACCATTTTGAAATCGTTTGTCTGAACTCTAAAAGTTAGGGTTTCTTGTGTCATTCAGTGTCTGGATAAAACATGCAAAATACGCAGGCATGAAAATACATGAATTCATCCAAAGCTGTGTATATTCATGTCGGAAACAGAAACATCATTCTAAGAGTTTTGTAACACTTCAGTGAGTTCATCCACTGAGAAAGGAGGAATCTGACACCCTTTTATTTTTTTTAATTATTTCTTTATCACTATGCTAGTTAAAACCCTTTAGTTTTGTGAAACTGTTTGGCTCTACAAAGCCCACACACTCCTTATCATGAAAAACAATGTGCTGGATTGTTTCCATTGTCTGCCTTGATCAAAAGTCTGATCAAAAGTCTGGCTTCCACACAAACAAATATCCAAAGTCGGACTGACTTGGGGAATGGCAACCAGTTGAGTTCCCATGCAAAGAATGACAAGGCAAATTTTCAAGTGGCATCAAATGAATCCCCCGAGTTCATTTTTATATCATTGTGAAAAGAAAAAAGAAAAAAAAAGAAAAAGCCATGGTCCTGAGGATCCAATTACTGTATCTCAGTCCGCCAAGGAACTTTGGAATCTTGGATTCAATATCAAGCAAGTTTGAGGGGGGGCCAGGGACAAAGGCAACCCATGAGGTAGTCTGCTCTAAAAGTGACCCATTTAAGAGTTGGTCCATGTTTTTCATGGGTTTCAGTGGATAGCAAGATTTTTGTGCTCCCTTCTCAGACAAGGAGAAATAGATGTGGAATGAAACACACGTGATTTCATATTTTTCAAAGTGTTATTGAATTATTCATGAATTTTGAAAGATTTACATCCTAGATACCTATATTCTCGATAGGAGGTCATCCTAGATACCTATATTCTTGACAAGAGGTTTGACAAAATGCATATACACTCAACCTGTAGATAAAGTTGAAGAAACCAAGATGAAGCATGGGGACTTGCAATAAATAACAACAAAGGTCTTGAATGCACCCATGCTTGTGTCGAATCAATTTGGCAGATTTTGCATTTTCCATAGTAAGGTGGTTGGTGTAACCACTCCCAATTTAAATACATAAATGTCCACCTATCAGCATATTTGAAAATGGACCCAATCACATAATTTTTCATCCATAGTTCAACACTAAACCAATATTTGACAAACTTCAATATGCTCTCACTTTTTCTTTGGTTCATTCAATGGCTATCTTATATTGATTTTAGAACCACCTCATGTCTATTTTCAAACCAATTCTACGATTGCCTTGAAGAAAATGGTTACTTTCAGAGTTGACTACCTACTACACTCAGCCCTTGGATAAAAAGCTCTTTATTTTTAAAGGATTGGGATACATTTCAAGTAGAAATTGTCAAACATTAGGGGAAAAAAATGAACCCTGAAATGGGTTGTGAGTTCCTAGACATCAAGGAACGGTGGCAGAAAAAAAATTTAATTAAAAAAAAAAATGGACAACAAACTATAAGGCCATATCAATGTGACACAATTAAATAAAAGAATCAAAAAAATATTTTAAAAATAGGGAAAAAACATGAATATTTAAAAAAATTAAAAATTACGAAATTTTAGAATCTGATATGGCATGAGTGCCAGCACTTCAGACCATCCTTTTAAAATTATTATTTAATTATATTTTTTAATGTACTATTTTATTTAATTGTTTTTATATTGTTATTATATTGTTTGTTTCTAAAAATTTTAAAGTGGACATTGTTTCCCTCAAAGGGTTTGTGAATTCCCTTGAGGGGAACTCCTCACAAGGAAATAAACCCTTAATTTGAGTTCTGATTATTTTTCTAATAAACTACCACTTTTGAAAGCAACAAGAAATAACACGCAAAAATTCAACAATACAAAAGTGGATTAGATTACCATAGGAATGTGTGGAAAAAATCTTATGATTGCGGATTGTACAAATTTTAAGATTATAGTGTTTGAAGTTTGAAAAATAAATAAATTGGCGTTGCTTGACAAAGTCATCAATCTTATATTCCTTTTTTGACAATTGTGTCCTACATCATAATAATTATGTGCTTTCAAAATTAAAAAATTAAAAGATGATTTTTCATAAGTTGGCTAAACTACCTAAATAATTTTGGGCAACATAATTTTTTGATCTAGATAACAATTAAAACTATATATATATATATATATATATATATTTCAAGAAGGAGGTATTTGTCCATACCTCATGCCAAATTTTCAAAAGATCCATTCAAAATTGACTTTGGAGGAATGTGCTCAAATTTTCAAGTGTTTGTTCAACGACCACTTGGCTCTTTGGAATTTAATTAAATATTGACCATGAATAGACATTTTGAGCTAATATTTGGAATTGAAGACCCCCACAAATGTCAAGGAGGTTTGGAAATAGAAAATGAATCGATTACAACATAGGAGGCATATTCTTACTTGGATACCTTGTTGGATCTCTACAACAATATATATGGTTTGGTTTGATCCAAACTATCTGGAATTGGTGTTGGTTCAAAACTTTGTACAAAGTGATAAGAAATTAAACCACATCTAAAGAAAGTGCATCTAATTTTAATCTATTTCTAAAATTGACCCCTACAAATTCTTGTCTAAGATGTACAATCTTTAATCATGAGAGCCTTTAATTAGGATCAATTTCAAATGTATCAATTTTCAACACTTTAAAATTTCATAGTACTTTCTTATAGTGTCCAAAAAATACATTATAAATGAATCTAAAATCTCTTCTTGATTACTAGCAAGACCCATTCAAAAGGTTTACAATTCAATAATCAAAAGCAAGCTCAGTCCCTTACTTGGACACTTTTAGGTGGTGTCACCTTACCCCCTAAAGGACAAAAGTCCTTGCATGGGACAAAATAAATTTTGAGTAGGCTCTAAAGATTTCAATTTCAATTGGTGCCCAGAAGCAAGGGTTATGCCATTATGAACACAATTTTTTCCTTGCATGGCAATAAAAAAAATCCACAAAAAATTAAAATAATTAATTAATTTTTTCTTATAGAGTATATATATTTTTACATGAAAAACTTTGATTCATTTCATTTGGATTAGTGATGTGAAAGTTATGGAGCATCTTTCTTTGCAAACAATCACAACATTGTTTTGAATATATAACTTATTGGATTTCTGTTTTAACTCAATTTTTATTTAAAATCCATAGGATTTAATTTGTTTGCTAAAACAAACAATTGCAATGAGAATATTCAATTCTATCTAAAAGATGTTAATAATTTACTTTTTCCTTCTATCTCATACCTATTTCTACTTAACAATTTTTTTAAGAATGAAAATTAAACGCTTTTAGTTTTAATTATTTTTTTGATACTCTCAACTTGGTTTTTTGAGATAAAATAATTGAAAATTCAAACTCTATAATTAATGCAAAAAATATAAGTTAAAAAGGTTCAACGTCAAATATTCTAGTCACATATTAAGTTCTTCTAGAACTTGTTTTGTACAGTTTAAATGCAATATCTTGCAATCTATAGGACCAAAGTTTCTAAAATTTCTTCCATAATTTTTACTCTAGTCTAGTGCAAGATCCTAATATTAAATAAGAAAAATAAATTCACAATATTTTGCTCTTTGCAATAGAAATGACAATTTTGAGTGTTTTTTGAAAAAAAATAGGCCATGGTCTTTTAAGGGTTAAAGGCTGTAATTGGGACACTTTGCACTCTTTCTGATGCCAAAAAACTTGTAATATCACTCTTCTATATTATTACTCATTGAAAATGAAAACAAAGAGAGGTTATTCCAATAATTTGAATCAATTCATCCAACCTTGGGTCTAAATGTTGGTAACTGGTTCACTGTTTTGAAGAAAAACATTTCATATTATAGGCTATTTTTCATTTATTTTTATGTCGATTTATCCTATCAATGTATGTGATATTAATTTACCAAAGTCACAATACTTACGATTAATGCAAGATAGTTTTTTTGTAATAATCTACATTGATGTAATGTAAGCGGCAGTATCATCACCAGGCACTAGATATCTCTGAGATTGTCTTAGGTTCAAATCTGTATTGTACAAATTTTCAAAAAATAAAAACACTCATTTTGCACCATACAATGATTAATTAGTGCATGTTAATCAACTTGGATATAATTGACTCTTTCAACTGCTTCATGAGTTGGAAATGCATGGATGGATGGCTGGACTTCATGTCCCTCCCTATATGAAGGATAAACAAATCGTTAGTTGAATTATTTTTATTTTAAAAATTAAATTAAAAAAATCCAAAATAACAAGCATAGAAGGAACTGACAATGACAAGACTAATTGTCTTGTCAACATTTTTGCATATAACCTTTCACAAGATTGATTTTTTGTTGTAACGTCCAACTATTTTTCTAAACCTAGACTTATTGTTAATTGCAGCCACGTGGCCTATAAGGTCTTCAATTGTTGAACTTCTGACCATCTTTATTTAAAAACAGGTCTCCTTTAGGGTGTTGACCATAATTTATATAAAAGGAGTTTGTTTAATTAGTTGGTGAATGTAAGATATTATTATAAGCAAACACTCCTTTAGGGGGGTGACTATAATTTATATAAAAGGAGTTTCTTTAGTTGATGAATGGAAGATATTATTATAAGCAAACCCTCCTTTAGGATGTTGACCATAATTTATATAAAATGACTTTTTTTAGTTGATGAACACAAGATATTATTATAAGCAAACTTTGCTAAGGTAGGAGATCTCTCCAATTATCTTGATGGTAATTAATAGTGCAATCTAGATATTGTTCCAAGAATTGATTCACCTGTTTAGTTTGACCATTGGTCTTGAGATGATAAACTAAAGAAAAATTAATTTTGACTTTTAAGAGTTTAAAGAATCTTTTTCGGAACTTTGAAATAAATTATGGGCCTTGATCAAAGACAATATCATTAGGAAGACCATAGAGACCGTAAATGTTGTCAACAAATAATTTTGTCATTCTTTCACCAATACTTGATTTTTAATAAGGTACAAACTCGGGGAGTTCGCTTAGAGTATCCATCAGAAACCATGTGCAAACAAAACTTTGGCCCCTCTACATAATTTTTGAATTTTAAATAATAAAAAAATAAAAAATATGAATAGATTTTCCTAAAGATACACTGTAGAACTGAAAAATCACTTTCACACCCCTATATTATATAAGAAAAAATTGTCTAAAAAATGAACAAAAAATTTCTAAAAATAACTCTCTATTGAAAGCTCATTTTGAGTTGAATATTGATCAATGGTCATCTAAATGTGTTCTCTATAAATATTTTAGTTGAAAAACATGCCATTTTAGTTCATTTTCAACCTCTTCTAGAAATCATTTCGTATTTGATTTGAGTTGGAAATTTTGGCAATAGAAACCTATAGTCATCATTAAACAACGCTCAAAATTTTAGGTTGAAATTATAGTTTATTAGAAACCACTTGTTTGCACGTGGTTTGTTGTAGTAGAACTAAGTGCACCCCCCAAAGGTACAAAATGTGATATTTTGGTCAAATGGTCAACTATTACAAGAATAGAATCAAAATGATGAAAAATTGAAAGATTGGTGATAAAATCCGTTGATAATGATGTTCAAGGTTTTTTTCGGTATAGGTAGTGGTCGCAAAAGTTCATATAGTTGATGGCATGTGCATTTAGAACAAGTACAAATACTACATGACTTGATATAGTCTTTTACAAATTTCCACATTTACGGTCACCAATAGTTTCTAGATATTAATTCAAGTGTTTGTTATATCCAAAATGTCCAACAATCAGAAAATTATGACATGCTTGAAGAATTTGAAGTCTTGAAGTTCCTCAAGGAACATATAACAAATCTTTGTAGAATAATAATTCCTCTTTAAATTCAAAATTATTGGCTTTGCCTTATTTTAGTTGTATCTTTATATTCTTATCAAGAAGATCTCAATCAAGAAATTTTTTAATTTCTTTAATAATTGACAAATTTTAGGAAGAGCTTACCAATGAATAGTGGCTCAACTATTTAGGTTTTAGACTAATAGTTTTTTTTGGTAATGATAGGTTTCATTTCTTTCTTTGGGGACAATGTAAGAAATGGAATGACAAAATATCAGATTTTCCTTGTTGACTATTAGGTCAATAAGTAATAACAAAGTCAAATCTTGATAAAGATATACTCCAGTGAACATTGTGTCGATTTAAAACCTTTGCACTCATAAGATATTCCAAGTTTTTATGGTCAATGTAGACTATGATTTGTTGTTGAGCACCTTCCCGAAAATGAAGTCAAACTTCAAAAGAAGTCACAACTACTACTAATTCTTTATCATGAACTTCATAATTAATTTTTGGTTCCATTTTTGGTGTTGTAAACTTTCTAGAATAGAATGCAACAAGATTAAGATAATCATCATCACCATATTGAGATATAATAGCTCCAAATGCATAATAATCTGAGGCACCAACTTTTTTTTTTTAAAGTTTGGTAAAACTAACATGTGTAACAAAAAAAGTTGTTTTAAGATTATCAAAATCTTTTTTTGTCTGATCATTCCAAGTAAAATTTTCTAGTAAAATGTGTCAATGGTGCTACAATTTTAGAGTAATCTTTAACAAAAATTCTATAAAAGTTGGCAAAGCCAAGGAAACATTGTACATGACAAAGAGTTGAATGTATTGCCTACTCAACAATAGTTTGCATTTTCTTAAGATCCATTGCTAAGCTAGATGGAGAAAATATATATTCCACCCACTCTATTTGATGTTGGTGAAATTCACATTTTTCTAATTTTGCATAAAGGCCCATTTCTTGAAGTTTTTAAAAAGTCAAACAAATATGTTTTTCATGGTCTCCTTTATTGTTTGAAAAAATTAAGGTGTCATGAAGATAAATCACCACAAATTTATCAAGATATTTTCAAAAAATGTCATTCATCATATGTTGAAATACAATGGGGACATTAGTCAGTCCAAATGACAGAACAAGATATTCAAAAATACTATACCTTATTGGAAAAGTTGTCTTCCATTCATCACCTTTTTTTAAATTTCAAGCCCTAAAGGCCTAAGGCCTTTTTTCTGCCAAAAAACACTAAAAACTGCCATTTCTATAGCAAAGAGTAAAAAAATTTGAAAAATATATTTTTTTTTACTTCTAACCATATGATCTTACACCTAACTAGTATAATAATGTGTGGAATTTTTTTTTAAATTTTTGATCTCATAGATTGCAAGATATCTGCATTTAAAGTGAAAAAAACAAGTTTCTCAGCACATTGCAGAACTAGATTTGTTGACTTCAAACATTTTTAACCTAAAATTTTTGCACTACAACATTTTGAGCTTTAAATCATTGTAATAGAAAATTGAGTTGAGGGACTCGGAAAATTAAATAAAATTCAAATAAACTTAATTATCATTCTTAAGAAAATTATTAAGTAGAAGTAGGTACAAGATAGAAGGAAAATCTAAAATATTCATATATTTTAGATGGAATTAAAATGCACTAATCCCAATAGTGAGATTGTTCTAGCAAATAAACTAAACCATGCAAAAAAAATTGAAAAATTGAAACAATTGCATTCAGAAATGAATCTTACAACTTATTTTTTTCAAGAAGATGCTCTAACTGCCCAAAAAACAGGAATGTCCATACCTTTTCCAACAAAGGTATGGTCTTTTTGCAATTTAGCTTTGACTATCAAACGTTTTTTGCATTTAGTGCTTTTATTTCCATGATGAATTTTCAAAAATTGCCGCTTGTTTGAATAGTTTTTATTCTCACATTGCCATAGATTATTTTCAAGAAAATCATTTTTACCCTTAACTTAAGGTTTACTTTTAGGATCCATTTCTATCAACTCACATTTTTTTGAAAAAAAGATTAGTTCTTTATTTTACCAATCTATTTTAGGACTATAAATTTTTAACTAATTTTGTCCTAATATTATAAGATTGTTTGGAGATTGAATGATATTGAAAGATACTTTGTTCATGCAATTATCCAATCTAATATCTAATGGCTAAGAAACATGGGTTACTATTCCGAATTCAATAGTCTTGCCATCAACAACTTTTATATGTGGTGGATAACCTGGATTATGTCTAGGTGCTATTGGCATGTTACATTTTTTTAATTTTTATCAACTTCCATAAAAGAAGTTGTAGCACCAGAGTCTACAAGTGCATTAGCATCAATTCCCTTATCATTAAATTTTTTTAATAGGAATTAAAAAGCATTGAATTGGATCTGAAGTTACTAAAGGATCTTGTGATTTTTCTACACAATTCAATTGTAAGGCCCCTATTGAAACTAGACATTTTAGTTTTTTTTGTCAATCCATGTGTTAAGTTTGGTTTTCCTAATATAAAATTTGGTTGTTTTTTTAGGACAATTTAGAAACTTGTGATTTTTCCTTCCACAATAAAATCATAGCCCTTCTTTCCTTCGACACTCTCTTTCTTCATATGATAATATGTCTTTAATTTGAATGGTATTAATTTGCATAGGGTCATCTAATTTCATGTCATTATGTTCGTTATTTGAAGGTAATGTTGGTGATGATACTATTGGTGGATGATTAATTAAATTACTTTTTTTTTTGTCTTCATAAAAATAGCCAATTGCTAAATTTACAACTTGTATGATGACCTTTGATAGAGAAGTAGAATCATTCAAAGTAAGTAATAAATCCTTTACATCTTTACTCAATCCCTATTGAAATTGACAAACAAGAGCCATTTCTGACCTCCAATCAACATCACACGATAATTGTCTAAATGATAGGCATAAATTGAGGTTAAATGTTTGCCTTGATGCAAACTTCTAATTTTTAGATTTGCAACCTCTTTTTTCTTATCTACTTTTCCAAAACAAGCAACAAATTCTTGCATAAATCCTTCAAAATCATTTAATAATGGTGAATTTTTTTTCTAAAATAGGAAAAAAAAACAATTCAAAGTTGTACTAATAAGTAATATTTCAATCAATCAAAATGGTGAGGCAAGGGTTGAATAACAAAGTGGTTGCATAAATATAAATAATTGAACCTGGTTTAGAAACCCTCAAAATTTTGTATGATCACCATTAAATTTCTCATGAAGATTCAATTTATATTTTTTGTAATTTATTCTTTGAGATGTTGTAGAATTAGGTTGTTTTTTAAATTTGTGATTAACATACAATGTTGGAGTTGCTCAAGGTTCTGGTAATTTCTTCATAGCTTTATAAAGTTGTTGAAGTTCTAATTTCAAATTTTCTATGTAAGCCTCATTGAATGTAACTTGATTGTCTTCATTTGACATCCTTACTACAAACAAGGAATTAGTCTTGTCAAACTATCAAGGACAAACAAATCATTAATTGAATTATTTTTAAAATTAAACACAAAAATCCAATATAGCAAGCATAAAAGGAATTGATAAGATTAATTGTCTTGTTAACATTTTTTGCATATAATCTTTTACAAGATTGTTTGTTCATTTTAACATTCAAAATTATTTTCCTAAACCTAAATCTATTCTTAAATCTAATCTCAAACTAACCTAAAAATATTTGTGGGACACCCCAAAGCTACAAATTACTTCTACACATGCACCACTTCCAATCAAAAGAATTAAAGTAGCTCATGCAACACAATGAACTAAATTGTGATTCATGGTAATCATGAATGAATGAACATAAAGTCACATGCCTAAAGAAGTCAAATTATTCTAATGTGATAAAGACATGTTTCGTGCAATGACTTCTAAGCAATAAAAAACAATCACAACCAGAATAGAGTAGAAAACATGAGACAAAAAGAAAAAGATATTGCTCTAGACCAAGTAAGTATTCAATTACTAATTCACCTAAAAGTTTAATTGTTCTTTGAATTTAGTAATGCTTTAGAAATTGGTTAGAATTTAGCATTTGTTTTGAAAAAATCAAGAGTGGTTGTAAATTAATAAGTTTTGAAATTCAATATGACCTTTAATTATTGGTGCAATGTTTATATTAAGGTGTAGAAATAGGTCTTAATGTTCTATGGGAGCAAAATTCAACTTATAAAGCTATTGGTTGGATCCCTCGTGCAACTTTATAATTCACATTTGATTCTACACATTTTTTAAAATCAAAGAATGCTCAAAACCTCACTTGTGAGTACTAGAGCTATAAACCTATTTCCACAAAACTTTTAACATTTACAAAGTTGAGAACAATTTCACAGGTAGGGAAGTATGTTAATTCAAACTTGTTAGTGCAACTTTGCTACAATTGGTAATCAATTTTAACAAGGTTGAATTAAAATTAATGTATATTACTTGTACTCTATTTGTAAGCAATGAGAAAATCAATGCATACAAGTTGACAATCAATTCCTTGATTTGAACAGGTCCTTCATGTCTTCACATTTGTAGCTATTCGAGTAGCTCCTAGTGAGTGTTTTGCTAATATGCCACAATATGTACCAGCCATAAGCAACTTTTATGGTTCATCATGGTATAGTAGTGTCACTATATAAATGGATGCATTTGGTGAGCTTAAATTGACCTTATATGAAAAACTCCAATTGATTTTTAAAGTCTTTAAGAGATGAAGTACAAATTTAATTGTAAAGGATTCAACATTCCTCCGAATGTATTAGGAAGTTCTAGCCACTCACCTTAATAGTTGGATTTTATGCCCCTAGCTTACTTGACAAACTACAAGACCTCATGTTTCTATATCTAGGGTCAAGCATGATAGAATTTTTTTTGATACTTACATGATTCTTGATGTTCAAAACATCCTATAAATCATTCAAGTGCTTCCAAATTTTTAGGAAAAGATGGCACTTATTCTATAAACACCTTCAAATTTTGAGCCAATATGAGAATTAATTGCTTTAGTGAATTTTTTGAAAACTCAAATGCTTCATAAGCTTCCTCATCAAAATTGATTCAATAAGTTTTCAACCTCTACTGGTTACTTACTTTGATGTTGTAGTTTTAATGTGTGATTGAATTAATACTGGCATGCAAATTTTTTAAATCCTTTGAATTAGAGGTGCTAATTTAGTGCATTATCGATGGAAATTGAAAGAATGTTGATAAGAAATAGATTAACCCCTAAAGTCCCAAGGCCTCTTTTCCATCAAAAAAACACTTAAAACTGCCCTCTCTATAGCAAAGAGCAAAAAAATAATGAAAAGTTTTTTTTTTCATATTTAACTGTATAACCTTGTACTAGACTAGTGTAAAAATGTGTGGAGGAAATTTAACAAGCTTTGACCTTGTAGATTGCAAGATATTTACTTTTCAAGTGAAAAAACAAGTTTTTCCACACCTTCTTCAATTGTACTTTTTAGGCTTTGAACCTTCAAAACTTATAGTTTTTGCTCTACTAATTTTGAATTTTTAAATTTTATATGATCAAAATTTGAGTTGAGCTTCTAGAATTTTTTTTAATCCAAAAAAATATGGTTTTCACTCATTAAAAATTTGTTAAGTAAAAATAGGTTCAAAATTGAAGGGAAATCTAAATTGTTAATAGCTCTAAGATGGAATTGAAATACAATAATCTCAACATTGAGATTGTTCTAGTAAAAGACCTTAACCTTGTTAAACTTTTTTTCTTGAAAAAATTGTAAAAGTTGAGGTAAAAAATGAATCCTACAAGTTTTTTTTTTTGGAGAAGATGCTTTGACTGCTTGAAAAAGAAGATTGTCCATAATTTTCATATAACAAATCCAAATGTACATATAAAATCTTCCCATGTACATAAATATATAATCTATACAAAAAAGAATTTAATTTTTTTTACTTAGATTTTTTTTGAAGTTTTCTTTTTGCTCACCAAACTTTTAAAATGTTTTTTTATGCCATAACTTTTATTCCCAGGCTCCAATTGAAATAAAAAATTATATTTTGGGAAAGCTCATGTATTTTTTCATCTTCACGAAAAGATTTTGAAAACCACAACAAATATTGAGACCATAGGTGCTTGCTCAAAATCCATTTTGTCCTCTGAGTGGACAATGGGACTTTAGGGGTTAAATTTGATTCAATAGAAGTTTAAAGATCTTCCAAATTTCAATTCAATATCAATTCAATTGGTCATTGATATGACATTGCAATTAATTGTTTGAGAGTTTTAGATATAGTCTATCATACACTCTAACAAGCTTGCAAACCAATTTAACAATATCCAATGCTTGAGCCCATAATCAATGGTTGTATTAGAAGGGTGTGACCTTTAGATGACTCTGGATGATTCTCATCTGAATGTAGACATGGTAATTGTGTTGTGCTTTGAGTGAAGAGTTTGCTATTGGAGGATCAATTGCTTTTGGGGGATGCATGTAGTTGTAGTTACCTTATCATTATTTGACAACATTTTGACAACACCCCATAACATAAGAAGATATAGTATTATCTTCAGTTTTCTTGAATTCAATTTGAATGCCCAATAGTACTTGAATTCCAAAATTTGGATGAAACTTGTTAGAATGAAAACGTGACCATCACACTAGATGAGATCATGACAGTGGGTCTTGACATTGTGCACTAAATATTATAGAAAAGTTGAAATTGCAATAGCATGATGCTAAACTTGTCCTACAAACTCTACCCAATAAGATGAATTTTGTGTTTTGTAGAGTAATTGTGAAAAAAAAAAACTTATTTTGTTAATTATGTGTTCTTTACCTCCTAATGCAAATATTGGGTCTCCGATTCCAAATAAGAATTCCAAATTTGCCATGTGTGGCAAATAAAAAATTCCAATGTTTTCCCTGGGGTAAGGTAAATTCACCCTGTTGGGCCCAGCTCGTAGGACGGCTTTGCCGCTCCCCTTTGTTTTTGCCTCAGCCAGTGGCGTCCTGCATTGCAATATTCTACATAATTGCTGACTTGGAAGGGCATGGTCCTGAGCTGGTAACTCGGACACGTGTCTTGTTGCACCACCTGAAATCCACTTGTGCCGTCTCAAGCAGGTGGCCTGGATCTGCTCTCCCTCAGCCTCCAACACTTGTCACAACGGCAGTCAATAAGCGTCATTCGTCCAAGTGCTACTCACAAATCTGCACCTTTTACAAGGATGTAAGGTGAACTAGGGTATGTCGGCACCTATAATCTTCACTAAATATTGCTTGCTATTCAGTATTAATTGCTTACTATGCAGTATTAAACATTAAATATAAAATTGGATCTTGTTGGCAAGTGAAAGAAGATTCCAACGCACTTAAGAGTGCATTACAATAGAACTCCTCTAAATGCATAGGTCCGGGACCTCTGACAACATTCATTTAGAGAGGTTTTAGCGATAAGAGAGGGTATGCGCAATCAAAATCTTTTCCCGTATTCAGGAAAATGATGTTCCCAAAGCAGCTATAGTACTTGGATTCCCTACTTCACCTTCGTCTGACAAGTGTAGGCCCACCAGAAATTCCTTACCTGCCTCGCAGTTAATGCTATTGTACTGTACCTACCTTTTTTTCCTTAAAATATTATATAGTATTGCCTCAAGCCGAGACTGCTAGGACCGGATACTTATAGAGGGTTTTGCAATTATAAGGGGTGCAATTAGAGGAGTTCTACTATTTTTGATCACTGTATGAAAAAATTATGAATTTTCAAAAAACTACCTTTAGGCATTAGATGACTGCGAGTTCCCACAATCTGAAAACTTTGCAGCCAGATCTCTAGTCTGGCGTGCAGACCGTGCCACGTCAGAAGTAATTTTTTTAAATTAAATTTTTTTTATACAATAAATTAATAAATTCAAATTCAATTAAAAAATTGTTTTATTATTATTATTTTAATAATTTTAATAAATTTTAATAATTTAATATTTGGATTGCTGGACTACAGTTTCCAACAATGGGAACAACAGTGAAACAGTCTCCTAATGCCCCCTAGGGCCTAAACCCCAAAAGTTTTTCGAATATCATTTTTCACTAAAAAAAGCTCCAAAACTGCTATTTCTAATACAAGTACCAAAATTTTGAGAAAAACACATTTTTGGACACATGTATCCATAGGGGCTCGTTGTATGCTAGTTTGAGAAGACATGGAATTTTATTTTTTAAATCCCTCACTGTGGATTGCAAGATATTTACGTTTGAATTGATAGAAATCTTTTTGCTGGCCATACGAAAATCCAGGCAACTGCACTTTACAAGGTCACATTTGTATGAAAAATGTCCATGTCGGTGGTGCTTCTTTGGGTTTATTCTCGAAGGCAAGTTGTTTTCATGCTTGAAAAATCCAAATCATTTGGAATTCTACAACATTTAGGAAAATAAGAAGAAGAAGAAAGAAGTAGAAAATGATTCAAAATATTAAATTGTTGAGAATTTAGTTATAGAATTGAAAGATGTCAATCTTAATGGTTGTAATATTGTAGTAAACAATTGACATCCTATGATTTATTTTATTTCAAAGTATATTGAAAATTGAGTTAAATAATGGACTTCAAAGTTTATTTTAGAGCAAAGAATCCATAACTGCCCGCAAACTAAAACTCCTCATAACTTTCATCTCATTGATCAAAATAGAATGATTCAAGCTTTTGACAAATATATAAATCTAAAAAGCAGTTTCAAATTTTTATTTTAAAAACAAAGTGTTTTTAAAAAAGAAAATTGGACTCCTCGGGTTACCAAACGCCAGATCAAACAAAAATTACATATCATACAATAACTTTTAAACTATGTAAGTCAAAAGTTATGAAAATTGTGGGGCCTTAAAAAGAAAACCTCATCTCTACGTTGTGTGAAAATTTCAAAGAAAAATAAATAAAAATTCCATTTGTAGTGAAATGTTCCAGATCACTATGTTATGCAATGGTTTGTTCCATTTGTTAAAAAATAATTACAAATTACAAAAATTGCTATGTTGCTGAAGAATGCAAATTAGGTGTTAGGGTTTAACTTGCTCTCTAAGCTTATCAACAAAGATAATTTAGATTTTTGCAACCAATAGTTAAGATCCTTTCTATTTTCTCACACTAATGACATAATGCCAAGATTGATTTTCAAGGTAGATTTGTCACCATTCCATTGAATAATAAGAAAAGTATTACAACTTATGAAGCAAATCCTCTTTCTAAAAACACTTTTAGACACATCAATAAATTTACAAAAAAGTCTGGCGTTTGGTAACACATCAATAAATTTATTGATGTGTTTAGAAATTGGACTCCTCGGGTTACCAAACTTTTTGTAAATTTATTTGTACAAAAAGTACAAATCATACGTTTGTGATGAACTATTTTACTTGACAATATGTCTCATAATGCTCTTTAGCTTGATTTATCTTAATGCAAGCCACGCAACAGAATCCATTTTATTTTTTAAAACAATGAAACGAAATTTCTTTGCAAAGGGCAAAATACATAGAATCTAGGTTTGATAACCCCGAAACCCTTATTGTGTTGTTCCCTCGCAGCGTTCCCCTACAGCGTTCCTGTGGCAGCCGTTCATCTCCACCCTCCGTCACCAGTCCGCAGATCCAACGGCTCTCACCTACAGTGCCTTAACCTAATTTCCTCGCAAACGGCAGTTGCAGTATGAATCCTGGTTCACAGCGAGGGCTACATAGAGGCGCTGTGACCCCTGATGTAATTGCATTGCCCATTCTTTTGTGTTACATTCCTGCCTTCGGATCTCTCTTTGCGGTGCTGTTTTTTGTCTTGCATTGTTCAGTTCAACTTGGAGTGTGCACCATTGTAGAAGAGGTCATCAATTAAAACAGATCTTTACGACTTGATCGAGTCTATGAGAGATTTGTGTCGGAAGATGACGATATCAAGCTAGGGAGTTCGACTGCGTTGTCTTTGCTTATGCCTGCATTCTTGCTTAAGCTTTGTAGGCGAGCTCTACATTTTCGTCGAGTCCATTAGATGAGGGAAACTTTAAAGGTCGTCGGTGGTGCACACACCTTTCTAGGCTCGTTGTAGTAGAGAGGCTTGTCGCAAGTCTTGGGACTGTTTGCTGTATTGAGTCTTGATCAAGCAGTTGTGTGCGTGAGTTTCCGCTTTCTACCCCTACGGTTTATTGGAAAATGATGGAATAGGAAGTGAGACGTACATTTCCGAAGATTTTTAATATACTTTGATTTCCGAACACTGCCTGTGTGAGCATTTCCCAGTTTGATGCTCTATTCCGCTGTAATCATGGAGTGTATTCACGACTATAGATTGTTCCGATGAGCTCTTGGGCCGTAGGCTTGCACTTGCGTTAAAATGACGTGCGATTTCTGGACATTGTCAAATTCTCTTGAAGCTAAACGCGAGTGATTACTTAAATGCACAATATTTGAAGGCTAAATGAATTCGTTACAAAATTCAAAGATAATTGTAAGAAGCTACAATTCTAGCATTCATAACCCAGATGGAAACTGAAGTCTGAACTATATGCTAAGCATCAATTTTCTTATTACAGGTTTTGTCACTGTCGAAGTTAATATTTAACACAACAAACTTTATTGAAGCAAGTCCACTTCAATGTACGGGGAGTACCGGCATTTAGTTACAAGCTAGCCAGTTGATTTTGAAAATTTCCGAATGGATTTCAAAATCTTCGGAAAGAAAACGATCATTTAAGAGGAAAATCAAAGAACATTCTTTATTTTATAAAGGCCTAGCCGAGAGAATGCTTCAAACAACCGTTTGGTCTGAGAAAATGTAGGATTTTAGCCGGTTAAGCTAAAAATCTCCCCGGACTGTGGTCCACTTAGAGTATTGTCAATGGTCTAGTAAATAAAGAGAGGGTCAGAATTTTGGAAAATAAATGACTTAGAGTATGGCCATTGTTGCCCAGTCAAACGGGCATGGGGAATTGAGTTTGGTGGGCATTTTATTCTCACAGTGCTTGGTAAGGACGACTACCCTCACCGTGGGACAACACCGGACCTACTTGAAAATGGTCACCACTTCTTGTTTCGTCAGAGCTCCAGTTTGATAATTAAGGGCCGGTTTATACTTGGGGCTGGATTGAAGGCCGTCCGGAACTCTCCAAGTTTGAACCAATAGGATGGCTCAATTTCTCCAAATCCGGCTCAAGGGCTTTATACTAGGGCCGGATTGAAATCACCACTCATCCTACGTGTCGCCTTAGGTGGCATAGTTTTGGCGCCAAACCATCCGGCCCCAGAGGAGCAATTGGGACGAGGTTTTGGGTGGCCCGATTTCTCATCTAGGGCCGGATTGGGGCCAGATTGGGCTCCTCTGTTAGATTGTACAAATCTTTATCATTGATGAAAAGAATTTTGTTTACGAACTTTTTGATTTTACAAATAAACTAGATAAGAAATGAAACAAGAGAGTTTTGGTCTGCTTGTTCTGTCAGACTGAAGATTTACGTTCTGTCACTGATTTTACTGCTAATCAGTAATCAATAGTTATTTTTTATTTATGGGATTACAGATTTGCAACGAAGGCAGTGACTAGCCATATGTTAATAGAGCCCCTGGAGATAATTATAATGAAATTTTCTAAAATTTTAATTTTAATTTTTAAAATAAAAAATAATAGTTTAAATAATAATTTCAACTTAAGGAAAAAACTTTAAGAAAAAACATTATAATTTCTATTTTTATTTCTATTTTCCACTAAAATATTCTATAATTAAAATCCACATGCTTCACACCTTGAATCTAGACCCATTTCTTTTTCCAAAAAATAATTAAAAAATAATTAGGGCTATTTGCATAAGTGTCAATATAGAATTGAGACTGAACTTGAAAGTAAGGAATAATACTAATGATACTAAGATAAATTTGCATATGATAAGCAAACCACCTATGACATGCACCTAGGAAATGATCCATTAGAGTCTTACATCAACCCATGACAAAAAAAATTCAATAGATGAAATTAGGACTTAATTAGGTTGGTTAGTGGCCAAAATCAATGTCTTGGGTGATGGTGATGGAGCTATTAGTGATTAATTTAGAAACTTCTAACATTTTAGTACCAATTCATCAAAATAATTGATTTTTTTCTTCCTTTATGTTGTGATCCTGTTATAAAATATTGTAACTACTTTAGGTAGTAGGATAGCCATCAAGCATACACTAACTTTTGTTGGTTTTGGAGTAGTGTATAGACTCTTTTAAGCCAATTGGACAATACACTTCAAAAATTTATAAAAAATTTATATTTGTAAATAAAAAATTCAACTACTCTCTTCATTTCTCACTATTATGTTTGTATGGAAAAAAATCTGAATTTTTTTGCCAATTGTAATAAGGCAAAACACTCATTATGTCTTACATAGGTATGTTTACTTTAAAACATTCTGCATTTGTATAGTCACCATGTTGCAAAAGTAGGAAAATAGGGAATGTGACTTAATGTACATTGACTACATAAATAATCAAAAAAATATATTATAATAAATGAAGTCTGCTTTCATTTAAATATGATTTAAAAAAATTAAAAATTAAATAGAAAATATAAGAAAGGAAAAGAAAAGTTCCAAGCCTTTGTTTTTGTTTTTAATTCTTTCTTTCGGAATACAAAAACAAGAAGAGAAAGGAAAAGATTCAAATAAAATATTTTTTTTCCCAATAGAAGATAGGAAAGAAAACAAAAACGTTTTAAAATATTAAAAAATCTCTCTTCTATTTTTGAAATAGATAAAGTAGGAACAAAAAAAAAGGGTTTAAAAAATCTTAAAACTATCTTTTTTATGTTTGAAATTGAACAAATAAGAAGAAAAAAGAACAAAAAACTAAAAAAATCTCTCTTTTATTCTTTTGAAATAGAAAAAATAAGAAGAGAAAGAAAATATTCATAATCTATGTTTTTTTATTTGAACATTAAGAAAATACAAGAACACATTAATCCTCAATCCGGCCCTAGAATTCAACTTCACCACTTTACATTACTTGGGGCCGGAGTGATGAATCCTCAATCCGGCCCCAAAATCCGGCCTCACCACTTTACATTATCTAGGGCCGGAGGGGTGAATTGGGGCCGGATTGAAGGCCTGATTGAAGGCAAATCCGGCCGGCCTTCCATCCGGCCCTAGAGCGTGTATAAACCCACCCTAATACACATTAACTTGGATTTGAATTAGAAGCTACGAAAAAAAATGACAAGCTAGAGCTGAAAATGAGGGCCTGTTTTGAGGTGTTATTTATTAGTAGATGGTGTAGATATATAATGTTGTAGCAATGGATTATCAAACATAACAATAAATATAATAAAGGATTCTACAAGCAATAATGCAATCGGCATTTAAGCATGTAAATTCTTCTTTATATTTTAATTCTTGTGTAATAATAAGGACTAAGCAAGCAATAATGCAATTGGCATTTAAGCATGCCTATGTTTCTTTCTTATTTTTATATTAAATTATAGAAGATAGAAGATAATATAGACCTATATATATATATTTATATAATAATTTTCTGAAGAGGTATTATATCATGCAGAAAAAGTCAAAATTCCTTGGCTGAAATTATCCACTTGCGGAGCTTCCCTTCTTCTTGCCCTGCGTTGATTCCTCCCCCCTCTACGCCCTCCAACAACATTCCGACCACGCCTAGCCATTATGAAAATATTTAGCTCACCAAACTCACAATTAAAACTCTCTCAAAATTGGTCAACACAGGGCTTGTTCAAAACTTCCTTGCCCTCACCAAGCTGGGGTACTTGTTTGAAAATTGGGCGTGGTCAGTCTTCCAAATTTTGTTGCCAGTACCATGGTGGGGGGCGCTTTTGGCTCCTGGGCCTTGCCAATTATGCTCGAGTCCAGTATAGTAAGTAGGAGTGGACATGCTCTTACACCACTTGTGTAGTTGACTATTTTCATGTACACCCAATTGGTAATTTTTTAATGTTCAAAATGAAGAAGATTCTTTATCATTGTCAATCTAATGAATTAAGGTACTACACCTTAAATCACATGCTTTCTGAAGTTGCACACGCTTTTTAAAACCGCACAGGCCACATTCTTGTGTATAATGCACTTCCACCATCCAAGAAAGTCTATAGTTATTCTATACCCTATTTTCAACACTTTAAAAATTTGTAGTATCTTCATATGGTGTCCAAAAATTGCATTCTCAAAGAATCTAGAATTCCTTTCAGCTTCCGACAAGATTCCACCCAAAAATTTCAATATAATAATGACAACCATGAAGAATTTATTACTTGTGTGATTTAGATGTAGTTTTTTTATTTTTTTATTTTTAGAAGATAAAGTAGTGTTTGGTGGAGATGCCAACTCCAACAAAAATGCAATTTACAATTGCACCGAGGATAATTTCCTTGATTATACCTTACAATTTTCTTCTATGAAAATAATATATATTGGATAATGGGGGTCAATTAGGTCTATCATCTCTTTCCTTAATACTACAGAAAAAATAATGAGATGGAAAATATCTTTAGTTTTGTCAATGACTTGAATATAAGTTTTAGATGTTTAATTTAGTCTTTGTTTATTTTTTAGTTTGAGTATTATTTATCTAGCTATAATATAAAGCTTTGAGTTTTTTTGTACAATTTACAAAGAATTTTGTGATATTTCTTTTTGAATGCATTGTGCATTTTAAGGCAATTATTGCCTCTTTTGAGCTCATTGTCATTGTCATTGTGACAAATTGTCACACCATGCTCAAAACAAATTTTCACTATTTATTATGTGTTTTAATCCCTCTCCAACTATCACAAGTTTTCATTAAAATTAATTATTTGATTTAATTTGCCCCCTCCTCCTCCACCACCACCCCACTTGTATTCCTATAAAGTAGCTCCAATGCAATCAATATGGGATATATCTGTATTCAAATTCTATATCCATATCCATATCCATATCTTCATTTCTATCTATATACATATTTGGACAACAAAGATCGTCTGTTTGACTTCTACGTCTTTGATTTTTCCCAAGGATTTTTCCAAAAATCAATGGCACTGGGAGAGGTAGGGGAATTTTTCTGAACTCAAATCAATGACTATTGATTTTTTAGTGAAGGGGGGGGGGGAGGAATTGACCTTGAAACATCATATTCTCTTCTTTTGAGCCCAAATCTATTGTTGTGCAGGCAATTACTACCTCTTTTGAGGTGATAGTGATTTTTCTAAACCAATCCTTTGATCTTCAATCCAACCATACATTTATAATAATAATAGTGACAATGATGGTGTTGCAGACTTACGTGTTTGATTCAATCAGAAAAGATTTCTCACCCTATCATCTCAAAAATGCACTTGTCACGATATGTGCATATGTATGTTTTTGAGTCTTTGGTCTTGGTTTTATTTTTAGAGTGCCAACAAGTGCAAAGATTGAACAACTGATGCCAAAAATAAGTAAAAAATTGTGAGGATATTACATCATGAAGTAATTTCTTCATGTCTAAGGCCTCAATGTCTAAAACCTTGCAATCAAACCTATGATAAGAAGTGTAAATTAATTAATGTTTGAGGACTCAAATGGTTTCTTGTTGGTGCACCTTGAAAGATTTTGAATTCAAATTATTTAATCTTCCATTCTATTGATTTGTTCCTATACTATTTACATATTAGTGGAGATACTTTGCTATTTCGAATGCAATGGAGTTTCCAAGTGAGAAATTCTAGGCCATCATATTAGTCCATGTTGGTCTTCTGTGGAGATCTCTTGTTCTTGAAAGAAAGTCAAATTGCACAACATAGGGCGTATTGTTTTCTTTTTGAATTGCATGGATATTGATTTTTCAAGGGGGGATATTTTTTTCTTTTCAAATTGCACGGTTGTTGATTTTTCAGAGGGGGAGGGGATTTTAGGGTGGGTTTGCTTGTCTCTTCTTAAAAGATAGCTCATTGTGCCAATTAGTGATTTTCATAAGTTGCCAAAACTGCCAAAAAACTTGGAGTTACATAACCTTGATCTACACATTTAGTAGAAAAAATAATATTATCATGATATGTATGCAAACTCTCATCTTTTGTGAAAATTATACAAACTGTCATTTTAAAATAACTATGTTGTAACCTATCTGAATTGTTATTTGACTATTTAAACATCAATTACATTTTAATATGGTTTAAGGTGGTATCCATAAAAATGTATTCATACTCTCCTTTTCAAAGGATTAGAATTTTCAATTTCATTTCTATAAGTTTCCTCTTAAAAACCATTGAAGATGTCATTAACCACGGTTGCTTAGAATATAGTACTAACATGAAATTTCATATCTTCTATTTGAAATCTTGATAGGTCACAATGCTCATGTTTGGGTCTAGACAAATCAAATTTAGGAGGAAGGAATTGGGAAAATCTATTCACAAATGATTGCAACTATTTTTAGCTTGTTGTATTTGTTGAGATTTGTCAATATTCAAAATACTCTTGAAGTTGCTGAAAAATAAGACTTTTTATAAACAGGTCTATAAAACTAAATTTATCCACTTTTAGAATTTGTAACCATAAGATCTTATTCTTGACCAGTAAAAGGATTTTGCTTAAAAAAATTGGGATCTAATAATAATATATGTGTGAGATATGATTGAGCAAGAGCAACATGATGTTTTTTTTCAAGGTTGCTTGAGCTTTTAACATTGTCGACCTTTTGAGCCCTATAACTCGAATTTTATTTTGCAAAAAGACTTAAAGACATCCAATTTGAATAGAAATTCAAATTACGAAGAAGTTTGCAAAATTTCAAAGCAAAATAATCAATTGTATTCCACTTGTCCAAACTAGAGTTCAAAACAATAAAATCATATAATCTTTTAACCAACTATTGAATTTGTGTAAAATTTGGATTTCGAAGATGGTTTCTTGATTTTCCAATTTTTAACATGAAAATGAGATAAAAAAAACTAAATCTTCATACTTTATTTTAGGTGCTTAAAACCTCTCCAAACCATTACAGATTTAAAAGAGCTTTAGGGGTTAATGGTTGTGAATTGGAGATTTATGAATCTACTATTGTACTCGGCTATTATGGTTGGCAAAAATTAAATAAAAACAAAAGTTTATATTACAAAAAATTACTCTCCATGAGAGTTGGAAAACAAATAAAGTAATGTTGCAAATGCTTAAATATAAAAAATTAGGCCAAATGGTGAATTTCAAGTTAGCTAATGTAAAAAATTTAATAGTTTAAGTATTATCGTTATTAAAGTATCATACACACCATTAAATATCAATATATTTTTGATTGGTGATATGAAGGCCTTCATTGATATGTTATGAGTTGGAGACTTAGAGGTGTGAAGAGGTCTTTGTTATAGTAAAGTTCATTGTTCTTCATCAATCATCAAAAGGTTATGGGATATTTAAGGCAAGGTAGGAGATCAAAGAAAAAATGAAGTAATCACGTTCATACAAAAACTTTAGACCTCATTTAAGCATTGTAATTTTTTTTTTTTTTTCAAAATGAGCTTGACACATAAAATGTGGAAAAGTTCTTTAATCCTTTGGCCAATTTCACTTGATTTGAAAATATACATATCCATCTAAAAAATCGTACATATCCATTTGCTTTGAAAATGATCCCAGTGGAAAGTGGAAAGTGTTTTCATGATTTTCATTGTTGAAAATTTAAACATGCAAGTATTGATTTGGAGTTATTTGAGATTTATACTAATAAAAAAAATTGCATTTCAACAATTGCAAGGTGGATTGTGTAATGAGTTTGATAGCTCTTCATTTGAACTTAAGTTTTTAGATGTGCATTTTAGTATACTTATACAATTTTTAGTTGTTCATGTCACATCCTATCCCCCAAAACTCTTATATGCAAATTTCTCAAACATTGTAGGGAAGGGCAACATACTAAAAATAGGATAATTGCATTGCTCTTGTTATAATATTACAACTCCTATGCAATTTTACACTCAAAATTGGAATACATACTAATAAGCAAGCTCTTTAAACATCTATGTAATTAGATTTTGAAGGAAAAAAACAATTTGCTTCATTGAAAATAACTGTAAGCCTATGTTTGTTTTTTTTGTAGGAAAAACACACTTCAAAAGGCTTGGGCATTTAGGGGTTAAATTTCACCTCTAAAAATGAGTTTGTGATTTGGAGTCTTTAATAGAAAGTTATAGAGGTCTGAAGTTCAAGTATATCTCGAGTGTAATAACATTAATTGCATTATTTTGACTTGATTGTAAGTAGTCAAGTTCTTTCATGTTTTTAATTATCATATCATGTATAGATTGTTGTTCTATAAAACACTTGTGTTATCTCTACTAATAAAAAATTAATTGGCTTGCAAGAAAATGTAGGATACAAATGGACCAAGAAGCCACATATGAGGTGTAGCATTTTATTTTAAAATTAAAATATTTAAAATAATTATTAATTAAAAAAAGACTTGTTGAATTATTTTTTTTCAACTTTTAGTAATTATTAGACATGAAATGCCAACCCTAATAGTTGGGTATGTTATCATCTTAGAGATTCTATAGATTACTTTTTTGAATCTTATGCCCTCCAAAATGTAATAAACCCTTATTGTGAATAACTTAATTTTGTCTCTTCAATTGTTACCACCTACTCCAAAGTCCTGGAAAAATTAAAATAGTGGATGAAACATGGCTTCTTAGTGTTCAACGTAAGCATTTGAAACCATTCATTTAAAACTTCAGCTATTCACATTACTGTTCCATGGTTAAAAAGTACTTGCAATGAACTTTAGTGAGTAAAGTTCAAGACAAAAAAGTCTCAATCTTGAAAAATTATATCTATTCTATTGTTGAAATTATAACATTTTTATATTCAAGATATTGATTAAAATAATTTAACAACTATATTGTATTTATACCAAATGTAATACTTTTAATTGAATAGTTTGAAATTATAATATAATTTAATATTCAAAAATTTATCTATTGTAACATTTTCTATAATGATATGCAACATGAGTTGTGATTACACTTGCCAAGTTTTCATCTGCTCATTTTTTTTCTTACATTTATTTTGATTAAACCCTAACTTAAGCTTTTAAAAGCCTTTATGCTTGATCAAATTTGGCACATTTTTGCTTATATCTTTGTACATAAACATCATTTACAGCAAGTTCATGAAATTGGTCATTAAAAAAGGTTGTCTTTTCAACATTCAAGTATTAATATTGAATGAATGAGAAGGTAGTTGGACTAAACAGTGTCTATGAACCCTCTATTCATTGTCTATAATATGGATGTCAAAGCACTTAAGAAGTAATTCTTAAATGTTCAGAGTCTTCTCTAAATTTACGATTAATTTTGAGAAAAATCATCACAAAGTACTATTTGGAATAATATTTTGGAATTCATATACAAATAAAAGCTATAGATTTTGAGTTTTCAATTCCATCTAAACGGTTAGATTCACCAATGCTACCACCAATATTTTTTTTATATATTTTGAAAGAAAAATTTGAGAATTTATTCTAAATTTGATTACTAACAAAATATTATTATACTTTGAGTGCAATTTGTTGGAATGGATTTGCAATGAGGTGTTCTCCACATGGTGATTTTTTGAAATTTTTGTGTTCTTTAAATCTATGACTTCATTTTTGCAAATACAATTCTAAACTAGAGTCAATGCAATTTTGGCTTGGTCAACCACTTGACATACTTCCACATTTGTAATTTCAGAAAAATATAATGTAATCCAGTAACACCACATCTAACCATCAAAAAGGACAACAACTTGATGATGTATGTCCACAAATTAAGAAGACTTTCATCCAAACAATAATGAGGATGAAACTTGAGTTTCAATCTGTTAGTCATCCAAAAATTGAACGCTTGAGTGCTCCAGGGTTAATGACATTCAAACATCTTCTTAATGAAACCATTTTGGTTGTTGTATTCACATATTATTAAATTTTTAATAAAATACTACTATTTTAGTATTCAAGACATGACACTTTAACAAAATCATTTAGATTCTGAAATGTATCCCATGTGAGAACTTTCTCGCTCTCAACCCTCGTTCTGTGCAACCTACATCGACGGTGATCCCTGGGGAGCTTGATCGGGCGGCCAGGAGAGCGGTAGACCTTCTTCCCCCGCTTTTGGTGTCTATGCAATTTAAGCTCTACATGACCGGCATCTCCTTCATTTCAAATTTGAATTGTCATTTGAGCAATGCAATTGAGAGTTTCGTTTGGCGCTGAATTCGTCTTTGCTGAGGTTTGTATCTTTTGCACGATTATTTCCAGGAATTTTATTGTTGTACTTGGCGATGGTTACTTTCTTACACGTCGGCTCTGTACAGCGTGAATGAGCGAGGTCGTCCTAGGAAATTTATGGAAATACTAGATGCTTGCCGAATTCTGTTTCTTCTAAGGAGCTGCGGTTGGATTTTGCTGATGATCAAGTTTGTTTGTCAGAGAATTAAAGTATCGGAGTGAAAGAAGAAAAATTCAAGTCTGGGAAGAAATCGAGGGAAAGAGTTCTGCTTCGGTTGTTGTGATAGGGAAAGTGTGCTGTTATTTTCTCAGATTACTGCGATATTTGCTTCAGATCGGGGCTTCAGATTCACATTCAGATGTGAATATTCCGGTTGCGCTCTAAGACCAGAAATTTGTTGCGCGAATGAAGTTGCTTGTGAAGCTGTATGTGATCCAATTGTAATTGATGAATTCACCGATGGCATGGTCGTCGTAGATAGTGTCGGTGGAGCTGTGATCAAGGCAGGGATACGGTAAATAGCGGTTGAGTATCCTGTGCGTGACGGTGAGGATAGTTGCCGCGTTGAACTGCTGTCACTCTCGATGAGAATCGAATTGGACGATTAGTTGTAGAAGCCGAGAATCTTCTCCGGCAGGTTCGTAAGTGGCTCCTTACCTGTGGTTATCAGTCTTGAAGGCCTTTGCTCAGAGTCAATCATATTGTCAAACGCCGTCTCGGCGAGATCACGACGAAAACCGGTTATGAGCTTTACATCCTCGCGGACGATTCGGCATGGCCATATTTCTGAAGTTGAAGAACCGAGAGATTATGAATCTAAGGTAAGCTCGTGAAATTGGCTTGTAAGTTTCACTGACATCATCCGAAGTGAGAATTTCAGGTTCACACTCCACATTATCAACATGCAATACCTGCACGTCCTCGGATGTCGTTACAATCGTGTAAATCTCGCTTACACTTGCTGTCTATTCCAGGTGTACATGACGTGCATACTGCAGGGTAGCAAGTATGTTCAAATCCTACTCATCTCGAGTTACATCATATCTAGTCAAATTGTTTGGCAGATGATACCACCAATTCGAATAAAAATCTGTGAATCCGATCATTTTAGTGACTAACATCCGAGACTTGCTCAAACAGATTAGGCATGGCATATTTTGACACAGAAGCAGATGCTATGTTTGTTTTGGAGACTTGGGAGAATGGAAATTATGAGGAATTCCCTTCCATGCAGCTTAGTAAGTGGCCTCTTCATCTGCATCAACAAGCTGTCTTTATTTCTGCAAGAGAACGTGTTTACTTCGTCCGGTTAGATGGCACCTTTGAAGTCCATTGCTTCTCTTTAGCACATCTTTAGTTAGTTTTTCACTTCACTTTAGCTCTACTCTACGTTCAACCTTTCCATCTTCGTCACAAAGTGGACTCAACGTCTCCTTTTGATGCGTAACTGGATGTAATGGCGGTGCTAGACGTCCAATTTGTGCGTGTCTAACTGATGTGTTGTGCTTTGCAGTCAAATACCAGGTATATTTCTCATTGGCTTACCAGAACTCACCTAGTGGCTAGTGTCGGGCTAAAGAAAAGAGGCTTGTCAGTTACGAACATTGATAGAACGACGCTCCTCATGTCCAGGCTCAGCCTCTTGTCATTTACACCAGCACAAAAATGGATGACGCTTTTGTGTCTGCGCTTCAGAAGAAAGGTGAGACCATAGGCAGACCTCTAGTCATGCAGCCCGATTAAAAGGCTACATCTCTGTTGGACAATTAATACGAACATGCTGAACATGTTCTTTTTGTAGTGCTTTTTGTAATATTAACTAGTTAAATTCACCGCATTGCGAAAAATGCATCCAGCGCTTTGGGCACTGTAGTCCGAATGGAAACCACTCGTTCGTTAAAATAGCACCTTGTGGCGAATTGATGGTTAATGTGTTCCTGCGCATTTAATTTTGTTTGACACAATCTAATAGTCAAGGAAGAAGATGAACCGCATGACGTGAAGATAGTAAAGAGTTCACTTTTCAGTTACCACCAAGCACGGCACAGGTACTATACGTGATTTTCTGCTACTGAAATTGGCTAGAGTGTGTTTCCCCCCCTCCGTTTTGAGCTTCAAGCTCAATAGTGTGCAATATTGTTGTCACACCTACTTCTTTTTAACATTTTAAATACAGCTTCACAGTAGACCAGGAGAGACACAATGATGCGAAGAAAGTCTGCATGTCAAATGGTCTAGAGCGTTGTTCTTTTATATTTCAAATTCCATGGTCTTGTAAAGTTACTCTCGGAGGTACAGGCTTATGACTTGGTCACTGTAAGCGAATTAAGGTTGTTTTACGCTTCACAGCTTGAAGATGGCGTATTGAGCTTCAATTTCCTGATTTTTGTAGATTGGCTTTTCTGCGGGTCCCTGGAATGGAAGATGATTTTAATGACAAGGAGAGAATGCATCTTGTAAGTCTTTCAACTTTTCGTAGACCTCGCTTCTCTTACTTTGACTTTGCGCATCAGGCAATTGCAGCTTCTTACTTCCTGTGCGTGCGTTATACCCTCCTCCAAGGCTGCAGAATTTAAACTGAGGAGGATCAGTGTGGCTCTTGGTGCAGTTGAATTCTATGATGAATCTCGACAGTGAGATGCAAGTTCGGGCTGCTGGTGCCCTTCTTGCTATTTTACAGCAAGAAATGTTCATTGATAGTGCACAAGTTGAAGACCGCAGGATTTCTCCTATCCAAATTGAACTTATCTGCGAGCTATCTCTGTATCCTTTTTATTGAAGATTGCAAGAATCGCCTTTGCGAATAGAAGTGATTTAAAACTACCTTAAGTTTTGAACATTAAGTTATTTTATCGAATTGTTAGAGGTTTCGTTAATTTAACCTGGATTTTAGCAAGTAGAGTGAGGTATTTCTAGTGCCGAAATCGCTCAAGTGAGTTGACCCTTGACATATGGCAGTGATGGCTTTCTGAATATTGATGCCGGAACGTATGATGCTTTACAGATTTTTCAGGTTGATAAACATGCTAGCTCGATGGGAATTGGAAAAGCGAAAGAAGGGTAAAGCACTCCATGTGTATCTCTTCCTTCTTCATCCGTGCCCTTGCATAATTGCATTTGTGTGAACTGTTCAACCCTTGCACGGGTTTCTGCGGATTGCGTTGCTAAGTTTGCTGAACGTGAAATTGATCGTATGTCAGGTTTTCTCTATTCGGTCTTCTAAACAAGGTTCGCAATCATTTACATGCTTCTCTTTATCATAGCAATCATTACTGAGCATGCATCTGTTTTTTTGTCGTTCTTGTCTGCTTCTTACAATGAAGAAGCAAGAAAGCGATGAGTATCTCGATTTCTTGATGTGCCAAATAGTGAAATCTGATTGAGGTTACATATATCAACACATCTAACTCAGGCAATGGTTCATAGGGACCTTTGAGGTGATTTGGGGCTACTGATCGTTTCTGACGTCTGCCATTTTCTGACTTCTTGTTTCTATCCCCCGCCCTACGTTTTGGCCTCCCTGAACAGTGTGTATCGCAACCAGGGCGTAAACTCTTGAGGTATGTCAGTGCTTGATTTTGAGATCTGTTGAACGATTTACGAAGAATACTGCTTTCTTGCCTTAGATGCTTGAGCTTGCTTATGAAAATCTCTTGAAGGCAATGAATATGGATTGAAATTGACATGGTATGATTTGTGTTCCTCAGGCTATGGTTTCTGAGGCCAATTGTGGACTTGAATATTCTCAACGATCGACTTGATTCAGTATCCTCATTTTCACTTTTCAGAATGTTTACCGTGGAATTGTCACTGAAAGAAACAGAGCACATGTTGTACCAGTTAACAATCTAATTCTAGGTTTCAGCTTTCAAATGCTCCCAGGAGTTAGTGTCTGCTTTGCGAAGTACTTTAAAACGCATTAAAGACATCCCCAAGCTTCTGAAGGTACGAGACAAGTATCGTTCCTTTGGCGCTTGTCATCATTCAGGTTGAATTGCGATGGCAGTTCAATCTTCTGCTCTTAGTCAGAAGCCTCAACATTCACTAACAGCTGAGGTCAAGATAATATAGCTGGCTTCTTCTTCTAGTTACGGTAGATGTTCGAGCTGTGACGTGCAGTAATGACTCTCGAGGCAAAGTTTCTAGTGGCATGAAAACCACATTTCTATCAAGATAAACGTGGGGCGTTTGTTGTGGACAGAAAATAAACTCGCCATGCTCAGCAGTGACCTCAAAGGACTGGGCAGTTTTCACAGAGGTATCTGTAGGGCGTATCGCCGAACTTTTTGGTAGATTTAGATCTGATCAGGTTGATGAGATTGCCCTTCTTCGTTTGACGTTGACGTGATGTGCTTTGCAGAGTGTCAGTGGTCTTATCCACATTCGAGCCTTGTTTGAGGTGGCGGTATCACAGAGAAATCAAGTTCAAGTTTCTTTGGTCAACCTTCAAATTGTCAAGAAGGTGCGGACTACTTTATGTTCAGGTGTCGTGATTGTGTTCACAGGGGCTCTTCTTCCTGAGCATAAAGTATTACTGAACATGATCGTTCATGGCCACGTAATCATTCAGAGTGGCAGGCTTAGTGGTTGGCCGGCTTTCAAATTTAAATGCACCATGAACAGAAAGGGTTCTCATCTATCTTTGTTAAGATGGAAGAAAATATTAACTGGGTTTAAAGGACGTCTAATTCAGCTACACTTGCTTCCTCAGGTTGCAAGTCAAATTACGGAGGATCTCATCTACGTGAATGGCATGGTAAATTAAGATTTCTGCTTGAGCTGATCATTCGAAGGTCGGAGATGAAGGAAGTTCCATTCTCAAAGTTGTAAGATTAAATAATGATGAAGTGGAGCAACTGTGAGGACATATATGCTTCCCATTGATTGCCGTCTTATTCAGGAAATTATTGGCCAATGCAATCGGAAAATTAGACTTACAATTATTTTCTTAAGATAACCAGGTAGTAGGCGTCATCGACCTTAATCAGAGATGTGGAGATTCATCCGAAACGATGGTTGCTTATGGAATCTGTGAAGAGGTACTTCGATAATCCTGAAACTAGGAACCAATTGATCTGCATAATTCCAGCAACTGAATTAGATGGAACTGTTATGCTCATAATTTAGAAGCTATAATCATCATCTAATCAAACCTAACCTGATATCTTGATCAGCTTGACGAACTCAAGAATATTTATGAAGGGCTCCCCGATTTTCTTCATCAGGTACAACCCTATATTTTACATAAGTTTGATCGTCGCGCTTTTCTAAATTTTTGTCCAGTTGAGAATGTCTGATTGTGCATAACTTAACAACCTTCTCGTTGGGTAAATGTTGTTACAGTTCATTATTTTCTTTCCTGGATGTGTCACTCAAGTTCAGTTGAACCCTTGGGTGATCTGCTCAGGTTACCCAAGTCGAGTTGGATGCTTTGGAACTACAACTAAGCTCCAAAGAAGCATCAATATGTTACATCCCTCAAGTTGGTAGTACTCCTGTTTCCTCAGTGAATCGGTTCTTTTTTGGACTCACTAATGATACACGTACTGGTGAATATTAAGAAACTATGTAAGCTTATTACTGTTTTCAAAACTGTTTGCTTGTCTATGTATAGGTTACCTGTTGCGCTTCGAGGCAAATGTGCTTGACGAGTATACCCTCGAGCGCCGTCCAGACATTCAGTTAGCTGTGAGTAACTCTGTGTCTCTAATTATCCTCTGGAATCCAGTAAGGAAATATCTCAAAAAGTGATCATTTGTGCTGATACTTGTTAATTTCTCTGACACCAGTACGTGTAACTTAAGCCACCAACCTCAAATTAGCTATTTTGGCATAATTCCGGAGAATGTTACCTTTTCAGATGAGCTTCTGGAACCCCAGATCCGTGCGGGTCCTAGATTATAGAGTCTGCACTTGAATGTCACAGATTTGGCGCTTTGAAATGCGCCATTTCTACAAATGTGACCGTTGATGGAGCCTTTGCTGGTTTCAACCCTGCACCCTTCGTATGAGTCTTTAATCTCATTTAGAATTTTGTCTTGAATGTACACGCACTCTAACAAAAACAAACACCAAACGCTTGAATCTTTCATGGTTTCAAAATATATGCAAGCTACAGTTTTCGGTCACGCATCCTGAACTGGATCTGCACCTCTCTTTAGATTTATAGCAAGGAAACTAAAAACTTTTCTGAGCAACTTGATAATTTCTAACTTTCAGCACTTGAACGTCTCATTTCGGCACATTTAAACATGCCAAAATAGCTAATATGACCTGACACCCTCGATATGACGTGGCAGCTAACTTCCATAGCGTCAATTTCTATTTCAACCTGCTCAACTATTTTCAGTAAACGATTCTGACCAATGGCGATGGTATTGTTTGGGCAATCTCCTAGTTCAAAGGAGGCATTGAAGGGGGGTACTTTTATCACACCTCGAAGACAAGGGAGTTGGACGAAGTGGTCGGAGACATCTTCCACAAGATTAAGGGTACGGTTAGTAGGAATCTTTTAGAGAATAGAAAGCAAGAAGTGTTTTCAAACGAATGTGAAGACTAGGACGATTTAGTGGCCAGAGATACACTGTGCACAAACAGAATTACGCTGTTGAATCATCTTGCGGGCATATCTGATGGAAATTGTGATCAGATATGGAGCAAGCGATTATGAGGGACTTGGAGCGCAGAGTGTTAGTTTATGCTTCGGCTTTGCGCCAAGCAGCTGATGTGGCAGCAGAAATCGACTGGTAAAAATTTCTCTTTGCTCGATACTGACAGTGTCTAAGTCTCTCATTCTATCAGATGCAGTAGTGGGCTTTCACGATTATCCAGACATTGGTTTAGGGTTTTATGATGAATCACCAATTGCTGATAAAGTTGAATGACTAGCTCAAGTGTAAGGAAATTATTGTGTAAGACCTCTGTTGCACTTGACCACTTGATCGATTGGTCAAGTGCAACAGAGGTCTTACACAATAATTGTTGTCTGACCAATTGATCGAGAAATGATCGATGTTGATTGTGTTCTGCCTATTTCTGAAACATGGAAGCTTGGTTGCATTGAGCAATGTGGCTCACGACCAAAAGTACGTGCGTCCTCAATTGTCGGAGGACAACATCCTCATGATAAAAGCCGGAAGGTGAGCAATATATCTGCGTGCTTCTAAATTTCAATTTATTCCATTGACTAGGGTTCCAGATATTCACATCTCTACCACAATCTTATCTGAGGTGCAGGCATCCTCTCCAGGAGTGTACTATCAACACATTTGTACCAAATGACACCAACATTGACCAGTTCAGTGGTGAGCAATGTTTCCCTTGCTTCACATCTGCGGGATCTGTGTAGCCCCACTGGGTGTGCAATTATAAATTTGTATCAACATTTTGCACTTTTTACATAAGTCCTAAAATCTTTGATTTTAGTCTGATCAACAAGCCAGAACTCGGATGTTGGATAGGGCATACTACAGGCGGCAACCAATCGGTAATAAAAGTTGATGATCATCGTGCAGGCCGTATAAATATTATATCTGGTCCAAACTACTCAGGCAAGAGCATTTACGCAAAGCAGGTGAACCTCCAAAGGAAGGAGCTTATAGTTTTCTCTCATTCATAGGAAGTCCTGCTCTATCTTATTGGATATCTTATTTCTGCGCTCTAATTTTTAAAATGGGTTTGGACTATGTTTGGCATAAGAATTCGAGCATCACCTCAGTGTAATTCTAAATTCTGTAGACCAGGAGGTCTGAAATGAAGTGAAATTCACATGAAGTCATGCTCGTCTCCAGGTAGCTCTCATTGTGTTCCTGGCACACATAGGAAGCTTCGTTCCGGCAGAGGCGGCTGAAATTGGCCTAACTGACAGGTGCCCAATTTCAAATTAATGCACCTTCTGTTCTTCTCTTGTCCGTTCAATATACAGTGCTCGTTACCAGGAATATAATAAGCCAAATTTGATCTCTGCGTAGAAATGCACTGTTCGTATAGGGAAGGGACTCAGGAACCAGGAACACTCCATTTATGAACAACTTTTTTGCTCACTGTATGCTTTATTGTTGACATTTACTACAGAATCTTCACTAGAGTCTCTAGCAAAGAGACTATGGTTGTTCAACAGTCTGCATTCATGATTGACCTGCATCAAATAGCCTTGATGCTGAGGTAAGTGCCAAGCATCGGCATTAAAAATCATACGTAATGATAATTGCACAAGATGGCACGTATCTGATGATAATAGGCCATTGATGAGCTGATCGCTTCTGCAATTCAATTTGTTCAAGTTATTTGCAAACATCGATGTTTTGGAACTTGTAATCTGAAGATGATTGGTAATACCGACCTTCCTTGAACCGCCAGACATGCCACTCCAAGATCCCTGTGCATTGTTGACGAGTTTGGCAAGGGCACTTTAGTCCCAGGTGCGCAATTTTATCCTTCTGAGGACGGATAACTAGCATTACATGCACTCTGTTATTGCGAATAACATGTATCATTTAGTCTTAGCATTGCGACTTCTAAGCGTGTAGTGTCCTTTCAACCCTTAGATACGAACAGCGAGCAGTAATCCTCATTTTTTATATTCATAGATGGTGTTGGGCTTCTATGCGCAACCTTGCATCAACACGCTACGGGTCATGAAGTAACCCCCAAGGTAAGCTTGCCTTCCAACATCTCAGTAAAGGCTTCAAAAACAATTTCAGTCAAGTTGGCAAGTTAATCCTTTAATTCGCTTTCTTTTCTCAGGTCCTGGCATGTACCCACTTCTATGAAGTCTTCGATGAGAATTATTTAACAAAGGTACTTTATTGTCCTTTAAATACCAAATCTTCGTCGACCCGTTTTGATATCGTATGTTATTTCTTAAATTTCTGCAGAAGAGGAAATTCATTCCGTTACAAAATTGTCAGTTTATTCAATCTTAGAAAGCGGAGCAATCTACCTGAGTGACATGAACATCTAACCTGTTTTCTCTCTCGTCTTCGTGGTGGTAGTCACCGAACATCTCATTCTATACCATGAGTGTCTTCGAGCCGGAGAAGAGGGATAATGCTGCTAGCAGTGTGGATGAGATTGTATTTCTTTACAGGTTCTTACACCTCAACATACAGGTTATTTACTGACTAAGAAAATAATAAATTTGACAAGTGCACTCCAGAACATGTCGTTTTAACGTTTAGACCGATCGTTGGCAGTAATGCATTTCTGGTTGTTGGCAATGCTTTTATTGACATCTATGTGTTTATATTATCAACGTCTTATATTAACATTACTGTGAACATTCGGGCGCAGGCTCGTTCCTGGTCGTGTGGTTCCAAGCTATGGTACATTCTCTGTTGGATGACATGTTATTCAGAACTGTGTCCTTGCTTAAGGCGGGAGTGTCATAGAAGACTGGAGGCTTGCTTGTAGAGTTGATTATTGATCATGGCAGATTGGATAGAGATAACTTCGAAGCATGAATCTGTAGTCTAGAGAGCACTGCACTTTCAGGCTTTGAAATCCCATTTTTGGTCGATCTTTTTCTAAATTTTATATTTTGCAGGTATACGTTGTGCCGAGCTTGCAGGTACATTCGAATTATTTCTCTAATATTTGACAATATCTCTACTTCAGTTCTGGGACTTTCTTTTGTTTCTGAAATATGGCCTGGATTCAAATTCTCGAGTTGAATTTACTTATGAGGATCTAAGTCAGTCGCCCGGAGTAATTGTTTCTTCAGAGCCTCGTAAGATCTTATTAGGGCAAGTTTCTGATACAGGTGTTCCTGCCGACGTCTTAGAGAGATGTGTTGAAATTTTAGAATGCACTAAAGAAGGGAGACCAATCGAACGCCTTGGAACAAAGCGAACTACCACGATGGACCAGATCTATAAGGTTAAGTTTACTGTCAAGCGTGGTATCTATAGTAATTGCTTGTGTTCATCAGTTGTAAAATCTAGTGTAAAATTTAGTGTAAGAACAGATTAACGAATCCCTAGTTGCACTAAATTGTTCTCAATTTCAGAAATGACCGCTACTGGATATTGCTAAATTCTTCCTCTGAAATTACTTTCTGATCAAATTACAGCTGCGCTTTCTTGTTTTTGTTTTGAGAAGTGTTCACAATAAGATTTTGGAATATGCAGACTATGGGAGAGCAACTGCAGATCTTCAATTGCGAGAAGGATGATGTGAAGAAGTTCCTCTCTGAGGCTTTTGCCCTTTTTTCTAATTAGTTCTGATATAGAGCTATCCGTCAGATTTCTATCTTACTGGTATTGCCACATAGTTCGCAGAAACTACAACTTGTAGGTCATTGGTCACATGAGACGTGCCTCAGATTCAAATCGCCAATTCTTCTTGAACGTAGCAAGACTATTACTGTGTAAACTGTTACTGTTACTGTTACTGATTCGATCGAAGAAGTAGAAGAGAACATCCGGTGTAGGAATTCTAGTTCCAAATGAAAATCATAAACTGATCAATGTCAAGCAGTGGATTAACATATTTGTGATAGTAGCCGGAAGGAAATTGCCTTGCCGAGTCTAATCAGACATGAACTCCTTAAAAAAAGAGGTCTCACTTGTGAGCATTCTGTTTCAAGACAAGGAAAAGCTCAAGGGCTTAAGAAGTAACTGCCTAGGTTATTAGTGATCAAGGCTTTCATCTGGAGCGTTCTGAGGAGCAACTTCATTTTGGAGGTACTTATAGCAGTTTGCAACGACGAGAAAGTAAATAAAATTGACGGAGCTTAACACAGCCATGAGCCAATAGAAGTAGTCGATCTTCTTTCGGTTGAAGGGCACGCTATCTGATAGCCATCCTGGGGGAGATTTAGCACTTGTGGCCTTGTTGACCAGGTTCACCGCTGCCGTACTGATGAAGTAGCCAAGAGAAATTGTGCACAAGGACAGGCCCGTACTGAAACTACGCATGGTGGCAGGAGCTTGGTCGTAGAAGAACTCGATCACACCGATGTATGTGAACATGTCGGCAATCCCGAAGGTGAAATACTGAGGTACCAACCAGAAAATGCTCATGGGGATGGTGGCTCCAGAGTTATCGTCGAGGAGCCCATGGGCTGCTGCCGTGCTGATGCGCCTATACTCCACAACCGCTGCTATTATCATCGAGACAATGGAGAGTAGGAGGCCTACGCCAATTCTTTGGAGCATGGTTATGCCCCTCTCATGACGTGTGAATCGCCGAGCGAAGGGGACGAAGGCCGTGTCATACAGAGGTACCAAGATGGTCATGATGATGAGAGGGAAGACTGGGATGGACGCAGCAGGGAACCTGAAACCCCCGATATTCCGTTGCATCGTGGAGCCTTGCTCCACTGTGAATGTCTGAAGCTGTGCCAGCACAACGTTCATGACTATGGTTCCTGCCCATATGGGCATCAATTGCAAGATGGCTTTTGTCTCTTCAACCTGTGTCACTGTGCACACTCTCCAGTTGCTGCTTGGCGTCCTCTCATCCTCAAGCACTGCTGCTCTGTCTAGGAAACTGAGGTGATCGACGTCACAAGTTCCCTTGTCAGTCAATGAGTTCTAGCAGTTATTATCCTATCAATTGAAGGCTTGCAATAATTACGGAATTCAATGTATGGATGAAGGAATTGAGGGACGTTACCGAAGGTTGTTGGTGTGGCCTATCTTTCTAACACCCAGATTTGCAGCTTCTTCGTCGTTAATCTCGTACAAGTGCTCCTCCGCTGAGAGAGAGCGTCGGGCATTACGAGAAGCGGCAATAACCACTTGCACAATTCGCGTCAACGGACTTCCGGAAGGCTGCTTGTATCTGTACAGTGGGAAACCAGCCGCGAAAATGCACAACCCAACCGCCACGAAGGCAAGGCAGACCCCATATCCGATTCTGTAGCCGACATTATCCTGAATGTACGCTAGCACGGTGACGCCGAGTAGGCTTCCATACACGAAACTTAAGAAAAACCAGTTGAAATAAACTGGTGGAACCCGGCTCTCTTTCGAATGGGTCTGGTCAAACTGGTCGGCACCGAGGCTTGACAAGCACGGCTTCAAGCCACCAGATCCAATTGCAACCAGATACAGTCCCAAATGGAGCACAGCTAGCTGTGTACTCGGTGCGGCTTCGCAGGGAGTAACCGCACAATGTTGTGGTCGAAAGGATGAAATCGAAGCCGAAGCGGTCATTAATGACATACCCTACAGCGAAGAATAGTAATGCAAATGTTCAGGCCACAAAGAGACAATCCATGCAGCTGTAAATCAATTGAAGTATGCACAGACGAATTATCTTACCGCAATTTCGACACAGCCGAAGACCAGAATGGTTTTGAAACGACCGAAGTAGGCATCGGCCAGAAAGCCTCCAAGAAGAGGGCACAGGAATGCCGTGCCTGCGAAGTTCGTGACCGTGGTGGCCGCTTTCGTGTGGCCGAAGTTGAACTCGCTGATGAGGTACAGCACCAGGTTTATCTGCAGACCATTGAATGCCATTGTCTCGGCGAACTCCATAACTGTCGATCACAGAGCAACACTGGTCACTATCTCTCGCAACGATCATGGGTTTTCAATTCAGTGTACGTTCTGGTAAAAACTGAAATCAATTGCGTCAGGTTTGCTCTCTTCTGATAAGCATTCTGTCCGCGATGTCCTAGCCTAGCGTTACCGAGTCACGGAATTGGGAATGGCGCGGGGGGAGGGAGGGTTCGCAGGTGAATCACTCACCGAAATTGCAAGGAGCGCTTCGCCATCCTCCGGTCTTTAGCCTGTTGGCAACATTCCCTTTCCAATCATGGGAACCGTCTCCCACGAGCATCGAATTCACTTCCTCCTGTCAACAATTGCCAACTGTGAGATTGCAACTTTCAAAAATGCAGATATACTGGACAGCTAATTTGCAGATTTAGATTGGGCTCTGGGATCGGATCTGTCACTGCATCAGATCGATCCCTCAAATAAAAATTTAAGCGGATTGATCGCCCTTAGCGATTCTTTACAATTCGACGAGAGTCATCTTGCAGGAGCGTCACACCTAACACTCCCGCATGTAGTGAGCAGAGACGAGCATCCTGTCAAGTTAAAACTTGTGCAAATTGCAGAAACTTCTAGACTAGAGTGATCTATCTAATGAGATGACAGGAAACAAGCTAGCTCGACCATTGTCGCCACCTCAATCCACAACGACAATTGGTGTCTTAGGGGTTTTCACAATGACAATTCGAACAATTACCATCTCGGCAGCCAGGTATGTAGTCCGAATCCTGAACAGACAATATAGGCAGCAGCTCACAGTCTCATATCGAGTACAGCAACTGTACTGTACAATTTAAATGCGCTATAGAAGGATGTAGACAACTAAGAAGCCACAGGTACACAAGCAGCATCTTAAGGGTAAGTGATTCCTGAGAATCATGATCCCGCCCTTTTCAGTTTGACCTTGGACAATATTGTTTAGGTCACGTAACCCGCAGGAATGTAAAATACTTGGGACTCTTCAAAGCCAATCGCTCAGGACAGCACATGGCGAAGACTCACTCTTAACTCTTCAGAAGTAATTGGGGCAAGTAAAGTACGCGAGCTTGACAACCTGCTGCAAGATCTCCCTTGAGTGAACAGTTCTATGGTATATGCTTCCTCCAGGGTTCAGTGCTCCCCAACATTGTCCTGCATGGATAAGTAATTTCTGATATGGACATTCAATAGCAAGTATCTCATTCTCTTTAGACTGGCTAAATAAAGTGAACTTGGTTGGGTCACTTCACCTAATGTTAAGCACTTTCAATCAGGCTCCTTTAATAGGAGCCCGATTACATAGCATTTGGCACCTATTACAGTGTTTGGCATCTGTTATAGTGCCTGGCACTGTAACATGTGCTAGACACTATGAGGGGAGGTTGGGAGGGTGCCCACACGTGCTTAACGCAGCGGGGCGCCCCACCACGCGGGCCTCCCGTTGTGTGAGGGCCCCGCCCTTTAGGCTCGGGCTCTCGCCCTCGCCTTCGAGGCAGGGCCCTCACACGACGGGAAGCCCTCGTGGTGGGGCGTCCCACTATACATAATCAATTAGTTCAAGTGGACCGGTCACTTATCTTACCTTATCTAAAAATAGAGCCCCTGTTAGAGAGATGTCACTAACCACATTAATTACATTTCTCTCCATTTAACCCCTAAAGGTCAAAGACTATGTTTTTCCCAAAATTGCTTAAAAACTGCGATTTCTAATACAAATACCAACTTTTAGAAAAAAATATATTTTTGAAAAAATTTAACCATAGGATCTTGTAGTAAAATAGTTTGAGAAGTTGTGGAAAAAATTTCAGAAGCTTCCACTGTGTGGATTGCAAGATAATAGCGTTTGAATTGACAAAAACAAAATTTGTTCCTGCGAAAATCTGGGCAGCTGCACTTCACAAGGTCACATTTGTATGAAAAATGTCCAAAATGGTGGTTACTCTTTGGATCCATTTTTCAAGGCAAGTTGGCTACATGCTTGAAAATTTTCAGATCATTTAGAATTGTAAAACATATAGGAAAAAAATAGTAAGTAGAAAGAGGTAGAGAATGTTGAAAACACTAAATTGTTAAGAATTTAAATATGGAATTGGAAATTCCAATTCCAATGTTTGTAATGTTGTAATAAACAATCTACACCCAATGTTTTTATTTTTTTTCAAAAATATTGAAAATTAAGTTAAATAAAGGACTTCAAAGTTTATCTTAGAGTAGAGATTCCATAACTACCCTCAAACTAAAACTCTTCATAACTTTCATCTCATTAATCAAAATGGAATGATTAAAAGCTTCCCACATACATATAAATCTAAAGAACCAATTTCAATTTTTTATTTTTAAAAAAACTGATTTTTAAAGAAGTTTTTTCATCTGCTCGGACTACCCGCCGACCAATGAAAATGACATATCATGCAATAACTTTTTAACCACATAGTCAAAAGTTATAAAATTGTTAGGCCTTAAAGCTACTTCTTGGGCACATCTTGTGTGTAAATTTCAAAGAAAAAAAATAAAAATTCCAGTTGTAGTGAGCTGCACAAAATTGCTATGTTGTCAAAAAATAGTGTTCAATTGGTTCTTTAGGGGTTAAAGAATATGAGGGTAGGATGTTCCATCTTTTGGTGAGGTATCATAAAAGATCCAAGGAAGAAGATCTTTGGAATATTTAGTGTTACCCTACCTGAACGTCAGATTTGGCACAAATTAAGTCATATTTGTATAAAAGTGCCATGTGTCATCTTGTAAATGGTGTAGACCCCTAGGAATCTGACGTGGAAATTCAGTTTCAACATCGAAGTGTCAAATCAAACCTTCAGGTATGATATAGCATATTTTGATCAAAGTCTTCGATCACCCAATTGAAACTTGAGCTCTATGCCAATTTCTAGTTCTTAGAGCTTTGAGCACTATCTTGAAAATAAAAATGTGGTGTTCTAAACCACACCACTTAAACCAAATATGACCATGGAAATGCAGATAAGACATATGATTATGTAACTAATTGCTTAATGATCGAGTGGCTCTTAAAAGATCCTACATTATGAATAACTTGACTATGTCTTAACATGACTATGACTGTTTTGAATATGTTTCCATTAGAATCACAATTTGCATCTCTTATGTGCAATGAAATTGTTAGGATGACGACCATTTAGTTGCTTGTGCGTGCAATAGTCACAATAGTAGCCACGGTAATATACAATGGATAAATGTCATTTTACCTTTCTAAAATAATTATTCTTCATCGAAAATGACTCTTCAACTTCACCATGAGCTTGAAACTCCTCACATCCTGAAATTTACACAATCAATGGTGAAATCTCAAATCAAGATCAAACTTCAAAGGGAGCTTGTTGAGAAGGATGGCATTCTTTGCACTGTATTGTCACATTTGTAACTTTGATGCTATTGAATTTTAATTTTATTAAAATTTGGTCCTAATCCACTGTCTTCAACACAATTTTTCCTAACAAATAAATTTTTGTCGAGTCAAATCTTCTAAATCTTGTTTTTCATGTTGAAAAAATTATTATGTGTATTATATTTATACAACAAATTTTTGTTATTTTAATTAATCTTGAAATGCTAAGTGCTACATATCTATAGCATTCATTTTCTTCTAAGTTTGTTTTCATCCAATTAGAATCTTCTAGAATCAAAGGTGGTGAGGGACATTGTGCAATATGTATATGCCTAATATGATTGTGTTAATGCTATTTACCATTTTGAATCATGATGAGAATAATAGGAGTTGGTGGTTAGAGAGACATTTCCTAGCCACTAATGATATTGATAATTTGGAGGTATATCTTCTAAGTATCATATAAAGATAATTAAAGACTAATTGAAGCGGAAGTTGTTTTTTATTTGGAGAATTCTAAACACTCAAAATTGGCATTACAACATTCTTGAAAAATCAAGGGCTATAAATTAAAATTCTTGAAAAAGTGTACACCTCATGAATTATAATGTGTGTACAAACAAATACATCATATAAGAATATAAATGATACATTCATGGATATAGATTTCCATACATATGGATACTTGAGTATACATATTATACATATATGCATATAACTTTCTATACGTATGGATGCAAGTATGTTTAAATGTCCCATATCTTTTGTAGAACTTTGTCAATGATTCCAATCTAACTTTTCAAAAAATACATTCTCCAATTTTGAAAATAATGGATTAAGTATATTTTAGTAACATATATCCTCCTTTGAATTTGGAAAATTGGTTTCGGATGGCACATGAAGTGGTGTATTGAGCATGTGAGTGACTATGGGATTCTATGGGACTACCGGTATGGGCTCAAATACACCACCCCACAATCTCTTCAAACCTGTTTTGCTTTCAATCTTTGTAGGAATTGTTTTAGTTTGAAGTATCAATAGCAAACCTTGTCATTCTGATGCAATCAAGATCCTCCATTGACAATGAGCGGAAATGATGTACCCAAGCCATGTTCTCCCCCCTTCCTCCTTCAAAAATTGACAACCACTGATTTTATTTATATTTAAATTCCCACCTTCCTCCAATGCTGTTGATCTTGAATATGGAATACAGATATCAAATATGGATATGAGATACGGGTATGGTACAAAAGATGGGTAAGAATACAAATATAGATGGGTTTATCCCATATTGATTGGGTTGGGTCAAGTCGCTCTGAAATTACAAATAGGGGATGATGGTTATGGTTATGGTTATGGTTATGGTTATGGTTATGGTTAGGGTTGGGTGGGATGGGGGTTTGGGAAAAATTGTTTAAATTGGGTTTTAAATTGAGCGAGGTAACATGTTCTTAAAGCGACCATTTAAGGGCTGGTTTGCCTTTTTTACCTGCTTTTGTGAGCAGAAATTTTTTTAGAGAAAGAAAAATAGATGTGGAACTTAAGACAAGTGGTTTTGTATTTTTTCAAGCATTTTTGAATTACTTATAAATTTTCAAAGATTTGGGGCATAGGCACCTATTTGTGACCATAGATCTTCCAAACTCTATCCACTTGCAACTTGTAAAAGAGATGAGCGGAAATCAAAGACAATGATTGGCTCTTGCAATAGAAAAATAATGTTTCCTCTATGCATTCAATTGCTAAACTAGTCCGTTTAAGGATCACCCCATCTCCATCCTCCACCTAAAAATAGGGGCAATTTGAAGAAGATGGGTGCTTTTAGAGCACACTACCTTACATTGTGAGGAAATTGAAATTTCTTCACACTGCAATGTACTCAAAAGATGCAAGAACTCTTGTAATTGTAATTCTAAAGAATGATGGGGAAAGCAAAGTGAATGATTGGCTCTTGCAATTGACAATGCTTTTTTCCTTGATTCATTCGATGACTATACATGTCAATTTCAAAACCAATTCATGTCCATTTCACAGTCATTTACAGGGTCCGTTCTTAATGCCCATTCCATTTCAGAGCCTCCTACCTTAGTGCCTGTGCAGTGCGTGGTGGTAACTGAAAAGTGAATTCTTTACTATCTTCACGTCATGCAGTTCATCTTCTTCCTTGACTATTAGATTGTGTGAAACAAAATTAAATGCGCAGGAACACATCAACCATTTGGACTTCAGTTCCCAAAGCGCTGGATGCATTTTCTGCAATGAGGTGTATTTAACTCACTTGCTATCACAAAAAAGAATTACAAAAAGAATGTTCAGCATGTTTGCATTGATTGTTCAACAGAGATGTGCCATTTTAATTGGACTGCATGACTAGAGGTCTGCCTAGGGTCTCACCTTTATTCTGTCAAAGTGCAGCCACAAAAGCGTCATCCATTTTTGTGCTGGTGTAAGTTAAATGACAAGACTGAGGCTGAGCCATCGTTCTAGCAATGTTTGTAACTGACAAGCCGCACTTCTTCAGCCCGACACGAGGTGAGTTCTGGTAAGCCAATGAGAAATATACCTGGTATTTGACTGCAAGAACACAAAACATATCAGTTAGACACACACAAACTGGACGTCTAGCAGCGCCATCACATCCAGTTATGCATTAAAAGGAGACTCTGAGTCCACTTTGTGACTGGACAGAGTAAACACATTCACTTGCAGAAATAAAGACAGCTTGTTGATGCAGATGAAGAGGCCACTTACTGAGCTGCATGGAAGGGAATTCCTCATAATTTCCATTCTCCCAAGTCTCCAAAACAAAACATGGCATCTGTCAAAATATGCCATGCCTCATCTGTTTGGGCAAGCCTCAATCAGATGTTAGTCACTAAAAGGATCGGATTTACAAGTTTTTATTCGAATTGGGGGTATCATCTGCCAAATAATTTGCCTAGGTATGGTGTAATTCAAGATGAGTAGGATTTGAACACACTTGCTACCCTGCAGTTAGTATGTATGCACAGCATGTAACTTACACCTGAATAGACAGCAAGTGTAAGTGAGATTTACATGATTGTCAGAACATCAGAGGACGTGCAAGTAGTGCATGTTGATAATGAATGTGAACCTGAAATTCTTAAGGTAGCCGACCTCTTTCGGACCATTTAAGCAATTTATTGTATTTCCAGTGTGTATTTAGTGAGGGGAAAATTCCCCCATGGAGAAATAAATAGATTTGAGGAGGGTTCCAGAGAGCAGCCCCATCTGCCCACTTTCACCTATCAAACCACCATTCAGAATCAATACAATCAGATTCCACTGGTTGTGAGGACGGTTAACAAGGCAGAAGAAATAAATCTTGCTCTTCTTTGCATGCAGGTATGCAATGCGAGACATCAATATGGCTAAGTAGGAGAAGCTTGCTGAGGTCGAAGCACCAACAGTGGATCACTTAAGCAAATTTCGACCAGATGGTGAGGAGTATGAGGTGGTGGAAATTTTTTCCCATGTAGGAAGATAGGAAATATGAGGCTTCTTGATTTTTTCAGAATTTTATTCATAAATTTGAAGTTCCAGTGAATTTCAGGTACCAAAAAGTGTCGTCAACTCAGTCAATGTCTAGAGTATTGCAATTCCGATCATTGAAGAATTACTTTCTTGCTCACTACTTCCTACTTTCTCGTTCACTGTTTTTGGACACGTGTCATAACCATATTAGCCCCAACCTTGAAAAGGACAAAAATTTAAAAATTAAAAAAATTTCAAGCTGAAGTTCCAATGTCACATTGGAAACACCACAACTACAGGTCGGATACTGGTAGTGGTTGCAACTGCTGCTTCTACCTTATTAAGGTAGTATGCTCTTAAAGTGCCACTGACCTTAAACTGCCATCTATACCCTATGTACATCTCCAGAATCAATTCTGTACCTATGTGATGGTACGATGTACCAAAGTGGACATTTTTGGATACTTTGGTACATCCTACGGTTACTCTTTGGATTTTATTTTTGTACATTTCCAGAATCAATTATGTACCAAATGATGGTTACTCTTTGGATTTATTCTTCAAGTCAAGTTGGCTACATGCTTGAAAAATTTCAGATCATTTGGAATTGTACAACATATAGGAAAAAAATAGTAAGTAGGAAGAGGTAGAGAATGATTCAAAACACTAAATTGTCAAGAATTTATTTATGAAATTGAAAAATGCCAATCCAACGATTGTAATGTTGTAATAAACAATCTACACCCAATCTTTTTATTTTTTTTCAAAAATATTGAAAATCGAGTTAAATAAAGGACTTCAAAGTTTATTTTAGAGTAGAGATTCCATAACTACCCTCAAACTAAGAATCCTCATAACTTTTGACTCATTGATCGGAATGGAATAATTCAAAGCCTCCCACGTACATATAAATCTAAAGAACCAATTTCAAATTTTAGTTTTTTTTAAAAGTGATTTTTAAAGAAGTTTTTTTTGCTGCCCCAGCTGCCCGCCGAACAATGAAAATGACATATCATGCAATAACTTTTTAACCATGTAGTCAAAAGTTACAAAAATTGTTGGACCTTAAAGCTACTCCTCGGACACATCTTATGTGAAAATTTCAAAGAAAAAAAAGAAAAATTCCGGTCATAGTGAGCTGCCCAAAATCGCTATGTTGTCAAAAAACGGTGTTTGGTCCTTTAGGGGTTAAGCAAATACGCATATTTGGAGCACAGGTTTCTTGAGTGGAGAAATTTTCCCATGTATAGAAATAGAGTTTTGAAGGATTCCATATTTTTTCAGAATTTTATTTATCAAAACATAATTACTATGGATTTTTTAGTTGAGGATTTTGTTTGACCTATTCTTGTCATATAGGTCTTCCTATTTCCAATCATAGGTTGGTTGCAAAATCGACCAAGACTGTAGTCAATCGTAATGCACCACGACTGCATTGGGAACTGTGCCATAATTAACCATTGCTTTTTTCATGTTGATTGGAAAGAGAGTAACTTATATAATGAGAATAGATCCATGGTTGAAATGAGGTTGTCTACCTTAGTGTAATGGAGAATGCAACAAGGTGTGAACTGAAATTGTAGTAAGGTAACAAGCTCTAAAGTTGCACAAGTTCTAAAATCGTCCACCTCCTCAAATGTACATTGTGTGTACATGTTATTTTTTCATAGCTTTCAACGATGTACAAATTACATACATTTTAGTTAGTGGGCAATTTTAGAGTCCTATGCCATTTCAACTTCAAAAGTTTGTAACTAATTCTACAAAGCTCCAAAAAATATGAAACAACTTGGGTTAGATGCAATTCCACTTGTCTTCCAAGGAAAATTTACTGAAAATTATTTCAAGAATCTTCGCCTCCCCAAAATTCAGTTTCAACTCTTAGGTGGGTGATTTATGAATCTGTTACCTTATGCTCACACACTTGCTAAAGTTACTTCCAACTAAAAGTTAAGAAACCAATGATGCACAATTTTTACCTTAATCACTGTATGTGGTCTGCACTTGAGTGTTTTTTAGATATGTAATTTGCCAAAGAATATCCTACCTTAAAATAAGACTTTGGGTTAAATACTTCCAAGCAACATCCTAGATTTCAAACTTATAACAAGCCATATAGCTTTATGTAAACACAAAGTAGTTTGTAAAATTCTCAAATAGGTAAAGAGAGAATTGAACTCAACCTATAAAAATTCAAAATAAACATCGCTCCTAGCCAAGACTTACCTTGATTGGATGTAACTATCTTGAATCGTTTAGTCATAATAAATATCCATTTTACAGAATTTGGGCATGTAACATCCTGACATTGAACACTCTTTGATGTGAATTTTGAATCATTTTTGAGATTTTTTGAAAGAGAAAGATCTGTGTATAGATGTTTTCTACATGCTTCCGCAATCAAATTTTGAAAATTCATGACCAATTGTTTTCAGTATATCATCACGTAAAATCATGAAAATCAAAGTTGATTTTCATGAAGTTTTGAGAATTCGTATGCCCATGTTGTGCGGGCGAGCCGGCAACATGGATAGCTCCTGCAACACAATTGAATAATGAAAGGGCACCACAGCAAGCAACATGGGAAGTCCATAATTGACCCCGCATTAACTAATTATTTGGCTTCCAGAGCATGTGCCGTCTGATAAGGTATGCACATCTCCAGGCACTTCTGCAGTGAATTTCTTTCCCAACTTGTGGACTCCCCCCGTGTTTGCTCATGCTGTGCCTTGGTCAGCAGTGATGCTTGGTTCACTTTCTAGCTGTAGATGTTCCCAAGATTTGGGGCGGTGAAGAAGATGGGAAGATCGGGGTGGATTGACCCCCTCACTCGGCCTTACCAGGGGTTGCATGTAAAAAAAACAGCCCCCTATTTTGGGCCGTTCCATGGTATATTCTTGACTTCATTCAACAAATTCGGGGTCTCTGATCGCAAATATGAATTCAAAATTTGCAAAAAAGATCATGTGCAGAAAACAGGGTTTGTCCGTAGGACTTAGCGAGGGGGTCAATCCACCCCGGCCGATGGGAAGATCGTGTACAAGTGATTTTGACACTCAATGGTCATATTCGTTATATTGAGACTTTTTGCAGTCTCATTTTTATCCTTGACTTGAGGATAAACCGCTTTACCTCTTTACTAGTATTTTTTTATAAATAGGTAACAACACCAACTTTTAGAATTTCATTATAGAATCACTATTTTAGTATTATTTATTTTTGATTTCAATTACTAATTTTTTAAATGAATTTTCCAATAACTAGCATTCTGTCTCAAAATCTGCAAAAAGTCTCAATATAATGAATATAGCCTTGACTGGAACTTTGCCAATAAGGTAATATGTTCTTAAAGCAATCATTTAAGGGCTAGTCTGCCATTTTCTCAGGCTTTTGTAGACAAAAACATTTCTAGATCATTTCTCAGAGAAAGAGAAAGAAAAATAGATGTAGAACCTAACACAAGTGGTTTTGTATTTTTCCAAGCATTTCTGAACTATTTATAAATTTTCAAAGATTTGGAGCATAGGCACCTATTTGTGAACATAGGTCTACCAAAATCCGTCCACTTGCGATTTGTAAAGAGATGTGCAAAAATCAAAGACAATGATTGGCTCTTATAATAGAAAAATAATTTTTCCTCCATACATTCAATTGCTAAATTGGTCCATTTAAGGATCACCCCATCTCCATTCTCCACCTAAAAAAAGGGGTGGTTTGAAGAAGGTGGGCACTTCTAGAGCACACTACTTTAGCTCAGAGTCTAGGGCAAACCAAAGGCCCTGAAGAGTGAACTTGACTCCACAAGTTGCCAGAGTGCCATTCATGAAGATGGTCGTGTCCGCGATACTGTCCAAGTGGTCGGCACATGCAATTTGCCTCATTTATGGAGCACTGAGTATTACATAAGCGATGAGCTGCGCTAGTGCCCAATTGGTTATCATACACAACTGGTTGTATATTTTGCAATCACAACCTTAAATCTTCATGATTCAAGGGTATATGGAAACAAGTTAGAAAGAGTGAAGGTTATGAGTTGCAACTTGTAATGGCAACGGTGATGGGTTGCCAATGGGATGGTGCCACGCCAATATTGAAAAGTCAACAACCAGTTATGTTCATCAGTCAATTTGATCAGAGGGATGCTTGTTCCATTTGGAAGCGGCATATGAAATCCGAATCCAAATGCCTTAGAGTGATCAGATTGTCATCTATAGTTGAAGGCAACACTTACCAACCAAGAAGGTATAAGATAAACTATCCCGTTAAGGACAAGATAGGAGCAAGCCCATTGTGGACAAAATTTCAAAGGTGGTGAACATTTAAGTTTTGAAATGTACACCACCATTAAAATTCAGCCCAAAATGGGCTTGCTCCCATTTTGTCCGTAATGGGGTAGTTTACCTTATAGTGCACCAATAATCACCATAAATTGCAACTCAACATAGTTATTATTCATTATTCATAGGTATAGATAGATTTAGATCCTATTTGGAAATTTCTAAATCGATAGTAAAGTTCGTTCCTAGGGAGGTCTTTTAAATAGGCTTACTTCTACAATGACAAAAGACAACTAATTAGGGAATAAAACACCCAAGAAATGTATACTTCTAACTAGCATCAAGTTAATTTCTCACAATTTACACAACCTAATTACTAATTTATTTCACTCCCCTCTTAATAGCTACAAATGAAAGAGAATCTCCCAAATTATTTGTTGATCTCCACTTCACAGCCAATGAGGTTCCTTTGCTCTTTACTCCAAATTGGAAAGTACTGGTACAGCCTTCAGCCAAATTTTTATTTCCAACTGGGATCGCTCACTAACCAAGCTCAGCCAAGGCTCTTTAACTTCCAAATCGCACTAGTTGCTGGGCAGCACAATCTTGTCTCCCACTTGGATATCCAAAATAACTCCACCAAATTGATACTTGTACTCTTTTCCTCTCAATTGCTATAATAGAATCCAAAATTGTTTCCTCGCATACAGCATCACTCAACATGTCACAATAAAATCCCAATTGATAGGCTCTTCATAGAGAATCACAGACTAACTTGGAATTACAACTTTTACTCTCAATTTCCCATTCTTAATTATGACCCTTACAGCTTCTCACACAGCTCACTCTAACTTAACAACAGGCATGCATTCATAAACAAACCCAATTGGAAATTCTATAAAACAACATTCAGGCTTTATACAAACTCCAAATTGGACTGTTATAAATTAAAGACTCCATACATACCCGACTTGGAAAAAACTGCAATTCACTGTAATGACATACAAAACTTCTAAATTGAATGTAGAATTAAATCAACACAGGTTACATTCCATCAAAACATCTCCCATTCAGATATACTCACATTTTCATAAATCATTGTTAAACCAACTTGGACTTCAGCCATACAACCATAGCCAAACACCAGCCACAGACAACAAACAACTCCCACTTGATTAATTCATACACATGCAACCAATTGTTAATACACTTTCATTTCATTAATCCAAATTGGTGACAAATCACTGTTTACGGATTTAACGTTTGATACAAAAAATTTATTATGTTCTCAAAATATTTCTCCCACTAGGCTCAGACTTCTTCAACTAAACATATCTTTCATCTTTCCACGAGAAATCTCCTCAACATTATACTGCACATCCTCAATAACAAAATATGATTTTCTTAACATCAGAAAACCTCCATCTTCTTCATACTTCTCATCACCCAAATTGTTTTATCTTCAAACTCCATAATTCTACATTCATCTGCACATTTCTACAATTGAAACTTAACCACTCCAGACACACATAAATCAAATAGAAACATAAAATACGCAACCAACTTGGACTCGGACTCGCACTAGACTCTCTCAAACAGTGGGGGCCTTCCAAATCGGAAAACACCTCCTTTAAATCCAAAACCGGATAGTTCTCTAACCAACTTATACTGGTAACCTCAAAACATAGCCCAAACTGCCAAATAGGAACCCCTCACCTAACTGTCACAACCAACTAGATAACCAGACTAATTGAATTGATAACCCTAACACTTGACTATACATAACAAAATCAAATCGGACTTGAGATTTATTGACATCCATCCTTAGATAACCAACTTCAACCCAAATGGTATTACGAACTATCCTAATTCCAAAACTGGAATTCCAAAAATGAACTTTCAAATTGACAATTACTTCACAAAACTACCAAATTGGATCACAAATATAAAAAAAAACTAAACAAAAGAAACAAAATACACACAAATACACATCAAAGTCAAAATTTTTACTGCCGAAAAGAATATCTACAATAGGCAGTCAAATTTTATGTACAAGTCTCTAAATTTTGAAAAAAACAACTTGAATCCCCATGTTGTATGCTGTGGTTCCTTTCAATTGCCTCAAAGTATAATATGGCCCAAAGTCACCTTTGGCAAAAAATAATTAAATTTTGAAGCCAATTGTTTTTGGAAATTAATAAACCACTTTGCTAAATTTAAAAAAAACTAATTTTAGCGTCTGAAGTTAGAAGAATTTTTTTTTCCAACCCTATTCAACAATTGAAGGTCAATATACTTAATTCCTTTTGAACTCCTAGAATGAGATTATTGCACTACTCATGGTTATTTTTTTTGAAAATTTCATCTTATATTGTGTTAACCCCTAAAACCCCAAGGGTGTTTTCTGCCAAAAAAACTCAAAACTACTACTTCTGTTGTATTCACTTAAGGAAATCTATTTTTTTGTTTTTTTGGAAATTTAACCGTAGGATCTTGTACTTAACTTGTCTGAAATCATGTAGTTAAAATTTCATCAAACTTGACGGTACGAATTGGAAGATATTAGCATTCAAAGTTGAACAAAAAGTTTTTTTTCAAGTAGATGCTTAAATTGCCCAAAAAACTAAGATTGTCCATAACTTTCTCATCCCTAGTCCAAATAGAATGAATCAAAGCTTCAAATATAGGTAAGAACATTATCTTGTAGAGAAAAAAATTTAAAAAAAATTATTTTGACTTTTCGTAATTTTTTTGGGCTGCCCGCCAATCTCCATTTCTTGCTCATTGTGCTATAACTTCTTCATCCGGCATCCGATTGAAACAAAAATTATATATCCACAAAGCTCTTGCAAAGCTACACAACTTCAAAAAATCTCAAAAAAATTCACTTCAAATTGAGACAATAGGAACCTACCCGGACCCAAATTGTCCCTCGAGGGGACAAGCAGGGTTTTAGGGTTAAATACATACCTGCAAAATTACAAAAGTAGAGGAAGAATTTTGGATCATTGCAAGAAACTCCGGTCCTATTTTGAGTCACAATTGGAGTAATTTTTTCTCTTACGCTATAACTTTTGAATCCCAAGTCTTCAGACACTGAAAGTTTTATTAGAGATGTCTAACTTGATGTTTATTAGATCACTTTTTTTTTAAATTAAAAAAAACAGCTCAAAGTTTAAAAGTGAATTTTGATTACTTGTCACAATTTGAGGTTTAGGGGTTTTCACTATGTTAGGAGTACCCAAATTTAATGATCTAAAGTTAAAAAAATTTGTGGTCTATTTTCACACTAGGAGGACATATGCCTACCAAGAGGCATCCAAAAATATATTATTTTATGTCCTCCATGTCCATGCAAATAGGGATTCTTTGCGTGAGCATTTCTAAACATTGAAAATGGTTTCAAGATTATTCTTTCTATGAAATCTCATCACCATAAAGTCCTCCTAAATGGCCAATTTTTAGTTTAAAAAAAATTACTTTCCCAATCTTTTACAAATTAGTGTCTAGTTTCTTTTAAAATGTAGTAACTCTATTTTGTGAATAACTTTTCACCTACATTTTTCTTAGATCTCAAATTTTTTTGACATGTTATCTTTAGTATTACACTAATGTTGTCTAAGCTACTCAATTTTTTTGGGCATCATAACTTAAATTCAAGCACCAAAAGTTAAAAAAAAAATTATATTCTCATCAAGAGAGTACATGTTTACACAATGATGCTAGCGTGCAAGCCTAGAATGGAAGGTGTGGAGCCATCCAAACATTTTCTTTTTAATTTTCAAAATAACAATTTCAAAAAGATTTTTTATATTATTTATAGTAAATTTTTGATACTTATGACCCCTACCCCTCTAATCTTGGATTTTGATTAAAGAAATTTTGAGGTCTTCTTCTTTCCATTTTCTAGTGGAAACATTCCCTAAACCTTTAGTGCATAGTTAAGTAGTCTCTTTAGCCACCACAATTCCACTCCATATGATATTTCATTTTTTTTTATACAACACTCTACAACAACTTTACCTAACACTACTTACAAAAACAAAGGTGGGTAGTATGGAGCCTCCTCGGCAAATGCTCTACACAAGTTCTTCTCATGAAGCTTAATTTTCAGATAACGCCTACCGACATAATTTGGGGCCTTGCAAGATTTGAACCTCAAGCCATTCTATTATAGTCTCATTAACCTCTCGCAAATGTACTCCAACTTAATAGAGTGACCACTCACAGGAAAAAAATGCTTATAATATATGAAAACCTTGTTTCCAAATAATGAAAAAAACATGAAAAGAATATAGAAATCAAAGGAGGAAAATTAAAAAAAAATGATAAAAAATGATTAAAAAATGGAAAAAGAAAGGAAATAAAAGGTTTTTGGATTTCATATTCATATATACATTAGTGGATTAGAGGTCGCGCTTGTATTTCTCATCCATTTATACATTCTTTTTTAAAACATACAAGTCATGATATATATTCTCAAACTTCATGAATATATAAACAATGTCCATTCCATAGTCACAAAATATTTTTAGTTGCAATAAATATAAATGAATACATTACGAATGAAGTACACAACAAAATGTAGATATGCCTATTCTAAAACAGTGATGATCCTTGCTTGAACTAGAAGTAACTTCAACTTGTTGAAGTTGTAATTTGGTGCATGAATAAATATGTCATCATGGATGTCCATCTTGCAGAAGTACCTAAATAAATAGTACAAGTGTTTGTAATTCACATATTATTGATGACCTCCAATTGTGGAAACAACCATGTTCACAAAGTCCGGGTATGTGCATGTGGGCAGGGTTGTCCAGACGTCCGGACGCCCTGGACGTCTAGACGTACGTCCAGAGTCCCAGGATGCTGGCCTCCGGACGTCCCTGGGCATTCGGACGGACCCCGACCCCCCGTCCAGTGGATGGTCGGACGGGGGGTCGGGAGGTCGGACGGGACTTCGGACGGAGGGTCAGAGGTCGGACGGGCCTTCGGGACGTCCGAGGTCGGACGGAAATGCGGACGCTCCGTCGGAGGTCGGACGGGCTAGAGGAAAGTCGGACGGGAGCGGGCGTCGGACTGGCGATTTTTTTCTTAAATAAATATTTTTTCAAATTGAAAAGCCTTTAAGGTATTCAATTTCAAAAAGAAATGGGTAGAATAGGAAACTAAATACTCTCTAGGGTATTGAATTTTTTCTAAAAATGGGTAGAATAGGAAATTGAATACTTCGGTTGGTATTGAATTTTTTTTTAGAAACAGGTGGAATAGGAAATTGAATACCTTGTAGGATAATCAAATTTTTTTTAAATGGGTTGAATAGGAAATAGAATACCCTACAGGAAATTCAATTATTTTTAAAAAATGGGTAGATTAGAAAATTGAACATCCTCTAGGGACTAGTGTATTGAATTTAAAAAAAAGATGGGTAGAATAGGAAATTGAATACCCTCTTACCCTCTAGAGTATTCGATTTTTAACCCAAAATGGGTAGAATAGGAAATGGAATACCCTGGAGGGTATAAACTTTTAAAAAATGAATCAATAGAGTAGGAAATTGAATACCTTCTAGGGTGTTCAATTTTTTTTAAATGGGTTGAATAGGAAATTGAATACCCTAGAGGAAATTCAATTTTCTTTTAAAAATGAATAGAATAGAAATTTGAACACCGTAGAGGATATTCAATTTTTTTTTAAATAGGTAGAATAGGAAATTGAATACGCTCTAGGATATTGAATTTTAAAAATAAAATGGGTAGAATAGGAAATTGAATATCCTTTAGGGTATTCAATATTTTTTTTAAATGGGTAGAATAGGAAAACTGAATACCCTGAAGGGTATTCAATTTGGAAAAAAAATGGGTACAATAGATATATATAGTACCCTCTACTCCTCTAGGATATTCATTTTTTTTCTTAAATGGATGTTTCTTCAAATCCAATACCCTCAAGGATATTCCATTTTGAAAAAAAACTAGACAGAATACATATTGAATACCCTAGATTCCTAGAGGGTATTCAATTTTTTTTAAAGAAATGGATACAATAGGAAATTGATTATCCTAGAGGGTATTCAATTTTTTTTTAAATGGGTGGAACAGGAAATTGAATACCCTAAAGAAGTAAAGGGTATTCAATTTTTTCAAAAAATGGGTACAATAGGAAATTGAATACCCTAAAGGGTATTGAATTTTTTGTTAAAAAAGGGTAGAATAGGAATTTCAATACCCTAAAGGGTATTCAATTTAAAAAAAAAATGGGTAGACATTACTGAAAACCTAAATATAATGTACCCCATTTGCATTGTCCTATTACATGCACGTTCATATGACAATTCATACAACTTCTTACAGAACCTTATCAATCCAACATCCATGAACAAGAATTTATGCATTTTTGGTTAAAGCGATTTATGTATTTCATATAAAAAATGATGGAGAAGATATACAATTTCCGGACACTATAGAATCCAAAATGTACATCCAATTGCATATAAATTGGTATATACTGGAAATGGAAAATAATACTATTTAGGCCACATGGTCCACAAACGTAAATCCTCACTTCTACGTTGATTAAATACTTCTACAGTTCTATAGTCTATATAGTACGCTCAAGTACTAATATGAATGTCAGAAGTGTTCATCTGGTATTGGCCAATTGTAAGAATTGGTAAATCGATTGGTAATTTCAGCCAAACTACCTCGTGAACCGTTGTCTTCATTGCAAAGTCGCTCCAAGTATTGATGAAACACCATTGCCAAATCCTCATGGCTAAACTTTGTATGTCCTTGGGTTTCCCGGTGTAACTTGTGGTAGGCCACTGACATGCATTGTTTGTTGATCTTCTGAGCTATTCGACCCACTGCATATTCCTCTGATTTTCGTGATAAATTGGGAATGATTTCCACATCCGCATTTTGCTTATGCAAATATGCAATATTGGGGTCTACCCACCACCTCCTTTGCAAAGCTTCTTCCTTCTCACCCGCAGATGTGAACGTGTACAAGGATTTGGGTGCTTCGCTACTTACGGAAGTCAAGCCCCAATCGCAAACTCCAATGTAGACTAGGGACTCGTCTTCGGGAAAGTGAAACATGATGTTGTCCGGGGAAATATCATTGTGGAGATGTCCAGCATTGTGCATTGCATTCATGATGTGCAGCAATGCCCATGCAAGCTCCGTGCGCTTCCTCCTCCAACGAACGAGACGAAAAGCTCGAATCACCTCTTCGGGATCAGCGTTTGCACAAGCCAAAGCAATACCTATGTTGTCTAGATATTGCACATCCAAGTTCAACATTTGCCGCAGTGTTCCGCCGTTCCACCAGTATGAATACCCTTCGTTGTTTGTTGCATGCACTGCATAAAATCGTATGACTCCATCATGTGGAATCCTCACCGCCATTGACTCGTTTTGGTGTTCCAATTTTGCAAGTTTTGGTTGTATACCATGTTGGCGAGATACCTTTGATGCAAACTCCCAAAATACGGGTATCCCAGGACATCCTTCAATTTGGACCCTACGAATTGTTGCATACCCGCCCATCATGACTTTGTCATCTTGTGCAATCACCCTTGTTGTTTCTGGAAGCGCTACGAGATGCCGTCGCCCCTTCTGCAATTCCGCCATTCCCTCAACGCTCTTCCACCAAAACATTGACCCTTGCCTATTCCGTGAATTAGCAAATGGACGGCACCGTTGAATAAACAAGTCTGCCCTGAGAATGACTTGCTCGAAGTCTGCATCCTGTGTACGGTAGCTCTTGCTGAATTTTTCTACAATCACTTTGGCATTCCAAAATGCATCGTTCACCCTGTTCGCCAAGAATTTGTTGAAGCGCGGTTTGTCCATCTCATGCCTCCATTGCGGAACGTTCAGTGCTTTTAACATCTTCTGCGTCATGTCGTCTTTGAATTTTTGAATGCATTCCTCTTGATATCTAACATATTTGCTATCCAGGGACGTGGTGGTTTCGGACTCATAAAACTTGACAGTAAATTCGATCAAAAATTCTTTGCAAGCATCTGTGGGATATTCCTTAGTTATCCTAGCTTCTTCATCATCTGACAGCACCCGCTTGCCTTTCCCTCCCTTCTTTGGCCTCGGCATCTTGCTGAACTGTACTATCAATGAATATTCAAAAGATGAAATTGAACTCGGGATTTCACTTCAAATCAAAAATAATGCATACACCGTCAGCCCGTCACGCCAAAACTGAAAAAAACAGCAATAAAGGGCCCCCTGTAATCCGACTCTTGCCTTCCCTAAGAAAGGAGCCAATGGAGGATAAACCACCAAGCTCTCCGCTCCTCTTGTTAAACACAAGGGAGAAGGCAAGAGTGAGGGCGGTCGGGCCGTCCGCCACTCTTATACTTGTCGGATGGCCTTCTCGGCAGTCGACCCGATTCTCCGCCGTCCGGGTTCTCGGTCGGGGTCAGGGTCGGACGGGGTTCCCAGTGGGGACAGATTCAAACTACATATGTTAGAGGTCTAATACCAAAAAAAATAAAAAAATATCACGGATGGAGTTCAAGATTATAATGTTTGACCATGAGGGTGCTAGAACTGCTAAAATCTTTCAATCTTCTTCCATTGAAAGATAAATCTAAAAATTTGGTGACCAAAACAATATGAGGTTAAACTGTTAAACAGTTAAAGGGCCTAATAGCCCTAACTTGTATAACCCCAATCAATTTATGGCTTCTTCAAATGTACTCCACAATTTTATTAAATGGATTTTGAATGTGAATTTTCCTCCAAGATCTAGTATATTTGAGGCTCATTTTGAAGAGCTCTCAACAGAAAGGGAAGTCAAGATTGCAAATTTGCAATGGGTACCCTTGTACAAAAACTTGAATAGAAAAACCACTATCATTTATTTTCAAGATCGGACTTTTGTAGCTAAAACTAGACTTGTAGAAGAATTTTCTAAAAGTATGAACTACTAAAAATAGCAACTTGGTTAGGTTTTATTGAACTTCAAAGTTTTGCAAACACCACATTTGTGTGGCTTTGGCATTTAGGGGTTAACACTTGGAAAAAAATTGGAAATGAATGACAAGTACACTGAGAGACCAAAAAAATGAGGAATGAACGACAAAAAAACTTGAAGCTCTAAAAATTGAAGAATGACTAACAAGATCAGAAAACCCCCAAAAAATAGGGATGGCATGACAAGGAAAAAATAAGCCAAAAAAAAATTGGGAATGAATGACCAGGAAAAGGAAAGTCCGAAAACATGGAGATTGGGGAATGCATGACAAGACAACATAAAGCCCAAAAAATTGGGGAATTTCATGCCAAGGGAACGTGAGGCCCAAAAAAATTGGGAATGAATGATCTCGAAACAAAAAGCCCAAAAAAATGTGCAAGTTCATGACAAGGAAATATAAAGCAAAAAAAAATTGGAAAAGAATGATGGTCCTCCGAAAACAAATAAGGATGGGGAATGAATGATAATGAAACTTCGGTTTTTTTGCGATAGGGTCTCTCATTTGTTGTCCAAGTACTGAAACTCCAGATTTAATAAAAATTGGGAATGAATGGAAAGGAAAATAAAAGCAAAAAAGGTGGATGGAATGAATGATAATGAAACAGAAGCAAAAAAAAGAAGAAGGGGAGGTAATATAAATCCACCACCAAAACTAGAAACAATACCAATTTATGCTTCGGATTTAAATGTGAAGTTTTCATTCACTCAATTTGGACTCCAAGCATGATTCAGAATGTACGGACTATGTTTGAGGGGGCACAATGTGATGCGTCAATCATTTCTTGGAAAAATAACTTATACAATGCATTTTTTGAGGTCAATACGGAAGTCATTATGTTCTTTGTTGGAGATTTACATACGCCACTCAGTTGTAGAACGCGGACCGATACCATATGTATATTAAAAAAAAACATTGGTTATACAACAACGGTATTCAAGGATAATACCATCACATGGCTACCAATGTACTTCTATATGGACATAAAAACTTAATCCCGCTAACTTAGAAAATCAGGAACTGCAATTCTCCAACATCACTGTACAATGCTTGCCGACAACAACAATCCACGGCCATTACCATCAATGGATAAGGTGCTCAGGCTTGCACTATAAGACAAAACACCGCTTCACTCTGAATCAGAATCGGTATCATCTCTCTTATTTGGGCCTCTAGAACCACACCCATAAACACCAAGATATGGTCCTCCTCCGTAGGTGTCTCCCTGTCCACTTGGAGCCACTCCTTTTTCGTAATTTGGGCAGTAAGGACCTCCAAAAAGAGGAGGAGCAGGAATGGGAACATCGTGTTGGGACCCTCCTTCACTTGAACCACCATAATAAGAACCTCCATGATGATGATATGAAGTGGGTGCAGTACTCCCAAGATAGTATTGGGAGCCACCTTGGCTAGCATCGTCATACCGCGTGCTTCGAGAGCCACCTTGGGATGCATTACTGTATTGTGAATTTCTTCCTGAATCTTGTGGGGCACGTGAACCACGGTCAAGGTGGTGCGATCGGTCATGCCCATGTTGTCGACCACGGTCCTCCACGCTACAACGCATTGCCTCTCGCATCTGTTTCTCGTACTCAATGTCTTTGTGAGCTTCTCGCCGTTTGTGTCTCTCTCCAAATGTCACAGGTGCTTCAACATCGGGAACATCATCGTCGTCCAAAACATCATCCTCTGAGTCAGGCAACACAACCGACGGTGTTCCAGAATGTCCTCGATTGGACCACTCTGGCAAGCAATCGCTCGCTCCAACCCAATTGGTATAAATCATGTGCTGTCGGTGATTCAGAGTTTTTACATTTTTCCCATACACTGTTTTCCAATCTACGTCTTTGTGGAGTACAATCTCCGCCCACACCATGGCCATAGTCGAATAAGTCATGACATTCGTTTTCGACATTGGTAAACCGCATGCCGATAGAATCTCTTCGTACCGGCGAACAAAATGGACGCTATTGCACGTGGTCATTTGCCCTTCCCAACGTTGAGCTTGTACCTCCGCACGAGCACGTGACCACAATTTGGAGATGTGTGTCATTTTCACATACTTTTTGCACGTTGTGCAATCCCACACTTTTTTGGGCTCTTCTTGCCATCCCGGCTTCGCTACGCAAAGAGGATTTTTCCATTCTGCCCAATTCATCTCTTGTGATATTCCCTTCGGTGCACTTTCTCCGCGTGGCATGGTAACTCTGATTACGTTTTTAGGAGTCGATTTTAGAATTTTAATTGATTTTTTCAACACATTCGTGCAATGCTATGAAGTTAGAATGTGGATGAAAAAAGGGGACTTGCACATTATAAAAACAACTTAGTTTCAATTTTCAAAACCGGACTTAGGACTAATAGCACCTCAATCTCGAACCACAGGCCACAGCCGTTCACACACCAAGCTGGAAGGGGCGCACAGAATCCCGAAGGCGCTGGATCAGCCCACTTCGCAAGGGAAACGACTGTGAAAAGTGAGCCAACCGACGCGCCCTTAAATAGTCAGACGGGGCGTACGTCGCTCTGGACATCGGACGGCTCCAGGTTCGGACGCCCAAATCGGACGGCCACGAAGCTCCGGATGTCCAATCGCACGGCCACGGACAGAAGGTGGACGACCGAGGGAACGGAAAAATCGGTCGGAGCGACCGACCGATCGTCGGACGGGGCAGCGGGCGGTCGGCAGCAACTTCGGACGACCAGAATCGGGCCTCGTCGGACGGCTTCATTTCGGACGCCAGAAGGTCGGACGGCTCCAGTTTCGGACGCCTAGGTGGTCGGACGACGTTCTGATCAGACGGCGTGGATACTGGGGCAGGAAAAAAGGGGGAGTTTTAAGGTAAAATAGCCCATTATTGTTAATTTTCCAACTCAGTGAGTAGACCAGCCCAATTCCGTCACCTCATTTTGTCCATAAAACATCCAAATCTGTCCACAAAACATCCACTTTCATTCGTCTTATGACAGAAATTAAAGCGTTCTATGATAAAATCTGATTTTTTATGACAACAAGGGATAATGTGTCACTCTATTAATGGTCAGTATTTTGTACTTGACTTGGGCGGTTATGGGTTCATTAGGGAACGTTTATTTCTGTAGTCTACTGACGGTTTTGTAATTTCAGTCCAATTACTTCAAAAATTTATAGAAATTACAGTTTTAATCGAAAAATTATAATTCCACTTGGGTTTGATTTGTGAAACAAGCACACACCTCTGAAAAATAGGTACCACTATTGAAATTGGCCCCAAGATATTCAGATTGCAAGTCAGGGGGGTGATAGGTAGTTTTACCTTAATTCAAACTGCATTGATGCCAGAGGGAATTATGATTTTTGAACCTCTTGTAGATTCCTTTCCAAAGCTATGTTGGAAGAACCTGAAATTATTTTCAGAAATTGAACCCTAAATCCTAAACCCTAAACCCTTGACCTGGAATACGTTTATAATATTCATTTGTTCAGAGTATGTGATGATGTCAGTTCATGTAAAGAATCTCTACGCACACTACTGAATTGTGTAGGCACATTTTGAAAGCTTCCATGCATACAAGTCTATAACTCCTAAAAAATTTGGCAAACATTTAGAGTTTAGACTTGTACTTATGCAAGCTTGTTGAAGTTTAAAATTTCTAATTTTATATTAAAATGTGATGATTAACTCCTATGCAATCCCCATTTTAGACTTTTAGTGTTTTCTTTAAAAACATTGCATCACAAATGAACAATTGTCTGTCAAGTGTCGTAGAATTGTACATGATGAACATGTCCAAATAGAGGGGCATTTAGAAGCTCAGAGAGACAACTTAGTTATTCTTGTAAAAGAAATGTGGATCAACCACATTCATGCACAAAAAATGGGTATCCTTATGAAATTAGTGACAACACCATAATAAGGAGGCATACGGGTATTCTTATTTCTTTAGGAAAAAACATGACTTAACGTTAGACCGTAGTGGGAAAAAAAATTGGGTATCCTTATGAAATTAAAGATGACACCATAATAAGGGGGCATATGGGATAATGGTTATTCTTATTTATCTAGGAAAACACATAAATCAACGCCAGACCATATTGAAAAAGAAATGATTGGATATCCTTTTTAAAATCATTGTGGCTTTGTTTCGGTTTCAAATGGAAAAATTTAAATCACCGTGGCTTGATTTTGGTTTGAAGTAGCAAAATTGGCTTGAAATGGCAATATATAAATCATCGTGTCTTGATTTGAATGTGAAGTACCCAAATCTAAATCATGGTGGCTTGGTTTTAGTTTCACGTACCAAAACTTAAATTATGTTGCCTCCATTTTAATGTGAAGTAGCAGAAATTAAATCATGGTTACTAGATTTTGGTTTCAAGTGGGAAAATTAAATCATAGTGGCTTGATTTGAATGTGAAGTATCAAATTTAAATCATGTTGGCTTGGTCTTAGTTTCATGTAGCAAAATTCAAATCATGGTGTCTTGATTTTAGTTTGAAGTAGCCAAATGTAAATCATGGTGTCTTGATTTTTGTTTGAAGTAGCAAAATTTAAATTTTGGTGGCTTGATTTTAATTTGAAGTAGCAAAATTTAATCAAGGTGTGCTGATTTTAATGTGAAGAAGCAGAATTTAAATTATGGTGTCTAGATTTGAATGTGATTTAGCAAAATTAAATCATGCTGGCTTGGATTTATTTTTAAGTAGGTGAATTAAATGAAGGTGGCTTCGTTTTATTTGTGAAGTATACAAGTGAAATCATGGTGGCTTCGGTTTTATTTGAAGTGCACAAAATGAAATAATGGTGCCTCCATTTACGTTTGAAGTATTAAAATCAATTCATTTAAACTTTGTTCTAATTTGAAGAGATCAAATGAAAATCATATCATGGTCGCACTCTAAATTTCATTTATCCACCCCCCCCCGCAAAAAAAAGAAAAAAGAAAAAACGTCAAGCCAAGGCATGATTGTACATGAGTAGCAAATATTATTTACATGTGGAAAGAGCAGGTGTCCAATCTTGAGGGTTTCGAATGGAGAATTTCGAGTTTAGAACATAAATGTTTGTAGTTGGATGGTACTACAAACCTCCTCCTTCTAAACTCGAGATCACCCCTTCCAAGCACTCCATTTCAACACCTCCCCCCTCCACAAGCAAATTGTGATTCCCTCCCAAATACAAACACAATTTGGTTGGACGTGTTTTTTTTTTTTTTGGATGGTTGGCTACCACGACCAAACCAAATCCCACAATCAGGGAGGTGACATCATCAAACAAGGTAGATGATGTCACTGGGAATCGAACTAGAGACCACTTCAAACTCAAATGAGTTCGAAGGACAAAGGAGGCCACTACTTCCGCCTAAGGTAGGAGGCTGTAAAACAGAGCGGGCATTAAGAATGGACCCTATAAATGACTGTGAAATGGACATGAGATGGTTGTGAAATGGACTAGTACATTCATTGAATGAATCAAGGAAAAAAGTCTAATTAATTGCAAGAGCCAATCATTCTCTTTGGTTACCCCATTTTTATTTAGAATTGCAAGTGAACTGTTTATGAAAGACCTAGGGTCACAAATAGGGACCTACGGCCCAACTTGTTTGAAAATTCATAAGTAATTCAAAAATGATCGGAAAAATACAAAACCACTTGGAATAGATTCCTCGTCAATTTCTCTATGTCTGAAAAATGAGCTAAAAATATTCCCGTCCAAAGAAATACATGAAAAACGCAGACCAGCCCTTAGATGCTCCATTTCTGAGCCTCCTACCTTACTCGGGTTGACCTTTGATGTTGCAAGTTCATGAGTTCATGATTTTTTTATCTCCTGATTTCAGCAGCCGTCGTCGCATTGGATGCTTGTTTCATGAATAATGGGCCTTGGAAAAGGATCCTAAGATCACTGAATCTTATATTTATATACTTCCGAAAACCTGATCGGACGGCGAGTCGGATGTCGGTCGGACGAAGACCGACCGATCGTCGGACGGCGGGTTTGAACGGCGCTTCGGACGGGGGTCGGACGCGGATCGCAAGCGGCATCGGACGGCTGGTAGGAGTGTAGGACGGGCCATCGGATGGCCGGTCGGATTGGGCATCGGACGGGGGTTTAGGTCGAGGAATCGGATGGCAGTCCCAGAGCGGCCGCCGGCGTCCGACAGCCGGCCGTAATCCGCTTCGAGTTCGGACGGCCAGGTTCGGAGGTCGGACGTCTCGGTCTAGCGGTCGGACGGCGTGCTGCACTGCTGCCCGTCCGACCCCGAAGCGGTCGGCGTCGGTCAGTCCGACGAACCTCAGGTCCGGGGACGCTTCGCGACGTCCGGGACAGGTTCGGTACCGGATCTGACTTAGGTCTGCCGTCCGACTGCTATAAGGTCGGACGGGATGTTCATTTTTCCTCACTTCTTCTCTCTTCTCAGAGGTATTAGAACCGTGTCGGATGTTCTGCTCTTGCTTCACCGCGCAAGCTGCTCTTACATGGTGGAGAGTTGGGGTCATTCATTTTTCATAACGACATACGCTCTTTTTTCAATTGAAATACACGTGGTTCGAGGGGGTCACTTCAGTGATTTTTGAAGCGGTTACAAATTCAAAGCGACAGTCATGAGCGGTGAAGTTGTTGCGGATATTGGTAGGATGAATCCAGGGGCGGAAAGCAGTAAGAAAACTAAACGGAAGGGGGCACCCCACGGGCTCCATTCGGAGATTACGGACGACCCTAACATCAAAGCGGAGCCAGATTGGGAGAAAGAGACTGCGGAATATTGGAACTCCAGGATGTGCAAGAAGTATGTAAAAATGTACCACATCAACAAGTTGTGGCCCAAGGAGTCCCATGCTGCTCAGACGCATGATTTTAGTTGCAAGCCATGGACTTGCAACGACCAGCATTTTAAGGAACGATCGTTGGAGGTGTGGAAGACACTCCTTGGGGACAAACCAATGAGTAAAGGGTACATAAACTACAGCTTGGCCTCCATGGTGTATGCAGAACTCCAATTAGCCCGGAAGGTGGATTGGAGCACGTTTCCAACGACAGCCAAGGAGCCACTGCATCTTAATCGCAATCAAAAAGATATTCCGGATTTGTACAATCCACAGGCAAGACCAAGTGAGACACCAAAACCAAGAAGAGTATTAAAAAATACTTTAGTGCCGCAGAGAATCATCTCTGGGGGCCCAAGCGATGCATTACCTTTGGCTTCTACGCAGACTCCAACGACAGTGAGTCGTGCCTCCTTGGGAGATCCGGAGGGAGAGGTGTTTCTTACTCCTCCAACGGCTTTGATGTGCACACCGAACGTAGAAACCGTGGTTCCAGTAAGTATGGTTCCGAACGAGCAGAACGTTCTAAGCGAACGTGGGGCCCATTATTTGCGACGAGAACATGAGCAGGACCCTAGACCGGAACAAGTCGCAAGGGCCTATGCTACAATTGATAATCTTTTAGAGAGCAATGCTCTAGATCCCTTGACACATGTACCTTTGAACCCAGACAAGACAGGGTCGCCGAGCCCAATATTGAGCCCTCGAGATCAATGGCGTCGGTCAATAAGAAATAAAGCATCAGCCCATGATGTGACTCGGGATTCCACCATTCATGGCGATGACATTGCGAGTAAGTATCCAGGAGTGTCAGCTATTCCTCCCTCGCAATTGGAGATTCTCCGTCACATGCCAAATCTGAAGGAATTGGAAGCCTTGGTGCAGTGCTCTGCTCGATGGAAGGAACTTCACATAGGGGTAAGCCCATCCGTATCAGATGCTGAGGTGGGCAGCTCTGATACTTTTCCTAAACCCGACACAAGGTGGGAGGCGTTTGCTAGAATTGCTGTCTCATTGACCACAGCAGCGGGGATGGTGCAAGAAATGTCCCCGAAGGTTACGGAATTTGCAAAGGAATTGGCCAAAGTATCGCCTGAATTGATCATTGGTGCCGTGGCTTTCATGAAGTACACGCAGGCTATATTACCATTCCTTGACAACAAGTACGAAAAGCTGAAAGACTTGGTTGCTCTAGCAGAAGAAAATCAGACGTTGAGGGCCTTGAACGATTCCAATGACAACTGGAAGGCACAATGTGATGAGTTGAAAAAGAAGTACGAAAGGCTACAGAGGATCCATGAGCGCTCATTTGAGCAGCCGATGAAGGATATTCCAGGGTTGGTGCCCATAACACAAGAGGTGCAAGAGACTCAAGAGAGTGATCAACTCTCTCTTCCTTTTGAAAAAGATGCAGCTGTGGAGGGCCACAAGAGCAGGGAAGTAAATCCTAAAACCGCCATTTGTAATCCTACTCCAACATTGCAAGATGCTTCCATGCAAACGGAAGGAAGTGAGGTCGAAGAATTGAAGCAAAAATTGGATGAGGCGACCAAAGAGAATGCCCATGCTTGGTCTGAGGTGGTGCGCTTGAAACGAATTGTGTGGTTGGATAGCAACATGCCATCGGGCAGTGCGGACTCTCGATGGTTGGCATGGGTACAGAAGCTCGAAGACAAACCGACCGTAGTATCCCGAGCAATGAAAAGGCTCCTGAAATTAGCAATGAAGTCGGAAGATGAATGCAAAGCCGTGGAGAGCTCTTTTTGGCGACTGAAACAGATGTTTGAGGCACATCCGAGGGGGTCCACCGACATTACGTATTGGGGAGACATGGATGCAATGTTTGAGCGCTTGAACCATGCAAATAACAACCAGCATCCCCACATCAATTGGACCTTGGAAGCAGAGGAAGGATGGGTCCCTTACAACACGTTTTCAGCACACATCAAGAAGAATGAGAAGGAAGTCGTGCACGCTCGTGATCCTAACGTCGAAATCATGGAGGGCAGGTGTAGCATTTGCCTAAGTCATACTGGTCCGGAAGGAGCCCTAACAATGGGTCAATGCCGCCACATTTTTCATGTCACATGCATTGTCAAAGCATCTCTCATTCAATCATAGTGTCCCAAGTGTAAAACTCCTTTCTGCCCAAGGTTCTATGAAATGCTTGGGATCTCAGAAGGTATGCCCCCCGGCCACGAATACAATTGATGGAACCTTCCACTTGACCAAGTGCCATACAAATTTCAAAATTACATGCATTGGGGAAAACCTATAACGTGGAATTCATTAGACCAAGTGCACGACCTAACCAAGGCGTCTTCATGTGAAAATGATCATTACGTGTGGATGACCAAGGACAAAGAAGTGGAGTTGCGGGCCAGAGGTATTGAGGATGACGAGGCTCGTGAAATGTTTTGTCGCAGCATGGGAGGACATTGGAGCATGCAACACAAGAAATTCTTCCGATTTCCGGAAAAGGAGGTGCGTAAAGATGGAGATGGCAATTGGATAGAACAAGAGCATGCTCAAGAGTTCCATGAGCAATACTCGGCGTACAATCACACTTTGATAGGCAGGGCCCTTCTTTTGTCCAAGTTGGAACAAGCCGCAGAAGTTCGTGCTTTTGTGGAAATAGATGTGATGTCAACTACAGGGCATTATTATGTGGACGTGGCAAGGGAATTTGATAAGAGGGTGGGCGACATCATAAGTGCATGGAGGGTGTTTCTAATGGGAGGAGATCGACCTGCATGGTTATACATGCAAGATGATGACACAGCAGTCAACGCCTTGGTCCGTTGAGTGGATAGTGCACTCAAAGCGTTGAAGGCAGGGGAAGTGGACTTGTCTCCCAAGCGGAAGCAGAAACGGAGGTTGGAAGACGACGATGACCACTCTCCGGAAACAAAACGACAGTTTGGCCTCATTGACTTGGAAGCTAGGTCCGCAGGGCCCACCGTTGGAACAAGTCTTGTGCATACGCCTCGCCGCAAAAGTGCAAGACTCATGGGTGATGAGGGTCCGTCTCGTGTATCGGGGGAACGTAGCGGTAATAATATATAGTGCCGGTGGCCTTTTTTTGGAATAGGGTAGAATTGCGTGAAGTGTTGTTTGGATCTTAGGAGAATGTAGTACCCATGGTATTTATGAGTTTCTTTTAATATAAAAATATGTGCAGAATGCAAATATGTTTTGATTTGCTAAGAGTTTATGGTATTTTGTGCTATCCCTTTTGGGCAATTATGTGATTTGCGTCCTTCTATTACAAGTTACTTTTCTGTCACTGATGGATGAATTCCTAAATGCCAGGACACATGCTTGGTAGATTTTGTAGTAAACTTGTTAATGTGTAGAATAGGGAAAATTTCAGAATTTTTCACCTTGTAAATTACAAGGTATTAGATTTGTAATTGCTGAAAAAAACTTTTTCGGGCGCAGCCAAAAAAAGGGCCGCTGCACTTGACAAGGTCACATTTAAATGGAAAAATGTCCAAAATGGTGGTTACTCCTTAAATTAATTCTTGAAACCAATTTGGATACGTGCTTGAAAATTTTCAGATCATTTGGAATTGTACAACATATATGAAAAAAATAGGAAGACGCAAGAAGTAGAGGTTGGTTCAAAATACTAAATTGAAAAAAATATAATTACGCAATTGAAAAACCTCAATCCCAACGGTTCTACTGTTGCCCTAAACAATGTACCTATTTTGCTTTAATTTTTTCCAAAAACTATTAAAAATTGAATTAAATACAAGACTTCAAAGTTTATTTTACAATAGCAAATCCATAACTGCCCGCAAAATAGAAAACACTTTGTAATTTCCATCTCAAAAATCAAAATGGAATAAATAAAAGCTTTTTACGTATATATAAATAAAAGGAACCAATTTTAAAAGTATATTTTAGTGTGCTAACATGATTTTTAGTTGTCCATCTCACGTCCAATCCCAAGAAAAATTTGTTTCCTAATTTGTCAAACAAAATGGGCATGAGAAGTACACATATATTTTTTCAACTTTTTTCAACTCATATGCAATTTGACACTAGAGATTGGTGTGCATATTAATAATAGTAATAAGCTAAAACATTGAACACGTCTACGGTTTGATTTTGGAAAACAAACAATTTCCTTGAGTGTGGAGAACATACAATGCGCCAACTATAACTCCATAAGTCTATGCTCTTTTTTCACAAGCTAGATACGCTAGATAGGGCCTTAGGCATGTAAGGATCAAGCCCTTGAGACTTGAGCCCTTCACTTTGTGAACCCAAACAGAAATCGGTCGGTTCGACCGACCGTCCGACTATCGGACGGAGAGGCCGTTCGACCTGTGCACCGCCGACTGACCGTTTGACGTTCGGACGGAGAGCCCGTCTGACTTGTGCACCGCCGACTGACCGTCCGACGTTCGGACAGAGAGCCCGTCCGACCTGTGCACCGCCGACTGAACTGCCGACCGAATTCCGAACCCTATCCGACCGATCGTTGGGACGGTCTGATGCCGTCCGACCCCGTCCGAAGGCGTCCGACAGTCCACCTAACCGTTGGGATCGAAATAATGTTCTTCATTCCCTGTTCGACGGTCACTAGCGACCTCAGAACTATAAATTCCAGACCCTTGCCATTTGCAAGCACTCTTGAGAAACTGAACGCTTTGATTTCCAAGGGCTAGGTTCCGACCCATTTTGGGTCCCTTGCTTGGTAATGTATAGTTCAGTGGACAGGGGGGCTTTGGTTATCAAGGCTTTGTGCACACATTGTGTATCTTGTTTTTGACAAAATTTATCAACCCGTTACTGCGTTACTTTTACAATTTCATTCGAATATAAACAATCCAAATTGGTCACTATGAGCAAGGATTGGTCTTGTTGGTATGGTACCCCATCAGTTGGTAAAGTGGAATGCAAAGCTTGCAAATTGGTGTTCGCGAGGAAAACAAGCCGTTTGTTTAGCCATCTAGGATATAAAGGTGCATCAGGTTTGAGAGATAACGGAATAAGCCTTTGACCGAAGTTGACATCTCAAGTTCAAAATCTATTTCTTTGCTGCAATGGAGATATACCACAAAAATCTACAGGAGACAATGTGGATGGCAATGGCATGCTTGTGGTCACTAATGATCTTTCAAGTGGGAGGCAGACGTCTCTTTGTACACAAGAAGACTCGTGCACAACACAACAACAATCCTTTCGTGCGACCTCTGATGGAAATCCAAATACACAAACATCAAGCGAACGTGACACTGTGCGGGGATCAAGCAGTAGGCCGCAGAGGCAGAGTAGGCTATCGGATGGATTTGAGACGGCCAATAAACGGATTCTAAATGCAATCTGGGCCAAATTCTTTTATGCGGCCAACATCCCATTTGCTGTAGCTCGAAATCCAGCATTCAAAGAAGCAGTGAAGAGAACAGCTGAGTTTGGTAGGCCCTACATCCTGCCATCGTACAATGATATACGCAATAAATTGCTTGACGAAGCAAAGGCGGAGGTGCAGACAAATTTACAGAAGAGGACCGAAGACAGCATTAGAAAGTTCGGAGCAACGCTGTCCATTGATGGATGGAGCTCGACCGGGAATCGGCCATTGATAAATGCCATACTAGTGTCCTCTACGGGGGAGCAGTTCCTAGGAGCGGTGGATACGATTGGGGCCGATAAGAACGCTACGTATTTGGCCGCTCTCCTAGAGAAATTCATAGTCCAAGTGGGCCCTCAAAATGTGGTGCAAGTGACTACAGATAATGCGCCTGTGAACCCGCAGCATGTGCTCTAGTGATTGCTACATATCCACACATTTTTTTCCAAGGTTGCGCGATACACGCCTTGAATTTGTTGCTAAAAGATTGGGGAAAACAAGCATGGATAATGGACCAAGTGGACAACGCGGAAACCGTAGTGAAGTTCTTCAAGATGAGGCATAAACCGCTTGCAATATATCGGAAGTACGAGCCCAAGTATAGCTTATTGATGCCGGGTGAAACAAGGTTTGCCTCCAATTTCATCACAATTGCACGTTTGTTGAAGGTGAAGGGTCCATTGCAACAGACAGTGACGGACCCGCAGTGGAATGAGTACGTGAGGAAGTTTGGCCGGACATCGAAATCTCGCAGTGACTGTCGAGAGGTATTTAAGATACTTATGAGCGAGCATTTCTGGCGCCGTTGTCAGAATTTTAAGGACTTGGTGGGTCCTGTTGTGCATGGGCTACGTGATTTGGATGCGAAGACGCCCTGCATGGGCAAGGTTTTGCACATTATGAGAAATCTAGAAAAACACGTCTCCGGTTTGATTGGAGGGCCTTTTTGTTTGAACAAGGCTCTTGCCGATCCGCTGCTGGCGTATTTTAAAGACCGACGCAAAATGGTAGAGACCGATCTGCATTTTGCAGGAGCTCTTCTGAACCCCTACCTTCTGGAAGACAAAGAATTAGCCGACGATCAAAATGCGATAGAGGCATGCAAGCGTGTTCTCATGAAAATTTGTAAACCAGGAGATTACGCCGCGGTTGTGAAGGAGTTTGTCGCTTTTCGACTTAGGGAACCGCCATTCCACAACATATTGGAGCCGAGTGAACAGCAATTGTCGGCACATGCTTGGTGGGATTTTGAAGGCGCGTGTGGAAAGCTCATTGCTCCAATTGCCAAGAGGATATTGGCACAACCGGTCTCCTCTTCTTCGTGTGAACGAAATTGGAGTAGCTATTCTTTTGTTCACAACAAATCTAGGAACAAGTTGAAGCCACAGAGAGCAGATGATTTGGTGTACGTGTACACCAATTCAAAAGTCTTAGCCTAATCCAAGGAAAGGGATGAGAAAAAATGGTATTAGGAGAACGTGCTTTTCGAAGATACAGATATGCCTATCTCCGAAAATGAGGATTCGGAAGATGGCGAGCCCACATTCGATGATGGAGGTGCTATGGACAACGACATGCACAATTCGGATGTTGAAAATCATGAGGCTGCATTTTATGATGGAAATGCTGTGAACTATGATGAGCCGATTTCGAACGATGAGCCGTTTCAAAGCCCTAATCAGAATGATGAAGATTTGGGAGCCAATGATCGAGACGTCTACGATTATACATCAGATGAAGACAATCGTGGATGTGATGAAGAGAACCTTCCGATAGCCAAATATATGGATGGGACCGGGTTGTTGACTAGCGAAAAGATTTTAGCGGATAAGGAGGCAATGAATGTACGAGATGCGGCAATAAATGGGGCAATGCTTATCAATGGTGGGACTCCTGAAATGGGTGAAGAGATTCCAATTCCCAACTCTCCATCCACGGTAGCGGCACGAGCGGAACAGATTGACAAAGACAATGACAAGGGCGGATTGGGGGTAAAGGTCCCAATGAATATGGGGAACACAAGGGTTCAATTGAAAGCGGTGTTCTCGAACAAGAAGAGTGGTGAACCAAGGATTGAGAATATCAAACCACGTGAAGTAGAAGAGAATGAAGACATGCATTTTATGAAGTCTGGGAGTCCAATCCTAATCCGGAATGGAAAAGGAAAGGAGCCACTTCTGTGAGATCCCCAATTACCACCGCGTATTGGTCTTGCACCGGGTGTACGTACACTACTTACAACTGCTAGTACAACTTTGGATGGTTGTGGAGGTTCATCATGTGGAAAACGGCAATTCATTAATCATAGTCTATCCATTTCATCACGTAGTGATGATGACAAGGACGAGACGTTGGCTCAAATGTTCGCTCAAAAATCTAGGCATTCATCACAAGGTCTTCTCAAATCAGCAAACCGTATACCGTAGTCCTTGAGCGCAACAAAGGTAATCATTCAAGGAGGCGAAAAAGCAGGACAATTAGTTGTGAAAGAGTCTAAAATAGACAAAAAGAAAAGAGCAATAGAGCCTTTTGCTATGTCTCCATCGAAGAAAGCGAATGTGAGTAGAACCCCCCTAGATGCAGTTCAGCCTACTCCGATGACGAAAATAAAACCGGTCACCGACCTTAGGGAAAGCATTGGAAAGTCCATATTACAAGTGAAAAAGGAGGGTAAAGCATTCAGATCACGTAAATCTAGGGAAGTACATGGTTCCGGAGTGAGAATTCTACAATCTTCATCAGACAATATGGAAGAAGCATCCAGCGATGAAGACACCGGATGGAAAAGAAGAGGTGAGAGTAGCGGGGCTGAAGTGAAGGGAGATAGTGATTACAATCCTTAGGGACTGAAGGGATGTAAACCTAGATGTCCAAATACTTATGATACATAGATGGCACTATGTGGCAATCGATTGTTTATTGCCGCTTCATTGTAGTAAACTGATGTTTGGAATACCATTAAGGTTTTTGGGTTTCCAATACAAAGGACAAATTCAATAAAATTTGATTCTGTGCATTTTATTGTAAATGGAGCATGACATTCTAAAATGTAATTGTACAATGCAACAATATTGCCTTCAAAGTCGTTTAAGTTCTGTGCATTTTGAAAATAAAAAGAACGCTTACATTGAGTGTCATTTCCACATTTTTCAATGACAATTGCAATTGAAGAGGTTTTAAAACCAGATCTTCCTAACCCTAAAACTCATTCGCAGAAGTTAACTAGCTCTCACCAGTCACCACCCAAAAAAACCTCCATTATAACCGCATGTCTGCTGACGGTCCCGTCCGACCGAAAAAGCGTCCGACATAATACGCGTCCGACTAGCCGTCGAAGAGACCGACCAACGGCGCGTCCGACTGGCCGTCGGAGAGACCGACCGACGGAGCGTCTGACTGGCCGTCGGAGAGACCAACCAACGGCGCGTCCGACCGACGCCCGGCACCCGACCGACCCCCAGCGGCTGCCGACCGCTGGACGCCGTCTGCTGCATCCGGTGCGTCCGCTACGTTCAGTGCGTCCGCTACGTCCGGTGCATCCGCTATGTCCGGACGTCCGGATTTTGGACGTGATATTGCCCTGGACGTTAAAATGTGACAACCCTGCATGTGGGGTATATACCTACTATAGTTTGATGCACATTTATTGTAGAGTCAGCTCCTATTTCCAATAACACTATTGCACCTAGGTACAGAAAGAGAAGCAAGGTCACTCCCACAATTTGTCTTTTAACATTGCATGTGCTCTCCCACTTGTTTCTCTATTTTGCAGTTGATGCATTTGCAATTTGACATATGGTTTTGTTGTTCCAAACTATTGGATATAGAGTCAGATTTGATGGGGTAGCAGTTGATCATAGAGAACGCTTTTGAATACTTTTGACATTTTGAAGAGTCGAAGTGGTGACAATTTAGGTAGCTCTTGGATGCGGAAGTCCACATGCTGTAGTAGCAAAGTCTCATCCCTCTTGAGATTAATGCTAGTCAAAACCGGCCAAACCTCGGGCAAATCAATGACCCACTTGCGCTTTGTACCTTTCACACATCATTCAATGTCATCCTATTAGATCCAAAAGTTTGCTACCACCTCTCGCTTACTCTCATAATCTTTCTTTCTCCCAGAGTAGGTGGAAATTGGAGCTATTTTTCGTCCTCTTGCTATTTTCACGATGCACTTCATGTTTGACCCCTATTATTGAGCTTGACATTTTGCGCTTCAAGATTTATGGCTAATTCTTGCAGTGTACCACTTTGATGTGTTGCAATCACTTTCAAATGCAATTGTGACATGTTGGGAAGTATTTGCTATGGGCTCTTTACTTTTACCCTCTGAAGACCTTGTAAAAGTCAAATTAGACTTTGTTCAGCATGCGATTGAGAAAAATTAACTTTGTTTGGTCAATGTGAGTCTCCTACATTGCCGATGGGTACATCCAACTTCTTCTTTCAATCATACTTCCAAAAAATTCTTCTCCTTCCAAATGTGGTACTCGAGTTCCAACATGGCAACAACCTTTGATCTAGGTAGTATATTAAGCACTTCTACTGTTTTCTTTGGATTCCCACTTTGTCTTGCAACTCTCAACTTCAATTCCCCTTTAATAGATTAAATCTAGATGTATCCCTTCTCAAGTACACACAATAGTTTGTTATTTGCATCCATGTCTAGATCTTGTCATTGCAAGTGGTGTCAAACAAATTATTTTCCTGATTCTCGGACATTTGAAGCCACTTGTTATGAATTATTTTTGACAAATTGTACAAATGCATGTCGGCCATTTCCTTCAAACTCAAACCTTGAGAATTCAAATAAAACAAAACATGAGTGACTAGGTGAAATTTCAATCAACAAACCAAACAATAATTTTGAATATTCATAAATGCTAAAGTATATGTCAACTTTAAAAAAGATGAAGGACATTCACCAATAATTAAATAGAAAAATATAACTCATATATAAGTGCCCATTGCCAAAAATTGTTACCTTATTGTTACCAACATGCAACCACTTCCATTGCCATTTTCAAAAAATTGTTTTTATTCTTTGAGGTACCAAAATAAAGAGTACTAACAAAGACCACTTAAACATTTGTCGGATCCTACTAATGTCTTGGTAGTACCAGTTGGACCCAAGGTTGTTATAATGGACAAATTGTCTGCTTGCCCGTCCATCCAATAGAGATGCTTGCTTGTTTGATGTAGTCAACAAGCAATTGACTTTTTAACAAGGTAAAAAATACAAACGTGGAGTTACCTTGGCCACCTAGCTACCAACCTAAGTCGAGGCGCAGACACAAGTAGGTCAGGCATGGACTTAGGAAGTGTTGGATGTAAAATCATCAAGGGCACGGATGCATGATCAAGCGCAAGCATAGGTATGTTGGGATGCGGACTGAAAGTGAAGGTGCGGACGCAAGTTGGGCAAGGCGCGGGCCTAGAAGCTCGACAAGGATACTAGTCAATGGGGTGCAGATGTAGGCGTTGGGCATGAACACTTGTCAATATTGGGTGTGGATGCAAAGGCAAGGTGAACTCTGATTGTATCATTTAAAAATTTGGTTTTGGAATACATCATTACCTTCTATATGGTGTTATGAGACTTGAAAACAATAATTGCACATAATTTTTTCCTTGAAGCATGGACAATATCCATTGACAATTGTGTTTTCAATATACAAGTATTTTTATATATAATATGATGAAGGGTATTATCGCGGTTTAGAATTATACATAGCGGTGTGGCTTCATGAGGGCTTGTGATTTATATTACTGTTTTTGGATGTATAATTCATGCTCTGAAGGGTAAGCCCCAAACTCCCTCAATCTCCTTTATTAGGCCATTGAGTGAGCTAATGTGGGAAGCATCTGGAATGGACTTGGCAAGGGAGAATGAAGGGGGGAAAGGCTTATATAGTCTTATCCCTACCCAAACATCTGCAGGCATTTGCTATTATGTTCTTGCCTATCTGAACAACATTTTTGTATGTACTCACTAAGTTCCCATAGAGTTTGATGATGTTTGCGCCCAAACGCCATTGCTTCCCTTCCCAAGCCCAAGTGGCAACACCTTGTATGTTGCGCCTGACCAATTTAGTCTTCGACTTGCCAATTGAGTCCCTAAATGACCAATTGAGTCCTTGATTGTCTAATTAAGTTCCCGCCCCTTGTGATGAAGTTCACAATTGACCAATTAAATTCCCCTCAAGCTCAATTAACCTCCAAAGGTCCGTACATTCCAAATGTAGGTGCACTTTGTTCAACCTTGATTGTAACTTTCTAAATAACTACTTCTAGAACTTGGTTAAAAATAATAAATTAAATCTTGACAAGTTTTGTTGTATCCTATTTCAAAATTTTGATAAATGTCAAAAACTGAAAGAGTTATTGCAATTGAAAGCTCCATGTGTTTAAATCCAACTAAGACACTATGGTGTGTTTTTCATTCATATTTTTTTTTTTCAAATGTATTCTACATTTGAATTATAAAATTGTGTTTAAACATAAATAAATAAATTGTTTTTTTTTTCACATGCTATTCTTCATTTCTAGTATAAATTTCATTCTATTATAATATGTATTATAATTGATATAATTTGATTTCCACCTTTAGCTTTAAAAAATCATAATACTTTGATTTTTTAATTAAAAAATATTGAAAAAAAACAAAAGTGAAAATTTTATTTTTAATTTGGAAAAAAAAATCAAAATTTTATACATCTATTAAATAAAGCCAGGGATAAATTTGGTTTGATAGTCAAATTTGACTTCATACTTTTTGTTGTGCTTGTTCAGTTGTTCTGGGTGTAAAAAATAAAATGACCACTAGGAAAAATTTCACAATAATCTCCATTACTACTTGTATCCCTTGAAAAAGTTTCAAATCATTTGAAACAATTGTTTTCACTATATTTACTTATTTATGTTCAATTTTTGCGACAAAATTGATAATAATTACAATTTTCACGAAACAGATTGAAATTGAAATTTCTCATAGTGATATATAATTCAGAGTGCCAAGTAATAAAAATACAAGATTATTGTTTGAATATAAATTATAAGGCTACATGTAGCTCACAAAGGAAGTTTGACCATTTTACAATGGACCAAGTCCTTTAGGGATTAAGTCCCCCTCTGATTGTGACAATGAATGTTACAAGCTTTGTGTTGTACACCAATTCCCAAAAATGTTACAAGCCTACTTCTGCGGCTTAGAACATGTCGGTAGAACTAAGGCTCAATATTAATTGATGTAGAGGGATTTCAATTAAATTGTTGTAGTTGTGTAAGGATTCAACTTGAGTGTTTATAATGTACATTGCTTTAGATGTGTAATTCATGCATTTTTTGACTTTCAATTCTACCTAAGTATTTTTTTAGTATTCCTTTTTAGATGTCATTTAATTTTACTTTATTAAAAGCAAGAGTCTCAAATAAAAACTCTAATCAATAGCTATAAACATTGACACTACCTTGACTTGGCTAATCAATTTGTTTTCTATATTTGTAGCAATTGATTATAATTTGGTGCAATCACTCCTAAATTATCAACAAAAACAATTGGCCTTAGGACGCAGCAATGTGCCAAAAAAGAGAGGACTCTATAAAGTGTTTTGGTTGAAGTTCCTGTGGATGTAGCGAAGGGCAAATAGAATGTGGCAATGAGAACAGCTACTAACACCTCTGTGGAAACCATAAATACTTTGAACAATGAATTGGAAGAAAAAAATGTCCTCATTCATGAGTTGTATAATGATTCCGCTCAGTTGGTTGCCTAGGTGAAGGAAAAAAACAACTTACTTGCCCAACAAGAATGTAACATTGAAGAACTTCTACAAGTTTTAGAAGCCACTAAGATGACAAACGAGGGTTGTGATCCAAGAGGGCAAGCTCAAGATTTAAGGTCAAAAGTTCAAGGGGTGAGAAGTTCCACAAGAGCCCCTACTAAGCCAGTTCTTCCATCATTTCTAGAGGTACAAGCTAGTGCATTTAGGTCAGAAATACATGATTCATTGTTTTTGACGGAATGGGCGCCTTTCAAACGTTCTGATTGTGGAAGCAGAGGAGGCCTAAATGCTCCAAAACCATAAAGAACTCGCTAACTTGCATGCCAAAAATGCCAAACTTCAAAGTTGTTTGGATGCCGTAGTAGTACAATATTATCAGTGGAAGTTGGCGTGCATCTTTATAGTGGACCGCAACGAACAAATGGCCACGGAGTTCAAGAAGGTGGCCAACAATTACTTCAAGCACAATCAAGAGAGGGTCTTTGACTTAACATCATGGACCAAATGTAGATGACCTTTTCTAGAGGACCAAATGGTAGAGAAAACCATTAGCAACAACCAAAAAAACATTGATTGGTCCCAATATGACTGGGATTTCGAAAACACCAAAACTTCATATATTACATGGAAGCTAGACTTGTTGTGGCCATTTACTTCTGCCTTTGTCTTTGATAGAACAATGTGCCTCATTTGTACAAATGGATTTGGCCCTAAAGGCGGAGTGCACTTGGGTACATGTGATCACATCTACCATCCAACTGCTTGATTAGCTTGATGGTATGTCACAAGCGGTGCGCAATATGCAAGGCTCTTTCCACGAGTGCTTGTACGACTTATTCGGCTTGTTTTCATACATGCCACTAGATTGGAAATTCAATTTGCTCAATGCCCCTGAAGATTAGGATAAATGGGACATGGACCTTGTATGGAGTTGGTGTTTCAAGCACGACAATTTGCGGAAGCCGAGGGTCTCAAAGGATTGGGGTTAGAGAACAATCTAGATGAGATTGTACGGATGTGAGAACTTGATCCCACTTAAAGACAAGTTCAATCTTGAAAAGCAAAAAAATTCTACCAATGCTTCAATGGACACTAGGACAAAAATGCTAAACAATTTTGATTTGGGTCACATCCTAAATCATGGCTATGGGGCCTTGATGGACCCTGTGTCATGGATGATGATAGGATTTGTATTGTAGACAATTTTGGATATGAAATGTTTCTCCCTCATGAAATGCTTCAGCTATCAGAATTGGAATGAAGAGAAATTTTCAAAGTCAAGGCCATCAATTACTTGCTTGACAAATAAAGTCCAGGGATAGTTCGCGCCCTTCAACAAATGAAGGACTCTTAGTTTATGAGGACCATTCTAGAGACCATAGTTTGTTCTATTAGGCAGAATTTTGAATTTTGATGTCTAATAGACTTATGATGTCACATGTTGAGTTGTCAAGTTGTCAAGTATAGATGACTTGGGCATCGTGTAAAGATTTAGAGTTTCAAATTTTTTTACGCTTCAATAAAACAATTTGTCCTATATGGATGGCCCTTAAGAGCAGGGTTGTCCCCGTCACGTCCTGTCCGTCCGTTAGCATGTCCGGACGGACGTCAGGATTCAACCCCGGCGTCCGTCAGGATGAAATCTGGACGAGAACCGTTGACAGAGGATGAAAACTACGGAAATGGATGGACGTTCTTCGCCGACGGGCGGCGAGCTTCCGTCGACGGGCACGGAACGGGCGTGATGGACGGGTATCTGGACGGAAAACTGGACGACCATGTGGACGGGCGGGTGGACGGGAGGGGGGGCGGTTGTGTGGACGGGTATTTGGACGGGCGGGATGGACGGGTATGTGGATGGAAAACTGGACGGGCGGGTGGACAGGCATGTGGACGGGCGGGTGGACGGGTAACTGGACGGGCATGTGGACGGGCATGTGGACGGGCGGGTGGACGGGTAACTGGATGGGTGGGTGGACGGGCATCTGGACGGGTAAGTGGACGGGTATCTGGACGGGTAAGTGGACGGGTAATTGGACGGGCGAGTGGACGGGCATCTGGACGGGTAAGTGGACGGATAATTGGACGGGCGGGTGGACGGGCATCTGGACGGGTAACTAGACGGTTCTGTGGACGGAAAAATAGACTGGACGGGTAGGATTGGATTTTTGGCTTAAATGCCCGAAGCACCCAAATCTGGTGTTGGCAAAATTTTGAAGTTAAATAAAACCTAACCAAGTTGCTATTTTTAGTAGTATCCAAGTTGCTATTTTTAGTAGTATCCAAGTTGCTATTTTTAGTAGTATCCAAGTTGCTATTTTTAGTAGTATCCAAGTTGCTATTTTTAGTAGTATCCAAGTTGCTATTTTTAGTAAGTTCTTCTTGAAGTCTAGTTATAGCATCAATAGTCTATTCTTAAAAATAAATGACAGTGATTTTTCGTTTCAAGACTTTGTGCAAGGGTACCCATTGCAATCTTGACTTCTTGTAGCATTGAGAGCTTTTGGAAATGTGCCTCGAAAACACAAGATCTTGGAGAAAAAATCACATTCAAATTTTTTTTTTAATTTAAAAAAAAATATGGAGTATATTTTTAAAAGCCATAAATTGTTTGGGGTTATACATGTTTGGCAATTTAACCTCATATTTTTGTGGTCTAATATTTTTATTTATTTTACTTGTGAAAACTGAAAAGAGGATTGGAAGATTTCACATCATTTTTGTAGTTTTAACACCCTCATGTTCAAATATTATAATCATTTACTCTATAAGTGATATTGTTGTGTTTTAGCAACCTATGAGCCCCTAATATGTCTTGTTTGAATTTATATGGTTACAATTTTTTTGGAATTGATAAGCCTAGTCACCTAATCAAAATGTTAACATTTTGTTCAATTTAGAGCAAATTTGTAGAAGCTCAAAACATGCCTTGGGCATCTAGGATTCTAGGGATTAAAGTTTGTTATTGAATTTCGAATTAGAGAAGTTGCTAAATTGATTTTACATTGACTATATGGCAAGAAATTCAAAAATATTAATCCATGTAGCCATGTAGGCCCTATGCTAATTATTGCCAAAAAAAAATCCAAGTTGGCATTTCTCCATGTTCACCTTGAAATGAAATGAAAAAAAAAAAATTAGAATCTATTCAATTTAAGACTTTCAAGTATAGGATCGCCATTCATAAAGTCATTTATTTCAATTGATTTTCAAATAAATTTCATGTAGTGTGACCTTATCAAGTTAGCAATTGCAAGATATTAAACTTTGATCATTTGATTTCCATAATGCCATTTGAGAAAAAATGGAAAATGTTCAATACTTTAATTTGTAAACTTTGGATTTAAAAATAAACATGAGGGAGTAGTCAATCAATAGTCCAACTAAAAAAACATTAAAACTAATAGAACAAAAGTTACAAAACGTGAATTATTTTTTGGTTTAATTCTAAAGACTTAAAGGAGATTTCATCAAATATGAAGCAATCAAATAATTTGTTACTTATTTCTTGCTTTGGTAAAGAATTTCCATTGTTTTTATTTCTTAGCCCCTAAAGTAACATACTCTCATTGTCCTTTCTGCCAGGGACAAAATGGATTTTCGATAGGCTCCTATGATCTCATTTTTTACTAAAACTTTTGAAAACTTTTTCATAAGAATGATAAAATAGAATGATAGATAAACTTATGAGTTTATTCATAATACAATTTCTATTCCAATCGGTGCCTAGGAGCAAAGGGTATGCCACAATAACCTCAAACAAGGGAGATCGGGACACCGGGCGGTCCAAGACTCCGGGTAGACAAAAAAATCCACAAAAAAATGAAATACAAATTTGTATATTTTTTTTCCAGTTGTATTTGTATTTTCTTTTAAATGGGAGGCTTTCATTCATCCCATTTGGATTAGGAATGGAAAAGTTATGGTTTTTTTGTGGAGCGGGCAATCCTAGCAACTTCTTAAAATAAATTTGTTTCTTTCACTTTGAATGCTAATAACTTTCAATCCATACGGTCAAACATCACAAATTTTTTATCACGTCATCTAAGACAAGTGTAGAACAAGATCCTTTGGTTCGATTCAAAAAATAAATTGGAAAATTTAATTCATAGGTGAACATAGCAAAAGTGGTGATTTAGGGTGGTTTGGGCCAAAAAATGGACTTCCGACTTTAGGGCTTCACCAAAAATAAAATAGAACACTCTTTTACCTACCATCTAAGCATACAAGCTTCTTCTATACTATTACAAAAAGATCCAATAGATTACAAAAATTGACAAAGGCGAAGCAACAATATACGAGGTGGAAAGAAAACGATAAATGTACATATTTTATAAATCCGTTGAAGTACATGGTAAACTAATAAAGGCTTTACATAATTACATACGTTCACTTTGTACAACTTTCGGTATTTAATTCTATACATCTATCTAGTTATACACAATCTAGTCTACATCTTCGATTACAACGCCGCGTGCTATGCTATTTCTCAAAAATCGCTGGAGTTCTTCTTGCGATTCGAAAGTCCTCAGAAGCTGAAGTGCTTCTATATCGTATCTATCATGTAAGTGCCCAAAAATGTCATTCACGAGGGCTGGCTCATGGAAGGTATTGTCTTCAATGTACGCCATTTCTTCCTCATAGCTCAATTCCCCCTCAAATCCGACTGGCTGGCCTTGAGAGTTAAACATGATGCGTTGTGGATGTGGTGCGCGTATAAAAATTAAGCGTTCTGGGTCCCAATGTCCACCGGCAATCTGACCAAAATATAGTCGACGCCCTGGATCACTATCTCCAAACACCTTCCTGATCACCTCTGTCACTTGGTTGTCACTCGTCCATGGTATGTCAGCCACCGTTCCTACCGGGAGGTGTCGGTTGTGGTGGCCCCACTTCCAAAGCCATGTCATGTCGGACCCCCAATGTACTCTATTACCGGGGCCCGGTAAATTTTCTTCATTGTACTCGTAATGTTGAGGCATGTGGTCTTCAAGGCCAAACGTTTTATACAGTCGTGCATGAAATGGAGCCCTGCATTGCGCACATCTCTTTTTGGTGACCATGTGTGGAATAAGACACACGGGGTGGTATAGATGGCCACATGTACCAAGATTCCATCCACCCTCGGGGCCAAACGGTTGTTGGCACATTATACATGTTGTTCCATCTTTTACAAAATCTGGAACGGAAAGCCACACTAGTGGCGTAATGCCATCGTTGTTGGGTGGCCCGTACCGTTGGCAATCGATATTATATTGGAATTTTAAGTCTGACGGGCATTCCAATCATGGTTGTCATACTGTACGGACGTCCGGTTCGCCCGTCCGTCCGTCCGGGACGTCCGTTAGAGGTCTCACCCGCCCGATACAGTCAACACAAAGTTGACTTTATGAAACCAAAAAAGTAGGCCACGTGGACGCCACGGGGACGCTACGTGGATTTAGGAACATGCAGGGCGGGGATTCCAGAGTCAGGGCGGGGACTCCATTGAGTGGGGGCAGGGACTCCATCCAGTAGGGGCGGGGACTCCAGACAGTGGGGGCGGGGACTCCAGTGAGTGGGGGCCGGGGACTCCAGAGAGTGGGGCGGGGACTCCAAAGAGTGGGGCGGGGACTCCTGCGACTGGGGCGGGGACGTGAGGAGGACGGGGCGTGGACGGCACGTGTCGGGGCGGGTACTTGAGGAGCGGGGGAACTATATAAAGCGAGTCCCCGCCCTCATTTCTTTGCCAAGTCCGCGCCCTACGCCTCACACACTAGTTCGTCCCCACGACCTATGTGAGTGAGTTTGGTGGGTGGTGGGCTTGGCCCTCATATGTGACCTGGTTTTTTTCAAATTTTTGGGGCTTTTGTGCTTGCAGAGGCCCATTGAACAATTTCTTTTCGTTATGGCGGGGGAAGGGAGTGCATCGACGGAGAAACGTCCTATGTTTGTAGATTTAGATGATGTCGGTGAGATGGTAATTCCATCCATGGACAACTTGATGGCCTCAGGTTCATCGAATCCTTCTTCATCAAGCCAAAAGAAACGCAAGAAAGCACTCAATCCCCATATGCCTCCACATGAATTCATAGTTGAAGGGAGAGCAATAGTTGTGGTGTTCTACACTCGTCGCAGTATGACTATGTTGACCAGGGAGTATGTGGCGCTCAACGAAGAAGGGTACCACAAACTCATGAGGGACCTGCGAACGGAGCTGGAGTCAAAGTTTGAAGCATCTGAGAAATTCAACAATTTCTCCGATTATTGGTTGCACCAAGACTGACTGGATAAACAGGTGGTTGCCTTCACAACCAATATAGTGTCAAATTGGTGTTACCACATGGGGAAGAAAGAAGATGGTAGCGATTGGGACACACAAAATAAAGAGGTGGTTGCAAAGTTGAAAATCATTCAAAACTTTGCTCAACAATTTTCTTCATCACGTAAGAAAAAGCAAGCACCTTGGAAAGCAACAATTGAAGACACCAGAACAGCTCATTGTGTTAGTGGAACATTCAAGTGGCTTGAAAGTTCAGTAAAAGTCATCCCCATGCCGGAACAGAGTGCCGTTGGTTCATATGGGACCGTGAGGAAGGTGATGCTTACAAAACTTCAGAGCATTCCTAGTTGGATATTTTTTGCTGGGAAGAGCTTGAAAACCACGAATGAAAAGGAGAAGCGCCAAGGAATCATCAATGAGGCGGGCGGGTGTCCAGTGAGACATCCTGGCATCATTCGAATTGCGTACCTCCACCCTAAAACGATGGAAGGCTACACGTTATGGTGGAATGGAGGCTCTCTAATTTCTTTCTTATCCAAATACAATTCGAAAGTAAGCGAAACATTGGATGTCGATGAGATTAAGCATGAACAAGGTACAGGGTTGACAAAAGAAGAGCTTACATGGGTTGCAACTTACCGACGGAACCGAGTGAACTTGGCACTCTCTTTGCTTGTCATTGTGGGGAAATGCCACGATGCGCAGTACATGCACAACGACATCATTCCATCCAATATTTTGCTCCATTTTGATGATTATAAAGAGCACACGGTGTATATAGGGATATGTGATTGGGGACTTTCTAGCCGAGCTGTAGAGAAGGAGCCGTCAAGGTATGGCTTTCCCAACAAGGACATCCTAGTGAAGGAGAAGAGAATGCGAAGGTTTGCAGCCCCTGAATTGTTTTATATATACGGAGAGCAAGGTTCGGCAAATTCAATTGAGGCCATGCAAAAAATGCATTTGTATTCCATGGCAGCTGATGCATATGCGGCCGGATGGATAGCAGCACAAATTTGGAAGGAAGAGTGGGACTCCAAATACTTTACAACAAAGAATCCAGAGCAGTATCAGAACCTCAGGATCAAATTGGAAAGCCTCGTAAAAGAGGATGTGAGTGAAAAGGCGTCAATGCCAGATGTTCTCAACGCATTGAAGAAGGCCCCCCACTGTTGGACTATGCCAGAATGTTGTTATCGTATATAATATTTAGTTTTTTTACTTTTTGTAGCTTAGCATATAGTTCAGGCATAGAAGGTAAATCATCCTCATAGAGGACCATGTGTATGTACTTCGCAATTGCCGAACACCTCAAATATATATGAAGTCGGATGCATTGTACATTCAAAATCTCATGTGAATATATTAACCTGCTATGTCATTGTTCTTTCTCATTGCATGTTTATGAGTTCTATGAATTGATGATAAAACTTTTATAAAAATAGTGAATGTAATAGTTTGGTATAAAAATACATACACTTTATCTTTTCACTATGTCTATGTTTTACAGTTTTAGAAGTTAATGAAGCCCCTCCAAATTAAAATAAATGATCCAACAAAAAAAAGAATAACATTGAAGTACATTGGGATAATTTTAATCATGAACACAAAAAAAGGTTCAAAAAAATTAAAAATTATAAAACGAAAAAAAGAAAAGGAAAGGGAATGATGGAACCCAAAAATAAGATTAATGGCTTTGAGTTGAGGTGGAAGAACTTTAGTAAATTAGAAAAAAATAAAGTAGGGAAAGGAAAGATTGAACGAATAAAGTTAAACTATGAATTCGAATAAAATAGTCTTCTCACTTAATGAACGAAAACAAAATAGAAAATGGAATGTTTGAACAAAAAAAAAAAAATAACTATGAGTTGGGATGGGAGAGTTTTAGGAATGAAGCGAACAAAAAAAGATAATCATCCAAGCCAAAAGGAATGGGATAGAGTTGGCATGGGAACTCCTTTGTTCATTAATGAAAAAAAAAATAGGAAAGGAAATCATGGAACAAATCCGAAATGGCTTGGGGTTGGTATGGAATAATTTTGTAAGAGACATAGACCCACAAAAAATAGTGTGTCAAAGTGATTTCAACTAACACCCCAAAAAATTTACCATTTAGTTCGGATAGATTTGCATTACCACAAAAAGTAAATGGAATTTCCTTTAGATGAAAGAGCTTGGCTAATAAAAGCAAAAAATGAAATTAATAGGAATGATCATTCAAAAATAAATGGCCTCGAGTTGGGATGGAACAATTTTGCTAATAGCGGGAAAAAAAAATCATTCCACCTTACACAAGTGGCATTGAATTCAAATAATTTTTTTTGGTAATGATGCCCACAAAATAGGGAAGAGAATGAAAACACCAGAAAAATTATGGCAATCACTTGAAATGGAAGTGTGCTTTAAAAATCAATGTCTAAAAGGGGAGATGGAGTGACCAAAGCTTTAGAGAAGCATATCAATTTATTTTAGGATTTTTAGCGGGGGGAATTATTTTTACGGACTTAAATAATCTAACATTAAAAGAAATATGAATGGTGGAGTGCTTTCTTATATGGAAATGATTTGGGTGTCACTATAAAATAATGTAACATCCAAAAAATCTATGGAATAGTGGAGTGATTTGGACATGGAAGTGGTTTGGGGGTTACAAACTTATAATGAAGCAATTTAACACCCAAAAAAAATATGGAATGGTGGATTGATTAGGATATGGAAATTATTGGGGTGTTAGAGTGATATGATCTAACATTAAATCTCAATATGGACTGCTAGAGTCACTTAGAACATGGAGTAATGTAGAAGGCTCAGAAATCACTCATCTAAGGGCTGGTTCGCATTTCTACAGTATTTCTTTATATGGGAATATTTTTAAGCTCATCCTTGAAACCAAGAAAAATTGATGAGGAATGTAGCCCAATCGGTTTCATATTTTTTTAAACATTATTGAATTAATTATAAATTTTCAAAGGAGATGTGTCCTAGGTCCCTATTTATATTCTTACGTCCTTCATATTGCAATTCTAAAGAAAAATGGGGATAGCAAAGACAATGATTGGCTCTTGTGATAAAGAATGTTTTTTTCCTTTCTTCCTTTTTGTCTTTTGAGGTCAATTTGAAAACTGCATCATGTCCATTCTACAACCACTTATAGGGGCAGTTCTTAATGCCAAAACTCTTTTCGAGCCTTCTACCTTAGGAAATGGAAATATGTCTAAGCACATTAACTTCGTATATTTAAATCATGTCCGCGCCCACTGTCTGGAGTCCCCGCCCCCACTGTCTGGAGTCCCCGCCCCACTGTCTGGAGTTCCCGCCCCATTGTCTGGAGTCCCCGCCCCCTCTCGGTGGAGTCCCCGCCCCCTCTCGGTGGAGTCCCCGCCCCCACTCGGAGGAGTCCCCGCCCCCACTCGAAGGAGTCCCCGCCCCAACTCGATGGAGTCCCCGCCCTGGCGTCCCCAGCTGCAACTATATAAGGCCATCCCCGCCTCATTTGTCCCCGCCCTGCATACTCTCAGCCTTCCATCTCTTCATTGAGCTGGTTGTGAGCGTTGTGCGGGGTCTACTTGATTGCCACGTGGAGGATTTCGCTTTTTTCTACAAAAATGGATACACCACCAAGAATGACCAAGGAAGAACGAGATAGGACCCGACCACGAGCCGGAAACAAACATCGCAAGCGACTACATGTTCTACGAACCCTTGACAAGCTTGCATTCAGGGGGTGGGAGGGCGTGCTTGAACCATGGACATATGATGACTGCGCCAATTACATTGAGTGGTGCCACATAGACAAGTTGTTCTCGGAAGAGCGACACAACTGTCACAGACGCTTCCACAAGGCAAATTTAAAATACTGCTTGGACGAAGAGTTTACAAACCGATGCATTGAGGTGTACCAAGTGTTGTATGCTCTCTCAAACGTCATACGCAATGAAGTGCAACTTTTCCTTGCACGAGGGGTCTATGCGGAGCTGAAGTTGAACAAGAAAGTGGATTGGTCAACTTTGAAGCAAATGGGAAAAAATGTCAATATTCTTACTCCAGCAAATGGATTCATTCCAAGGGGGGTAAAAAGATACCCGGAAGGTGGTCTAGGGAAAACAAATACGCAGGTTCAAGCACCACGAAGATATGACACTGAAGACTCATCTACGGACGACGACTCAGATGGATCTCGTGTACCAGTTGTAGTCAGCCATAGAACTCAACTACTACGAGCTAAAAAGAGGAGGGCTTCGCGTCAAACTGCTGAGGTTTTACACGAAAATGTTGTGGAGGAACAGGTGCCACCTATTGACGAACCAGTGGTAGGAATTGTGGATGTTACAGCTGCTACAAACCGAATCCAGGATTTGTTGATTGAAGTGAATGAGAAGAATGAGGAATTGCATTCTTTGTATAATGATGTTAACAAAATGAGAGAAGACATGCAAGAGAAGAACAACATAATCAATCAACAACAACGTGAGATGGAGGTACTTCGGCACGCTCTTGAGGCAGCAACATTGGCCAATCGTGGTCAAGATCCACGAGGGGAAGCGCAAGGGCCTTCAAATAATTCTCAAATTCCATTGGAACCTACAGAAGTTGGTGCAACAATGGATACTCAGGATGATTCTTTGTCCTTTGGAGAATTACCCGCAAATGTAGGTGCAGCAGGGCCAGTGGACCAAAGCATCCAACTGACGGACGCGCTTGCAATGAATTTGACATTGAAAAATCAATTGCATGCATTGATGGAGCAGTATTACCAACGGAAGCTGGCATGTGTCTTCAGTGTTGACAGGACTAGGCAAATGGTGGAGGAATTCAAAAAAATTGACCACAATTACGGCGCACACAATCAAGAGAGGGTTTTTGGTTTGACATCGTGGGCCCTGGTGGATGATCATTTCAACATGGATGAAATGGCAACCATTGACATTGCTGGTGGACAAACAACCATCGACTGGTCCAAACATGATTGGGATTTCAAGAATGAAGTTGGCTCTGCCGTGGACCATGAAGGCAATCCATTACTACTGTGGCCAAACCCTTCAACCTTCGTACACGATGGAACTACATGTCCCATTTGCCTTAATCCATTTGGCCCGGAAGGTGGAATGCACTTAGGCACGTGTGAACATTTGTACCACCCATTCTGCCTAATTAGCTTGATGATTGTCCGCTGACGTTGTTCACTATGCAAGGCTCCTTTCCATAAGCGCTTGTATGAGTTGTTTGGATTAGTTCCCTACATGCCACCGCATTGGGAATTCAATACTGAAAATGCCCCTGATCATTCTCAGAAGTGGGGAACAGACTTGGTGTGGAGTTGGAAATTGAACATCCATTCGTTGGGCAAACAACAACTTTGTACCGAATGGGGTTGGGAAAAAGATCCGGCTCAAATTGTGGAGGTGTGCCACCACTTGGTTCCATTGAAGGACAACTTTAGCCAAGGACGACGGAATTTCTTCTTCCAATGCTTCAATGGGCATTGGAATGAGGCACAAGAATACTTCCAATTTGGACCTCATCCTCTTGGATGGTTGTGGGGCGTTGATGGAGTTCGCATTACTGACGACTAGGGGATGCGGAGGGGGGAAGACATTGACATGCCAGACCCTGCTGAACTTGCACAACTATCAGAGTCAGAGTGGCGAGAAACCTTTCGAAATGATGGGATGCACTTCTTGTTGGAACAACATAGCCCGGGAACTCTCCAATGTCTTCAAAGCCTCAAGCAATCACAAATATTGAAGGCTCTTTTAGAGGAAGACGGACCAGCGAGGAGAACTCGATCCACAGTTCGTAGACTTCGTTTGGGAACAGATGAAGACCTTCCAATTTGCGCCGGGACACATGACAATGAGGCTGGACCAAGTGGCAGTGCAAGTAGTCCAATGAACATGGACTAAGTATAGTTTTGAGTATAGTTTTGAGTGTTTTAGCTAGTGAGCTTAGGTTTTCTTAGAAGACTTATTTTCCTAGCACTATAATATTATATAGGCTTATATACTTTCCTACTTTGTATTACACTATGCATATGAAATATATTTGATTTTGTTTTGAATGATTTTGCCCAAAGTGACTTCATTTATTTTTTGCATGTACTCATTTGAAATTTGAATGGACTTGTGGACTTCATACATATTAAAATTATTTATACCATGAAATGAAATGTCATTGAATTGGAGTACAATTCATTCCCAATTTCCACTCAATGAATAGAAGTAGGGAAGGTTGGACGGACCACGAAGGCACGAAGTGGCCCGAACTTGAAATTAGGGGAAAAAACGCTTTTCAAATGTCATTAATGCCTTGATGGAAATATATATATGCAAAGGAATGATGGAACTCCCCCCCAAAAGGGATTGAAATAGGTAAAAATTCACTTGCAAAATAGGCAAAGGAATGATAGAGAAAAGCAAAAAATAATTTTAAGTAGGGAAGTAATTACCTACTTAAAAATGAATGGCATTTAGTTGGGATAGAATAACGTGACAAATGAAGCCCAAAAAAATTAGAATGGGTTTAGAGAATACAAAATTTAAATGGCCTTTGATTGAGAATTTTAGATGGAGCAATTTTGCTAATGAAGCACAAAAGAAGTAGGAAGGTAAACTGAATGCCAAAAATTGGCATTGAGTTGGAGAAAAATTAGGAAGAGAATAATAATGCCATTTAGTTTTTATATAACTTGGGATGTAACAATTTTGCTAATCAATCTAAAAAAAATTGGAAAAGAAATGAATCCAAAAAATTAGGAAAGGGAAAGAATCCCCCCCCAAAAAGAAAGGGAATGAATCCCAAGAAACATTTGATAAGGGAATGAATCCCAAAGAAATAGGAAAGGGAATGATATACAAAAAATAAAGGGCATTGGCCATTGGGATGGCATGGGATAATGTTGCAAATGAAGTTCAAATAAAATTAGGAAGTAAATGATATACCCCAAAAAAAGGCATCTATTTGGGATACAATAATCTTGCAAATCACTAACAAAAAATAAGAAGGGCTTAGGTAATACAAAAATTAAATTATTTAAATGGCCTTCGGGCTCATGATGGAATGGAGCCATTTTGGCATTTTGCTAATGAATTTTACAAAGATTAGGAAGGGAAAGAAATGTAAGTGCATTTTAAATGTTGCTAATAAAAACAAACAAATGTGAAAGAAATATGAAACAAATATTGTTTCACATTACCTCTTGTGTCATATGAAAAATGGGAAGTGAATGGATAGACTTCAATTTCGTACCATAGAGAAAAAAATTTAGGGAATCCCTTAGGATGGAATAATTGTGCTAATAAATAAAACAAATAGGAAAGGAAATAAGCAAAAAAAAAATGCTTACCGTTGGATTAAACAATTTTAGGAATTAAAGAAGAAAAAAATAGGAAAGGAAGTGAGTTGGATGAATAAATATTGGCATGGAGTTCACATAAAAGAGTTCTATGAATTAATGAAGAAAAAAATGGTGTCTTTGAGTTGGGGACTTGGGGTGGGAGAACTTCAGGAAATAAGCGAAAACAAAATAGAGATGGAAATGATTCAACAAAAAAAGATGAATTGAAAATTGGGATGGAAGATTGTTAGGAATAAAATAGAAAAAGGAATGATTCAACTAAACCAAAAAAATTAAATATAATTTGGGATGGGAGAGTCTTACGAATGAAGCATCTACAGAAAAAGAAGACAAAATGATCCAACCCAAAAAGAATGTCATACAATTGACAAGTTGGGATGGGAGACCTGTGCTAATTCCTGGAAAAAAATAGGAAAGGGAATGATGCCCCCCAAAAAAGGACAGTGACTTAGAATGGAAGACTTTTAGGAATGAAGCCCGAAAAATTAGGAAAGGAAATGATGGAATTAAAAATTGCAGTTGCATATTGAAGGCCTAGAATTTTAAATAACTCCCCTACTATTTCTTTCATTTCAAATACAATGCAGTTTTATCCTTTTATCTAGTACACTACATTTCAAAAATATTGATTAAACATTTACTAAATATTTCCTCAAAGTGTCCTAAACATTTCCTAAATCAAAGAATTTACATTGTTTTTTACAACCTAAATGATATGTTTGTTCAAAGTAGTTTGAAGTGTTAGAAGAAGTAAGGAAAAACATTTCTCACCACAACAAAGGAGACATCCTCTTCCATGGATTTTCTTCCAAATCTTAGGCCATGGACCTCTTTATTCGGCATCTTGCTTTCATTGTCTTGTCAGAATCCAAAATAAGTTGTTGAGGCTAAATTAATGCTTCCCACTCTCCAAGGAAAAGGGCGGTTCAAGGATGTCGCATTTCAAAGTCTTGCTTCCTGTGCTGGACGAGTTAGTCCCCGCCCTGGAGTCCCCGCCCTGCCTTCGAGTCCCCGCCCTAGAGTCCCCGCCTTGCCTTCGAGTCCCCGCCCTGGAGTCCCCGCCCTGCCTTCGAGTCCCCGCCCTGGAGTCCCCGCCCTGACTTCGAGTCCCCGCCTTGACTTCGAGTCCCCGCCCTAGAATCCCTGCCCTGACTTCGAGTTCCCACCCTTATTTGAAGTCCCCACCATGGAGTCCCCGCCCTATTGTACAGTACCCTCCAAAAAGTCTTGCAACCCCATTATGAAGTCCTTCAAATTTTCCTTTTTAACTCCATTTTAAGAACATACTATGAAAAGTATCCTATTAAATCTATTGCTTTATGGAACCTTCACCAACATATGAAATTTCAATGTCTAAAAATAGAAACTCCATTTTTGGTGAATTATTTTATTTATTTTTCACGATATTACATAATAATTAATTAGAAAATGTGTATGATGATTTTTTAAGATCTGATTGCGTATATATTTAGGAAACATCATTGTTCACATCTTTCATATTACAAAGATGCACACTATGTAGGTAAATTTTTTGTCTATTTGGCTTTAATGTATTTTGCAATTTCCTTTCATACATGTTCAAGGCAAAGGTCATGTATTCAAAAACATTTGAATAAATATTGTCAAATAGGATATCATTAGGAAGCTATGGTATTGTAGAAGCCTACTATATCATGAATTTTACAGTATGTCTCGCTGACTAGCAACGACTTTGCAACAAAGTGTTACACCTACTACCATCAAGTACTACCACCTTGAGCTGCTATCTTAGCTTTGATTTGGTTTGGCATCGTAGAAATTGACTTTTGAATACTTTCTTGAGGTATATCCTTGCATGCCATATTCACTAATGTCCACATTTAGTCATTGTTGTAGGATCTACATCTTTTTTGTACTCGATCTTTGACTTGCTTCTATAAATTCTCTATAGGATTAAGGTCAAAAGAATTTGGTGGCCACTCAATGAATTTTACATTATGTCATGGTGCAAAGTTGACCAACATTGCTTAGAACTTCACAAGTTTGCTTATAGAACTTCTAGCAACATCATATATACAATATTTTAGACAAACATTAATTTTTTCTCACAAAACTTCTAGGCTATGTCTACAAGCAACAATCACTAGAAGCATGCATGCACTAATGTTGATCCTCTCAACCGCAAAACTGGTTGAAATCCACTACCTATGATCTTCTACAATGAAATTTTCAAATTAGCATTGTCCCTTTAAATTTAGCTTAGTGTTTTCAAAATCAACCACCTTTCACAAAGAAAGATTTTTCTAAGAAGTGGAATGAGTTACAACAAGGTGCATGACTCACCTAGTTTGGGGCAAAAAATCTCAATCAAATATCTAAATTTACCTACCATGAGTTTGATTTGTAATCAAACTACTCGGATGAGAACTAGACATGGGGTTGCAAGAGTTCTTGGAGGGTACTGTACATTCAATTAAAAAAGAGTCCCTTGTGCCAAGTATTCCAAAAAATGAATCCCTTTACATGAAGAACAAACTATAATTTGTAACTTCTCATTGTTCTAAGACAAGAATGAAATAAAAAATCAATAGGAATATGAATAATGGATTAAAAAACAAATGGCATTGAGTTCGGAACTTCGGATGGAAGAATTTGTTTAAGGATGAAGCAAAAGTGATAAGAAAGGGAATGATTCAACAAATCAAGAATGGCAATGATTTAGGATGGAAGAGTTTTTGGAACGAAGCAAAGAACAAATATAGGAAAGGGAATGACTAAATAAAAAAAGATTGGCATAGACTTGGAATAAAAGAGTTTAGGAATTAAAGAAGGAAAAAAATAGGAACGTATATAAAAATAGAGAATCGAATGATTCTACATATAACTATTGGCATGCAATTGGAATTAAAGAGTTTTAGGAATTAATGAAGCCAAACAAAATAGGAAAGGGAATGGTGGAACAAAAATAAAATGGCATTGAGTTGAAAACAAAGTGCTTAAGGAGTTCATGTAGCCAAAAAAACTAAGGGGCATTGAGGTGGAATGGAAGAATTTTAGAAATGAAGCAGAAACAAAAACGAAAAAAAAGAGAATGATGGAACAAATAAATTATGGCTTTGAATTGAGGTGGTAGAACTTCAAGAAATAAGCAAAAATGAAGTAGGAAAGGGCATGATTCAACAAACAAAGATCGGCAGGGTGTTGGAAGAATACTACAAAAGAGACTTGCTAAGTTTTGAAGCAAAACAAATTAGAAAAGGAGATCATTCAACAAAACAACCCAAAAAATATGAATTGGGATGGGAGAGTTTTAGGAATGATCCAAATAAATAGGGAAAGGAATGATGGAACCAAAAATGAACATTTGGCTTTGATTTGAGATGGAAGAGTTTTAGGAACAAAATAGAAAAAAGAATGATTCAACCAAAAGAAAAAAAATTAGAATAAGTTGGAATGGGAGAGTTCTAGGAATGAAGCCCCAAAAAAAGGAGAGAGAAAGATCCGACCTCGAATGAATGGCACAAACTTGGGATAGGAGAGTTTTCCTAATACCTTTCATCACAACGAAGGGGACATGCTCTTCCATGGAGTTTCTTCCAAATCTTAGGCCGTGGAGCTCTTTATTCGGCATCTTGCTTTCATTGTCTTGTCAGAATTTGTTGAGGCTAAAATTAATGCTTCCCCCGCTCTAAGGAAAAGGCGGTTGAAGGATGTCAAGCACAAGCGCATTTCAAAGTCATGCTTCCTGGGCTGGACGAGTACGTCCCCACCCTGGAGTCCCCGCCCTGGAGTCCCCACCCTGCCTTCGAGTCCCCGCCCTGGAGTCCGCGCCCTGCCTTCGAGTCGCCGCCCTAGAGTCCCCGTCCTGCCTTCAAGTCCGCGCCCTGACTTCGAGTTCGCGCCCTGACTTTGAGTCCATTCCATGGAGTCTGAGATTGAGCTGCGCTCTCTCAAGTTCCTCCATTTGTGTGAATTGTCCGCCCCGGAGTCCGCGCCCTAGCACAATCCATTCAGCGAAAACATTGGGGAGTGAAAGCCATTTTCTTTGCCCACAAATTTGGGGGCGTGACGACATTTAATGTTCCCCTTTTTCCATGAAAAGGAGGGACACAATCTTCCCAGACCATTAAGGATGGCGAAGGTCAACGTACTTTTCGATGCATCCCCGTGAGCACACCTGCATTTCTGTACTGGAGTCGCGCCCTGGAGCCCGCGCGTTCGAGTCCCCGCCCTGGAGTCCCCGCCCTGTCTTCGAGTCCCTACCCTGGAGTCCCCGCCCTGCCTTTGAGTCCCCGCCCTAGAGTCCCCGCCCTGACTTAGAGTCCGCGCCCTGACTTTGAGTCCATTCCATGGAGTCTGAGATTGAGCTGCGCTCTCTCAAGTTCCTCCATTTGTGTGAATTGTCCGCGCCCTGCGTCTGCACCCTAGCACAATCCATTGAGCAAAAACATTGGGGAGTGAAAGCCATTTTCTTTGCCTACAAATTTGGGGGCATGACGACATTTAATGTTCCCCTTTTTCCATGAAAAGGAGGGACACAATCTTCCCAGACCATTAAGGATGGCGAAGGTCAACGTACTTTTCGATGCATCCCCGTGAGCACACCTGCATTTCTGTACTGGAGTCGCGCCCTGGAGTCCGCGCGTTCGAATCCCCGCTCTGGAGTCCCCGCCCTGTCTTCGAGTCCCCGCCCTGGAGTCCCCGCCCTGTCTTCGAGTCCCCGCCCTGGAGTCCCCGCCCTATCTTCGAGTCCCCGCCCTGGAGTCCCCGCCCTGCCTTCGAGTCCCCGTCCTGGAGTCCGCGCCCTGCCTTCAAGTCCCCGCCCTGCCTTCGAGTCCCCGCCCTAGAGTCCCCGCCCTGACTTAGAGTCCCCGCCCTGACTTCAAGTCCGCGCCCTATACTTTGGTGACGAAGACGTCCGCGCCCCCTAAACCGCTAAGTATATAAAGGAAAGGAAGACCCAGCATTCCCCACATTTGTCACCTGGCCTCTATTTCTTGGACTTCAATTCATTTTGAGCTCCTTGTGAGTCTACTTGGGTGGCAGATGGCCCTAGTTTGCTGCTGAGGTGATGTCAAAATCAGTTCAAGCAGTGGAGTAGCGCTAACTGCTGTTACTGATACTGTGTTTGGTATATCTTGGATCCTTTTAACTTCAATATAAAGGAGGAGGAAGACGGAAGAAAATATCCTTGGATCGTTGAACGCAATGGCAAGTCAAAGGAATCAGACCAAGGAATGGGAGCCGTGGCTTCAGTTTACGGAGAATGGGGTTAAAGTGACTTGTGTTTTTTGTGCTGGGATCTTCAGTTACAAACGTGAGCGTGCTTTTGCACACTTTGGATATGGCTCCAAATCGGAGAGGTCAATTTGTCGAAGTATGCCTCGTCCAGTGCGACATAGATTTGCCAATTGTGCAGGATTTGTCCCGCTACGAATCGATGTCGGGGACATGTATGAAGGAGAACCAATTCAAAGTGCGCCATCTAGAGCAACTCCTCTTGCAAGTTCAAGTGAAGCCACTGAAAATGAGGTGACGGGTGGGATCAATGGTGGAAGAGCGGAAGAAGAGGCAAACGTTTCAGAAGGAATTGATATTCTACAAACGTCAAATAGTCTTGCTGGATCCAATTCTACGAGATCTGGATCATTACGTCAACAACGCATGGCGGACGCATTCAACATTGCAAAGAGGAAGGAGTTGGATGAGAAGTGGGCAAGTTTTTTCTATGAAGCGAATGTGCCATTTAATGTGGCAAGGCATCCAGCCTTCATTGAAGCGGTGAGGGCAACCTCAGTGGCGAAGTTTGAATACAGTCCACCTTCTTACCATCAATTTAGGACTAATTTGATTGAACCGAGGAGGTTGCAAATTGAGAAGCAGATTCAAGAGAAGGTTGGATTTGCTGTCAAGCACTACGGGGTGTCGATATGCACCGATGGTTGGGATGATGTCAATCGGAGACCCCTCATGAATGTGATGATGTCATGCCCCACAGGTAATGTATTTTTGGGGTCAATTGATACTACCTCGCAAAAGAAAACCATGCGCTACATATCGGACCAAATGAACGTGTACATTGAGAAGGTGGGTCCCAAATATGTAACACAAGTGTGCACAGATAATGCAGCAAACATGCTTGGCACATTGAAGGACATCACTAACACATACCCGCACATTTTTGCGCAAGGCTGCATGGCACATGCACTAGATCTCATGTTGGAAGATTGGGCCAAAGTCCAAGAATTTTCCGATTTAATTGCCAGGGCAAAAAGATTGTGCCAATACATTCAAAACCATCATGCGACCATGTCGGTTTTCCGCGAGTTGAGTCCAAATCTGCAACTCGTAGTGCCTAGCGAAACCCGCTTCGCTTGTAATTTCCTCATGTTGCAGCGATTGGTGAAACTCAGAGGAGTCTTGGAGCGGTTGAATAACCACCCACGTGTTCTAAATTTCTTTGATACCCTAAGGAATGAACAAAATGGACCGCAAGCAGCTACCGCTTCACGTAATGTCAAAAGAACCATTGAAGATGTGGCTTTCTGGCAACGGTGTGTGAATTACGTGTACATGACTGAAGACGTATTGAAGGCTTTGCGTGTGTTTGATGGACGAGAACCAGCCATGGGTCGGGCGTGGCTCGTAATGCACAATTTGCGAGGGCATGTGTTTTCTTTAAGAGAACCACCTTTCAGCTTACGTGATGACATAGCAGTCATTTTGGAAGAATCTTTCAGTGCAAGATGGCACATGGTTTTTGAAGATACACACTACGCAGCGGCCCTTTTGAATCCATACCTCTTGGATAACGTGGCGCTCAGGGAAGATCGAACTGCCCTACGTGCATTGTACAGAGTCATCCGCAACATGATGGGGAACCTGGGTGTCAATTTTGATGATGTGATGGCGGAATTAACAGAATTCGAGGAGGGTATTGGACCCTACAGTCCAGCTGAGACACCCAACATCCGTGCGACACAAATGCTTCCCCACCAATGGTGGCACAGGGTTGGAGATCGGACTCTTTCGAAAATTGCCGTGCGTGTTTTATCCCTCACGTGTTCCGCCAGCTCCTGTGAAAGGAATTGGAGTATGTATTCCTTTGTTCACAATAAGATCCAAAATCGATTGGCCCCTGAAAAGGCAGAGTCCCTGGTATATATTTATACCAATAGCCGTGTACTTTGCCACAGACCAGGAGCCGATCCAGTTCGTTGGTATGATGCGAATATGTACTCAGAGGATTCTGATCCAGATGCCCTTGGACCGATCCCGGTGAATGAACGCAATCGGGAATTTGACGCACTACAATCAGAGGAAGAAGAAGAGGTTGATGGGGAAGCCAACCGAGGAGCTCAAGAGTATCCGGCAAACCCAGATCTTTGGAGGCAAGGAGCTGATCACCTCGAAGAAGCGCGGAACTACTATGGAGATGCTGATGATGGAGAGGAGGAACTCCTTCGTGGTCGTAGGGGACCACCACCACCAAATCCTCGTCGTAGTCTTTCACCTCCACTTCCTCAAAATGAAGGGGTTGTAGAAGTCCCAGCTTTGTCGTCTTCTTTGGAGACCGACAATCCAAATGACGATAACGTTGATGATGGTATTTCCCACAACAACAACAACGATGATGACAACCTCCCTCCAGGAAATGGCGACGGAAATGGCGGTGGAAATGGAAATGGTGGTGGAAATGGAAATGGTGGTGGAAATGGAAATGGTGGTGGACATGAAAATGGCGAGAGAAACAGGGGGAGGAATGCGAATCCAAATCATGGAGGATCTTCTCACAATCGAGATGGCAATACACGCCCTACGGGAGTGGAACTAGCAACTCGTAACATTAGAGCTCTAGAAAGACAGCATGATAGAAACGTTAGAAATGCAAGAGTGCCACGCCCTTTTGCAAGAAATCAACCGGCTGGTAACATGAGAAGGCCTTTTGATCCAGAGCATGTGGACCATGATGATGTTTTTGCTTTTGTAGAACCACCCGAAGACATTGCCCCTGTACCGGCTCCAGTTGCGGGCCATCCTGCTATTTCTGAACATGGTACACAAGTGCCACATTCCCTAGATCCATCTTCAGAAACAATTTCCAATGCCATCCAAAGACCTTCTCAAGAAGGATTAGGCTCAGTGGGAAATGTTGATTTGACTCTGCAAAGAGTTTCACGTGGTAGACCACCTGTGGCCCCTCGGCCCTCCATTCATCATGAAGTAGGTCAATATCAACAAGCCCGTGGACGGACGAGAGGCCATGGTAGAGCTGCAGGCCGTGGAGGGAGTACAGGCCAAGGACGTCCAGAAGATCTGCATATTGGAGAAGCATCATCGCCAAGGCATGCTAATCGTTCACCCCTCGGAATTGGAGCAAGAGATCCAAATAGGGTGATAGAACCGTTCCTAAGTACATACGTACCAGGACCTGGCCGGTCAACTCCGGCATTTGTTGTTCGAACAATTCCAGGTGGGCCTACTATAAATTCTGATGCAGAAGACCCCAACGCACAACGACACAAGAGGTTGAAGCGCAAACGTACTCATGGCCAAACAACTATAGAGCTTCGAAATGAAAACTCGGAAGTTGAGGAACATTGGACCACCGACAGTGGTGAAGCAGAAGATGAATATGACAGCAATGAAGATGCCAATGACGAGGCACCAGAGGATGATGATGTTGTTGTTCGAGATGCTAATGCAGCGAATCCAAGTGCCCAAGAAGTTCGTAGGTCGAGTCGTTTGAATAATTGAGGTTATTGAGTTGCATCGATGGTAGATCTCGGATCTTTAAGAGTTGAAGACAATTGTAGCAATTGGAAGAAATATAGACAAGAAGCCAAAAAAATGTTTTGGATAACCTATGAGAAACAGAGAAAGTGAGCGTATTTTGGAAGTATAGATTCATTGTATTGATATTGTACTTTGCAATGCATGAATTTTATAAACTATTTTGGTTATCACAAACATTGCAGCCTATCTGTATTTTTTTTGTGTATTTTGTATTTGATGGGCCTCTTGGAAACTTTGGTGGGGAAATCATGTAAAATACATTCCAGTTACTGGTTCTTTTTAATGCAGTGGGGTCTCCTATTTGTTCCGAATTTTTTTTATACATATATATATATATGTATATATATATATATATATATATATATATGTATGTATTGTAGAACACATAAATTTAATCCACCATTGCCCGTCCGCACCCTCCCACTCACGTTCAGGTCCGCGCCGTACCTGAAGGAGTCCGCGCCCTGCCTGTCACAGTGAAGTCCCCGCCCTGCTTGAAGGAGTCCGCGCCCTGACGCGCTGAAGTCCGCGCCCTGACTGAAGGAGTCCGCGCCCTCACTATCACACTGAAGTCCCCGCCCTTCTTGAAGGAGTCCGCGCCCTAACGCGTTGAAGTCCGCGCCCTGACTGAAGGAGTCCGCGCCCTGACTGTCACAGTGAAGTCCGCGCCCTGATTGAAGGAGTCCGCGCCCTGACTGTCACACAGAAGTCCCCGCCCTGCTTCGAGGAGTCCGCGCCTTGCTAGCCGAAGTCCGCGCCCTGCTTGAAGGAGTCCGCGCCCTGACGCTCACACTGAAGTCCCCGCCCTGAAGCGATGAGTCCGCGCCCTGAAGCGCTAAAGTCCGCGCCCTGAGTGAAGGAGTCTGCGCCTTGACACTCACACTGATGTCCCCGCCTTGCTTGAAGGAGTCCGCACCCTCACGCGCCGAAGTCCGCGCCCTGACTGAAGAAGTCCCCGCCCCTGGATCCAGCTGTCCAAGCTGACGTGTCATTGAAAAAAATTCCACAACTTTGAGAAATTGAGGCCGTCCAGTTGGTCCGGACCGTCCGTCCGTCCGGTCCGGTTTGCCCGTCCGGGACGTCCGATGACCCTAACTCGCTCGTTATGACAACCCTGATTCCAATCGATGCTTGAATTCTCCCTATACGTTGGCAAATCATCGGTGAACATTTCTGCCACCCGAGGCCACGAGGTCAAGCCAAAATAACGTTGACCACCATCATTGAATTCTGTAGCCACTCTCCTCACTTCACGTTGCATTTGCTCAGCCTCTTTTAGCGCTAAGATGCATGTCAACTTCAAGTTGCACATTTGAAGCAGCCTCTGCTCCGTCTGAGGATTTTGAACCAACCGCATATTTTCAGCACTCAATGCGGTCATGGTCTGCTCCAAGGTTGTTCTAGCTGCAGTAACCACCGCCACCTCTGCCTCGGCGTTGTTGGCACGAAGTTCCAAAGCACGCATGGCGTTTGTTAATTCTTCCACGTTTGTGCGAGTACTTCCAAGCTCTGCTTCAACTCGCTCAGCACGTGCACGCATAATATCCAATGTGACACTTTCTGCACTTGGAAAAGTGGATCGTGATCGCAGCACAAACTCAGATGTATTGCTCGGGCCTAGTGTGTCTTCGTCTGCACCATATGTAGCACGTTCCACTACAAGATCGAGTGGTGGAACTGAGTCTGTGTTGACCCGCCTTTCACGCTCTACGAGCTCGGCTTCACGTGCGATGAGGCGCACATTTTCATCTTGAACGGCCCGCATCCTTGCATGATGAACTTCCAACACTGCAGCATGTTGTCGTCGTGTTTCTTCTTTTTCTACTTGCAGTGTTTATACTAATTGGCGCAAGCGAATTACTTCTTCACTGTCAGCTTGCACTCCACCAATCACAGCTTGTTGGTTTACATCTGGACCGCTGCCCTGACCAACTTCTATCTCCATCAACTCCGTCCCTGGACGCTCTGCCAGTGGAACCACATCCATTTGCACATTTTGGACATCATCCAATGGCACGGCAAGATTTGGTACATTGTCCAACGGCACAATAGGATTTGGTGCAATGTGGCGAGTTCGATTTGGAAATGTATTATTCCGCGATTTGCCCAAAAAGCTGCTCCAGTCCACATCCTTGCCAAGAAAAACCTCCGCATATGCCATTTGGCACAATGAAAGTGTCCCGTCTTTCTTGGATCTTGCCCCCCAAAGTGCCAATGATACTTCAATCATCCTCTTCTTGAAGTGCGGATGTTGGCACTGGTCAAAATTTACCACGCCAGATTTCACGTGCACCTCGTACCGGTCATGTGGCCAATGGCGGTTGATGTGGGCCCAATCTATATATTGACGACATATCACTCTTGTCCATGGGCCATCTGCCTCCAACCACCCAGGCTTTGCCATAACCTCTTCGGCATTAAGTGTGCCCCAATCCAAGGTTGCTCTGTTTCCTCTCTTCCCTCTACCTGGGGGTTCACCTGCAGGTACCAAACCTCCTGGGGGGTCACCTCCAAGTCCCAAACCTCCTGGAGGGTCACCTCCAGGTCCCGAACCTCCTGCTACATCCTCTACGTCCATTCTTGATACCTGTAAAATGACACACACGATACTGTATGCAAATACAATGACAATTTGCTTTGCCTTCTGTTGCGTGAAGGCAACTGAAATGTGGCAAAACAATGTCAAATGTATAACACTTCCCCTCAAATTGCAGAGCGAAGCTTTCTCAAGCTCGGACAGTGCAACTCAAACGAGGAAGCACGTAAATTGTCCAAAAAAGTTTACTTATACCCCCCAATTACCGACCCGATTAGGCAGGGTAATTAACATAGCATCATCCCGTCTCCCCCCGAATCCAGACCATCCAGGGCGTGGGACAGCCCTGGAATGGACGGCCAATACGTCCACAGAGGTCCGACACAGGGTTGGGACGCCGTCAACGGGTTCGGGGCGCCGTCGACAAGTTCGGGAAATAATTACACCGCCGCCCGAGACTTGGACGGACGGATTTTCCGTCCCCTCGACGGCCTGCCCGTTCCGTCGATGGCCTGTCCGTCCCCTCGACGGATTGCCCGTCCCCTCGACGGAATACCCGTCTCCTCGACAGCATACCCCTCTCCTGGACGGCATACCCGTCTCGTCGATGGAATATCCGTCTCGTGGACGGAATACCCGTCTCGTGGACGGAATACCCGTCTCGTGGACGGCATACCCGTCTCGTGGACGGCAAATCCGTCTCGTCGACGGGATACCCGTCCTCTTCGACGGCCTACCCGTCTCTTGGACGGAAAGGCCCTCCAAAAGGACGGGGTGCCCGTCTCTTCGACGGCCTGTCACTGGTCGGGAACGGCCCGCCCATCCTCTCGACGGCCTGTTCATGGTCTAGGACGGCCTGCCCGTCCTCTCGACGGCCTGTCCCTGGTCGGGAACGGCCCGCCCATCCTCTTGACGGCCTGCCGAACGTCCTGAACGGCCCTTTAAAATTTTTATGGGTATTCTTTTGAAAATTGATTTTTTATTTTTAGTAAAAAGCAGTTTTTTTATTTCTTCATGTCATGTCCATGTTAGAAAGTCTTGTAGCCATCTTAGAAAATGTTATGACTGTTTTAAGTGGAAAGATGACCATCATGGAAACAATTTTCTGCTGATTTGGGATAGTCTACAAACTCTTTTGGGCTTACTGGACAGTACACTTCAAAAATTTTAAAAAAATCATATTTAATCCAAAAAATAAAATTCCAGTTGCGTTCTTCATTTCTCACATGTGTCTTTGTATGGAAAAAATTTGATTATTTTTGCTAAAGGCAATACAACAAATCAATCATTTTGCCTGTCATAGGCAGGTTTACCTTATATCACAAGGATAATGACATTAGAATCGATCATAGCATAAACTTAATTTCCATTTCATGATTTATTTAGAATGTACTAAATGTAGTAGACATTAAAAACACATTCGAAGTGCAAATCGCAATAATGAAATTTCATTTTTAGGGTCGTGTTGGGGGATTTTACATAAAATAGGAACTAGAGAAAATGAACTTTTGCCTTATAGTTAGACTCAAACTCAGAAAATATCAATTTGGGGGATAAATTTCAGATTTAGACTAAGGAGCAACAACTTCCCAAGATACACTACAGTAGCATTTTTTTTTTTTTTTTTTTCCTAAACTCTAAATTACGCGGAGGCAAATATCGGAAAGACTACAAAATCATTTGGATACACTTTGGAACTCAACATGGAAGGTCCCCGAAAAATGAATTGAACGCTTCCACAATCTTTCCATCTCATTGAAGTGATTGAATTGCCATCAAATTGGCACTAAATGATGTCGTTGGGCGTTCCGAGGTTGAAGTTTATTGTAAATATCTTGCAATCTACAATTCTATATAGGCAAAGTTTGTGAAATTTCTTCTGGTCAATTGAACACTACTCTAGTACTCTAGTATGAGATCTTACATACTACAAGTAGATGTGCACCTTAAAGGCCTAAAGTCCTAAACACATTCATTTTTTTTTTTTACATTCTTTACTATAGAAATGGCAATTTATTTCAGATATAGGATGCAAAAGAGGCCTTGGGACTTTAGTCAGTTTAGTGGTTAACATACGGTACTACATAAACAATTAATAAACAATCCATATGAAAAACTATAATAATTCACCGTTAGTTGCTTTATAGTTTAGAAGCCATAAAAAAAATATAGAGACCACAAAAATGTCAAGTTCATGTAGTCAATGTTGCATTTCAATTTTATTACACCAATCCACTCTTATTTGCTATAGTTACATAAACTTGAACATCAAATACTCTTAAAATTGCAACAGTGAAGAGGGTTTAGGGTTTAGGGTTTAGGGTTTGGGATTTAGGGTATTGTCCTATAGGATTTACTTCAAAACCTAGCATGGACCGGAAACCACGAAAAATGTTCTTCCTTTTTTTAGTTGGCATTATAAGTGCAAAACTTGATCGAGATGTAGTCTTTGAAGTTTGAATTGGAAAAAAATAGATTAATGATTTAAAATCAAAGTTTTATAAAACATATTGAAGACACCAAAAAACGGCATAACAATATCTTTAGAAGGTAAAACATTCTTAAGTTTAGATGTATAGGGCTACATTCTTTTTCTGTAATGTATGAATGGAAAGCCAAAACAATGTTTTACATTAATCAATGATATGCATATGACATATGTTGTTTAGGAGGTCTTTCACTTATTTCATAATTAACCATTTCAGAGTTTTAATCTTACTACCTTTAACTAGAGCATTTAGAGGGTGGTTTATTGTCTTGGTCTTTGTATATTTGATCCGGGCTTAGTAAGTTATTGAATGTTTGTACGTTTGAGACTTTGAGTTGAGTATAGTAGTGTAGACAGGGTTTAAAATTCAACAAAATACTAAATTGTCAGGTGCACTTACATGCAGGGAAGGATGGAATCAAAATACAATAATTCCAAAGGTGAAATTGTTTGAGTTATAATTGATAAAATTCATTTGAATTCGAATTTGAGCCCTACAAAATATAAATTATTTTAAGGGATTGAGAGATTCTGGAATTTTTGTAAAAAAAACATTGCCCAATGCCAACAACTTTCGTGAAAATGGGTGCAATTAGAATGAATCAAATATTAACATGAACATCCAAATAGAACATTCTAGGACTGACATTAAGAAGTTTTCAATTTGACCTTCTATGGTTTTTGCTATGTTTTTTCCATTATTTACGTGCAACAAAATATAATTCCATTCTAAATGAGCATTAAACCTTGTTTTTTGAGCATTTGAATGTCATCTCTGGTATTTATTTGTCCTCTAATTGAAACAAGTGTGAACATTAAGTTAGCACTCTTAAACTACCCGCCATTGTAGTCTAATGCCCGATTGAGAGGGAGGACACCTGTCCTGACAAGTCCGAGAGTGCCAAACCACATAAATGAAAAATTCTCCGAACAAGGATTAGAAATGAGTTACACTCGGCTAGCATTGTTTTGAATGGCCCGCTCGACGACCTTCCCGCCCTCTCAACGGCCTTCCCGTCCTCTCGACGGCCTTCCCGTCTCTCGAAAGTCTTCCCGTCCTCTCGACGGCCAGTTCGCGGGCTGGATGGCTTGGCCCCCTGGACGGCCAGTCCGCGGCCGTCCCGTCCTCAGGCCTAAAACCGCAGGCTGGACGGTCTCCCCCCGTGGACGGCCTTCCCGTCCTCTCGACGGCCAGTCCGTGGGCTGGACGGTCTCCCCCCCTGGACGGCCTTCCCGTCCTCTCGACGGCCAGTCCGCGGGCTGGACGGCTTGGCCCCTGGACGGCTTGTCCTTCTGGACGGCCTTCCTGTCCTCTGGACGCCTTGGACGGCCCTGGACGCTCTGTCCGTCCTCTCGACGACCTATCCGTCGACGTGAATGATTGGGGTGGATTGACCCCCTCGTTCGGCTTTACCAGGGGTGCATGTAAAAAAAAGCCCTCTATTTTCGGCCGATCCAGGGTTATTATTTGATGTGATTGAACTAATTAGGGGTCTTTATGAATTCAGAATTTGCAAAAAAGGAATGGTGCGGAAAACAAGGTCGGCCCGAAGGGCCGAGCGAGGGGGTCAGTTCACCCCGCCCACGTGAAATGGGTATATAAGACTGTTTTTAGGGTACTTTCGCCACAGTCTCTCCTACTCTGACGGTGCTCTCTTGTCTTGGATTGGTTGCAGTCCTTGCTTGCGAGCGCGGGTGCTGGGTAGAGGCTGTTTTGAGGAATAAGGGGGGCGGTTATTCACTTTGTGGAAGACGAATTCCTAATTCCTTTGATTTTGATTATTTGTTACTTGTTACTGTCACAATGGCTGGTCGCGATTTCTCGAAGAGAAAAGTTGATGATTGGTGGACAGGTGTTGGAGATGCACCGGTTACGGACCCGGATGCGGAATCACCAGAGCCCGTTTCAGAGGCCGTAGCTGCAGAAGGGTCTGTAGCTGCTGTGGGGGGCGGAGAGTCTTCGAAGGGGAAGAAAAAACAACGAAGGAGGCACAAGGCTACAAATCCGGAGAAGTGGCCAAGCAAGGGTGCAACGCGCAAACTGCATGAAGTGGCGTTGGAATTTTTTGATCAGTATTCGATTTTGCAGTTGAACTCAACATACATCTCATGCGGATTACAGGGAGTGGATAAAATTAAACAAAAGTTCCACCACATGTTCTGGACAACAATGAGCGCAAATGAGTGGCATGAAGACCGCACGAAAGAATGCTTCGATCATTGGTTGGAGTCACAAGTGCAAACGTGTATCTTCAACCTTGCCCAAGTTGTGGAAAAAATAAAAGGCTTTGAGAAGAGTGTAGTGCCCAAACAACAAGCATTGAGTTTGTTGCACAAGAAGGTGTATTGGTGGCATGATGCAGTGCGTGGATTGTCTTCAAGCAACATCCGTTCCGCTCCGTGGTTTCAACGAAGTCAGAACTTGGCCTTTGGTCAACAAGCTGCAGGAGGAGTGGTTTTCCTTGAAAGAGGAGTGGTGGTGGTTCCTTTGTCTGGCCATAGCAAACAAAGGGGGCATGGAAGGGTGCGCAAAGTATGTGTTCAAAATTCAAAACATATTCCCGAGAATATGGAATTAGCTGGGAAGTCAGCCTTGCGTGTGGATGAATTGAAGAAGTCCAGGGAGAAGTTGTCCATCGAGGCATTGGTATGTCCGTGCGAGCATCCAGGGGTCATCAAATTCTTTGCTATAAATGACATGACCATGGAGTGTTATTCGCAATGGTGGAATGGCGGTACTCTCGGCGCCATGTTTACCCTTGATGAGAAGAACCGAGATCCAGATGAAATTGGGGAGTTGGCTTACCATGCAACTCCCCAATCAATGCAAGAAGCCAAACGACTCATGGCATATAGACGCAAGCACACTGAACTTGCGTGGGCGATGATTTGCATTGTGGATGCAGTGCAACAGTGCTCTGTATTGCACAACGACATCACACCGGAGAACATTATGCTTCATTTTCCGAATGATGATGGAAGAACCGTGTGGATTGGTCTATGTGATTGGGGAATGGGTAGCCGCATCAACGAAGAAACCCCTTCTCTTTACCAATTCAATTGTCCAAGGAAATTTCAGGCAACCCGAGCGCAACGTTGGTGGGTGGCTCCTGAGTTGATGTACTTGATTGGAGAGACAGGAACTTCATCATCTCCTACTCGCAGGGTTAAGCCACCGTGTGTTAGTATACACACGGACAGATACTCCATAGGGAAATTGGCTATGAAGGTATGGAAAAAAGATCGTGGAAATGTAGATATGATTCCGGACCTTACGGCATTTGGTACGTTTCAAACCATGTTGGGTGAATTGTGCAAGGCGGAGCCACTACAACGACGCTCGATGACTGGAGTCGTGCAACGTCTAAGTGGTGCTCCAACGTTTTGGACACCACCCATGGATTGCTACCGCGAGGCCCGCAAAGAACAAGACCTTCAAGAAGAGCAGGCGCACAATGAAGATTAGATAATAGTGTATTACCATGTAGTTGCAAAATTAGTGTTCACTTAGTACATGCGGTTATTATAGTATGGGCTTGAGGACATCCATAGCAATGTAGCACACTTTGTGGCTTCAATGCATTTTGTACTCATTTTGGTTTATATAAAGTTATAAACGTATTTTACCTAAACATTGAGTTGTAAAAAAATTCTTGTCTTCCCTAACTTTATCATTTAAATTGCGTGTAAACACACATCTTATATCTTTAGTACTAAAAACTTTGAATTGTATATCACTACAAGAAATTTCAATTAGTTTTGTGCAAAATTGTAATTGTCAACATTTTTGTTGCACTTCATGCCATAAATAAGTAAAAATAGAAAAAACAATTCAAGAGATTCTAAATTTTTAGTTTTTTACAAGAGGTACAAATATCAATAGAGATTTCTAGTCAGAAAAATTTTCAATTGTTTATTTAATTTTTCATGCCCAAAACTAGTAAACAACCACAAAGAAAAGCTTGAAGTCAAATTTGACTATCAAACCAAATTTATATTTTTATTGAAAATCAGCATAATATTTTAATATTTTTCAACATACGTAAGAATTCATTTTCTATTTATGCTTTTTTTTTTCCAGAAAATTCAATGGAAAATTGATTTTATTGTGATTTTATAAAGCTAAACATGGAAATCAAATTTTATCAATTATAATATGTATGAGAATAATCTGAAACTGGGGCCATAAATGAATGAATGAACACAAAACACAGTTTTATAATTTTAATTTTAATGAAATTTGAAAAAAAGAAAACATACATGAAAAAAACACCACACTGTATTATTTGGATTGCAAACATAGTTTCCAATTGCAATAATTCTTTCAAATTTTGACCTCGATTCTTGAATATTCAAAAAAATAATTCAAAAACAATAGTGCCCCGAAGGCCCAATTTTCCATAAATCACACTCAGTGAAAGTTAATCTGAAATTGCAAAGCTAGCATTCAGAAAGCTAGTTTTTCCAAATTTGAATGCTAATATCTTTCAATCTATTCGGTCAAACTTCATGAAATTTTTACCACGTGATAAAAAACATGTGAAGTATAAGATCTTACGGTTAGATGTTGTAAAAAACATTTTTTCCGTATGTTGAGGCAAATGCAAGAGAAAAGACAATTTTGCGGTTTTTTTGTGTAATGACTTCGGGACTTTAGGGGTAAACAGTTCTATGAGAATGAAAGGAACAAAAGTCATAGTAATGCTGATTTCAATATGCAAGGTATTGAGCCGCTAAAACCATTGCATTTGAAAACATGAAGACCCTATTGTCTTTTCAAAAACATTCAATGTCTTCCATGCCTAAGAATGCGCATAGAAGTATTTGCATTTGCTTCTTGTACTATTGGTTCACTACCACCCATTTCTTCGAGTGGACCTTGTCGAGGCACCGGCCCCCTGTAATCACTATCTCCTGGAACCTCACCATCTTCACCTATAGTACCACCGATGGATTCACCATCATCATTGGATGTTGCACTACCACTTTCACTGGAGGCCTCGGAATTGCGGTTTCGTTGTGGTCGAGCTATAGAAGACAACGTCCGAAGAGGTCGTTGGCCTATTGCGTCCATAATGCCATCTGTATTGGGTCCTCCTGTTTGAACTTCTCTTGAAAATGGTTGGGAAGCCGCTTCTTCCCTCCTCAGCCTTCTACGCGTTCTACTACTTACACGTTCACTAGTAGTACCTTGTGGTCGTGGACGCTTCCCTCGATTATTGGCATGTACAGGTGGCCGCAATGAAGTCGTATTTCTAGTCACACACTGTGACACCATACCAGCCAATCGTGTACCTATCGACGAAGTTGGTTCGTGTGGACGGCCGTCGGAACTAGACGGCCTTGATGAACTTTGGATTTGTAGATTTTCCAATATTGGCATTTGCCTTTGTGCAACCGAGACTCGATTTGGAGGGGCCATATGTGCTTCTCCACCTTGAGGGGGCCCTTCACTGCGGGTGGTCCTCATGGGCAATGACGGTGGTACTACTACGTCTTCTTCACGTCCTCTTTGAACGTCAACACCATCTCTTTCTATTGTGGCATCAACTTGTACATCCATAGGGTCTAGACTTAGTGGTCTCGGTGCCACAACGTCCTCGTTTGTATTGCCCTCACTTGGCCCAGCATTCCACGTTTGTGGCATTCGTGGTGGACTTCCTTGATGTCCCTCGTAGTCATTGTCATTGTTATCCCCCTCTTCAAAGTCAAATACGGATGCATCAATTAGAGGACGCACTCCTCCCGCCCCACAAAATCTATCAAACGGTGGCTCATTGTCGTCATTGGAACTATCATCTGAATCGTCATCATTGGGATCAGAGAGAACCGAACCACGGTCTAGACCATCAGATTCATCTGTCATGAAATCCTCTGACATCATGTTTTCAGTATACCACCTTGTCGGATTTGCTGCAGCCCTTTCTCTAAGAGTCTTGGAATTGGTATAAATGTAAACCAATTCCTCAGCACGCTCTGATGTCAATCTATTGCGTGATTTGTTGTGGACAAACGAATACATGCTCCAATTGCGTTCACAGGATGATGCAGAACACACTTGCGCGAGGATCTTTCTGGCAATCGGTGAAAGTGTACGAGCACCGGCTCCGAGAAGGTCCCACCATTCGTGAGGTTGCAAATTCAAGGCGTTTACATCAGGAAGTCCACCGAAAATGCCTCGCCGATCTCTAAATGCTTGGTACTCAGACAAAACTGAAGTAAATGCTTGATCTCCAACAACCAATTTGCGCAAAACTCTCAGTATGGCTTCTCTTGCCTCATTATCATCCATTAGCATGACTTCGTCAAGTAAAAAGGGATTCAATAGAGCCCCAGCGTAATGCAAATCAGTCCTGAGCATGTCCCAGCGCTTGTAGAAATCATCGGTGGCGGAAATTGCATATCTCCGCTCTAATGAAAATGATGGATCCTCCAAAGATAAAACATGTTTTTCCACCTTTTTCATTACAAGCCATGCCTTATCTAAGCACGGGTGCTTGCCATCAAACTCTCGAAGAGCAATCAACACGGGCTCCACTATGTGCACAAAGTTCAAACATTTCCTCCAAAATTCATCCGTTCGCACATATCGTCGCACATCGTTAGCTTTTCTTTGCTTTTGATTGGATGCCAATCTCCGCGTGTACTCATTCCACTGCGGATCGTAGACTGTCAATTCTATCACTTCCCTCACCTCCACCAAACGTTCGATCATGAGGAACATGGTAGCAAAGCGTGTTTGAACGGGATTTTTCAAAACGTGATTAGGAGAATGTCGTCGAAAGATTGCAAGTGGCATGTGATGCGTTCGAATGTATTTCACAATTGACTTGGCTTTCTTGACCATACTTGTAATCCAATCTTGTTTTCCCCAATCTTCAAGTAGAAGGTCAAGTGCATGTGCTGAACACCCTTGAAAATATATGTGTGGAAATCTACGAAGTAACAGAGCGCCAGCGGCCAACATGTTTGCTGCATTGTTTGTACAAACTTGTAACACGTTCTGTGCCCCTACCTCGTCAATGTAATCACCCATGCAATTAGCCACGTAAGTAGCATCTTTGCATTCGCCTGTTGTGTCTATCGATCCAAGAAAAACCTCTCCACTTGTACATGCCAACATGACATTCATCAATGGTCGAAGTGTAACGTTGTCCCATCCATCAGAGCATATTGTAACGCCATATTTGTGGATTGGTGCCCTCGTCTTCTCTGCTACAATTGCTGCCACTTCGTCTTTTGTAGATTTTATGAGCTTTGTACGAAGTGCATGGTACGTTGGAGGTTTGTAGCCAACTCTTGATTCCGATGTTAATTTCACTGCATCCAGAAAAGCAGGATGCCTCACTACATTGAATGGTATATTGGCTTCGTAGAAAAACTTAGCCCAATTCTTGTCAAGTACTTACTTGTTTGATGCGTTCAGTCCTTCTTGTAGAGACAGTTGCCTCATTGATCGACTGTGGATCAAACTAGGGTTGGGCGCCTCCGATGATCGTACTTGAGAGCTTTGCCCCCCAGTGTTTTCTCCTCCATCGTTTGCCGAGATTGAAGCATCATGTTGTTGCTCACCACGTACTACACTTGGTAGTATCGTTGATGGTGATGTCACTTCCACGTCGCGTCCAGTTCTGTGCGAAGTGTCCGTAGGTATATGTCCTCCACAATTAAAAAACATTACCTTCACGGCTGCATTGACTTTAGTGCACGCTCTCACTCCAAGGAGGGTGTCATTTTGTCTATATCCCAAATGGAAAAGCAACCGATCCTTTCGACAGCTTAGCAAAGCTTCGCAAAACTTGCAAACAACTTTTCCATCTGGCCGTAGTGTGTACCAAGGTTCCCACTGTGATCTTGCTCCACCCATTGCTCTTATCTGTCCTCCTTTACCTGCCCCTGCACCAAAAAAAAGATTAGTATTCTGTTTGAAATGTGATGTGGAAACAACACTTGTTGCTCTCACAACAAGTGCCACCACAACACACTCTTCTTGGACTTCGCTCTACCGCAATGGTTGTACTCCAACCAAGTCATGAAAGGCAAAATCAGCAAAGGAAAGTAATCTTGAATAGGCAGAAGTCCTTAATATATACCTTGAAGCCCTCCCTAAAACCCTAAATCCTAAACCCAGCTAGACGGAGTGACGGCTGATGGGGTGCACCCTAAACCCGCAGCCTTGCCAACGAAACCGTCCAAGGGGCGATTGTCACGTCCTGTAATATTCCGGTCCAGGGGACGGGACGGTTTCCCGTCCAGAGGACGGAGAGGCCGTCCAAGGGACGGATTACCGTCCTGGAGACGAGAATTCCGTCCAGAGACGGGCTCTCCGTCTAGGGGACGGCTTGCCGTCCAATGACGGACTCTCCGTCCAGCGGACGGCTTACCGTCGAGCGGAGGGCTTGCCGTCCAGCGACGGACTCTCCGTCTAGCGGACGGGTTACCGTCCAGCGGACGGCCTCTTCGTCCACAAACGGGCTCTCCATCCAAGAGACGGATGTCCATTTGGCGACGGAGTCACCGTCCAGGAGACGGCCCGACGTCGTCGCAGAATGGACAGACTTCATCCGCGCTCCAGATGGTCCCGTCAGTATCGGCGACGGGCTGTGACGCGTCAGGACGGACGCGTCATGACATCCGGACGTGAAAAGCCCACGTCACGTCCGGATAGACAACCCTGCTTAAGAGTGACATGGCTAGCATCATCATGGGCAATTGTGAGTTTGACAATAAGGGCAACCACGGATCTGGGGGCAACTACGGGTCCCAAATTTAGGGCGACTTTTGGTCGAAGGGCAAGTGTAGGTTCCAAATTCATGACGACCTGTGGTCTTGGGGCAATCTCTGGTTTGGGGGCGACATGTGGTCTAGGGGCCAAATTTTGGAATTGTCAAAAAATGCTCAAAACTGCCATTTTTTGTGCAAAAAACAAAAAAAATGCAGATGGTATTTTTTCATATACAACCATAGGATCTCACAATATAATAATATAAGAATGTGTGGAAAAAATTTCAAACAATTTGACTACATAGATTGTAAGATAAATGCGTTCAAAGTGAAAGAATCATGTTTTTTGGCACAGTGGCAAACTAGTTTAAGAAAATATGCATCTTTTTAACTTGAAAAACTTGCACTATAGATCTTGTATTAAAAACTTCATCATCCAAAATTGAGTTGAAATAATAGGATTAATAAGATTTTAGATTGTAATGTGGTTCTCATTCTATAAAAGTAATTTGTAAGTAGAAGACTAGAAGAGGGTACATCATAGAGGAAAAAACTAAAGCATTAATAGCTATAAGATGGAAGATGGAATTAAAATCCACTAATTACTATAGTGAGATTAATCTAACAATCTAGTTTCATTCTGTGAAATGATTTGTTTTGAATATTTTTGAAAATTAAGCCCAGTAATGAATCCTATACCTAATTTCTTAAAAAAAAAACTACAATTGCCTGCAAAACAAGATGCTCCATAACCTTCACATCATATATTAAAATGAAATGAATCAAATCATTTCATGTAGACAAGAACAAAAATATATGAGAATTTAAAAAAAAAATTTAAAGTAAAGTTTTTGTGGATTGTTTTTTGTCTACCTAGTACTTCAATTCTAAGCTTCTTAGGGAATTACTCTTATTCTTGGGCACCAATTAAAATAAAAGTTACATTCCCCAAAATCCAATAAGTTATTCTATCTTATAAGAAGGTTTCAAAATTTTTTACCCAAAATTAATATTTTAATAAGCCTCAACAAAATCTACTTTGCCCCCTAGGAAGACAATGACAATTTAGGGGTTAACATCTTATCGGTGTATTATTATCAAGTGGATTTAAAAGTACAAAATAATGAATTATAATGGTATAACAATTTCTCATTTGATTTTCTTTATTCTCCAAGATTCATCTTTCCTAGAAATCATTGGAGAGAGATTAAAATTAGAACTTTTCCTTTTGATTTGTGGCAATATCAAAAAGTCATTATATTGGTGCAGGTCTGTCTGGACATTTGGACATCTGTCGTCCAGCATCTGCTACCCCTAGGACGTCTCGTGACATTTGCATTTTTGGATTCTATTGGATTTAGGTAAAAAAAATTGCCTAAAATCGCAGAGGCGGACGGAGTGCATAAGCACTTGCTATCCGAATCAATTGTCTTTGTCCGACCATCTGCTTGCTTGTCCACCAAATCCAGTGGCCATAATTGCACAGATTGTGTGGCGTCCACTGGATCCGACGATTGGATTGCAGTTGGACTCACCATCCGCCCTAACTGCGCCCGTTTGTCCTATCTACGTTGTCATCTGCCACCCGTCTGCCCATCCATCCGCTAGATTTGACGGACGGATGGACGTCATGGTAGACAATGGGATTGTGTCATACAATTTACCATTTGGTCTTCGATGGTCATGATTGCGTTTAAGGGTTTGAAGGGTGGAAAAAACAGCATAGGAACAATTTCTAAATAGTCCCCCCTTAAAAAAACAAGTTGTTTTTGCACCTTCATTGACTAGATTTTTTGACTTTGAATCTTTTTAATTTAAAATCTTTGCACTAATGATTTTGATTTTATATTTTTTTATGTTGAAGAACTAAGTTGAAAATCTAAGGAACAAAATTCAACAAAAAAACACCTCATTTTCACTCATTAACAAATTATTAAGTAGAAGTACGTTCAGAATTGAAGGGAAAACTAAACCATTCATAGCTTTGAGATGGAATTGAAACTCAATAATCCTAAGATTGCAATTATTCTAGCAAGAAAAGTTAACCATATTCAACATTTTGTGAGGAAAAATTGTGAAAATTGAGTTCAAAAATGAACTCTATAAGTTATTTTTTTAAGAAGATGCCTAAATTGCCTTAGATTGCCTCCTAAACAAGATTGTTCAAAACTTTCTCACTTCTAGTCCAAATACAATGAATAAAAGCTTCAAATGTAGACAAAAATACAATCTTTAAGGAAAATATTAAAAATTGGAAAATTTCAATTTTTTGTAAATTTATTTGGGTTGCCCTTTGAGTTTCTTTGAGTGGCATAACTTTTCCTCCCAGACATTGATTGAAATAAAAATTATATTTCCAAAAAACTAATCTTATTTCTTATCTTCAAAAAAAAAATTCAAATCATCATGTGAAAAATTGAGATCACACAAGCCTACCCCAAATCACAAGAGTCCTCCGCAAGGACTTTGGGACTTTAGGGCCTTAGGGGTTAAGTTTGAAAGATAACTTCCAAAACATCTACTGAAATTACATTTTTCTATTACATTGATATTTGGTAGATCATACAATTTGTCCCACAACCTTGCCAGTGACCAAACCAACATCCATCAACAACAAGTATTACCATTTTCATTCCAGTCCTACATATGTTCACTACCACAGAAGATTGTAATTATTGGCAATTGAAAATTAAAAATGTACTAAGGAATTTCAAAAAGTATATTCAATTTCATTTATATTGTCATACATTGATATTGCATATATATTATACAGTCTGCACGCGTACATCCTCACTTCTATATTCACTAAATACTTTTATACTTCTATATACTATGCTCAACTACTCATATGAATATCGGAACTGTTCATCCGGCACAAGTCAACTGAAAGTATTCAAGAATCCATTGATAATTGGGCTAAATTACCCACGTACTTCAGGCCTTCTTTACAAGGCCACTCTAAGTACCCCTGAAATGCAAATGTCAAATCTTTGTAGTTGGACTTACTCATATTTTTTGTTTCTATGTTCAACTTCCAATACTTTTTGGACATGCAATCTTTGTTGATTCACCAAGCTATTTTGCAAACCGCATATTCCTCCAATGCACGTGATAAACTTGGAATAGCTGCATATTTTTGGTGCAAATACGCAATTTGTGGATTCATCCACCACCTTCTTCCTAAAGTTTTGTTCATGTCACTTGCTGATGTGAACATGTACAAGGATTTAAGCGGTTCTGTAGCTATGGTAGTCATGCCCCAATCGTAGACTCCAATATACACACATGACTTGTCTTTGGGAAAGTGAAACATAATGTTGTCTAGAAAGATATCATTGTGAAGATGTCCAACATCATGCACCACACGCATGATGTGCAGCAATGCCTACGCAAGCTCCGTGCGCTTCTTTCTAAATTGTTTAAGACAAAATGCTTAAATCACTTCCATTGGCGAGCTATATTGCAACCACATATCTATGCTGTCTGGATAAGTATTATCAAGGTTCAACATATGCCGTAGTGTTCCGTTGTTCCACCAATACAAGTATCCTTCATTCCTTATTGTATGAATTGCAACAAATCGTATAATTCTAGTGTGTAGAATCCTCACTGCCATTGAATTGTTCTGGTGTTCTAATTTTTCAAGATGAGGTTGTGTGCGTTGTTGGTTGGATATCTTTACTACAAATTCTCAATAATTAGGTATCCTTGAACATCCATCAATCCTGACCCTTTAAATTGTTGCATATCTGCTCTTCATGACTACGTCATCTTAGGGAATCACTCGTGTCGTGCCTAGAAGCGCTATGAGATGTCATCTGCCTCTACCCAATTCAACAACTCCATCATTGCTTTTCTACCAAGTCATAGAACCTCGTCTATTTTTGTTCTTGGTGAATGGAGCACACCAACCAACCAACAATTAAACTTTGAGAATGACTTGTTCAAAAGCTTCATTACCTACACAATGCACCTTTGCATACTTTGTTAAAATGTCCATTGCATTCCACAATGCATTATGGATCTTATTCTTTAAAAATTGGTTGAAGCCAATCTTATCAATCTCTTGCCATTCCGGAATATTGACCGCATCCATCAACCGTTGCTACATGTCCATCTTGAATTTTTACGGACACTCCTCATTGTACCTAACATATTTGTTGTACAGAGACAAAGTGCTTTTCGACTTCTAGAAATTGACAATGCATTTGACCAAAACTCTTTTGCATGCATCTGGGGCTTATCTTTGCGTCACGCACTGCTCAATAGATGCTTACATTACAAAGTTCCTTTGTCACAAAATTGTTACTAGTAATCATACGATTATCGTTGGGTACTTTTTTCATATTACATTCGTTCATTTGAAAATATTGTTACAACATGATATTGTCATTCATAATTATAGTGCGGTTTAGGCATGTCATTCATATTTGAATTTGAAGTGTTGAAGTTGCACGATAACTATGCATGACAAAATATGTATAATTTCAATGGTTTAGCAATGGGCGACTGACATCGTGCAACATTAGTGCTTATTTAAGACAAATAAAGTTAGTGCAATAATCATAAAACATCATGTCCGTGCATAGTTATTCTACTAACATTGCATTTTTTTATCTTTCACAATTTCAGTACTAAGTCAATTGAAAAGCAGAAATTTTGTTCAAAGTAGAAATTTAGACCTCATTTAGGCATAGTAGAATAATATTTTTCCAAAAGCTTTGAACTAAATCAAGTTGTAAAATTAAGTTAAATTTCATTTCCAAAAATCCGTTTGAGATTTAAATCTTTTAGTCAAAAGTTATGGACAAATTTCAAAGAGGATGTTTAAAAATGTCAAAATAAATTCCTTTCCAACGCCTCTCTGAAATTTGTCTATAACTTTTGATTGGAGGCTTTAAATCTCAATTAGATTTTTGGAAATGAAACTTAACTTGATTTGACAAAAAAATTTAGTTTAAAATTTTTTTCAAAAAGATAATATACTATGCCTAAATGAGGTCTGAAATCCTAGTTTTAACTCAATTCCTACGTTTTGACAATGAGTGGTGCAACTCTCATTTTAAAGTTATTTGACTATTCATTGCATGGATTTCAAAATAAAGTGGACCTTCCCATCCACCATCCTCACCAAGTGCTAGTCAAGTGATTCCTTTACTATATCATCAAGTTTCTTGGTGGCCTATTGAAGGATTAAACTCTTAAGCTAGAATTTGATGACCATTAAATATACACAACTAATCAATTGATGACAAACAAAATGCAAATTTTTTAATGAAGTAAAAAGAATATTATTAATTAGAATGGTTATCATCAACTGAACATTGATAATATTTTTTGGAACATTGATATCAATTAATAAGTGTTATTACAGTGCAAATAATAATGACATTAATGTCATGGATTTTTTGTGTATTTCAACACACATAAAATGCACAACAAAGATAATAAACTTTCGTGTATGAATTGTATCTTTTGCACACTTGTGATTGACGTAAAGAAGTTGCATAGTTAGTATTAATTACAAAGTAGTGACAATTCTTTGAAGTAATCGTGTGCGTTGTAACAATGCAATAAATTGTAAATTAACGTGCGCACCTATGAAATAACTGTAATCACATGATATTCATTGTCAATTTGTACATTCTAAACTTTGTGATGTTGTCTCTCAATTTCTATCTTGTTTTCATAGCATGAAGCTCAAAATAATGGTGAAGATGCAGAAGACAAGGAGCCGCGCACAAGGGGTATTAAGGGAGTCAGATGAGGATCAAACACAATTGCCTGCACAAACCGCGCCTATTACCAAGATTTGAATGACCTTGGATTGAACAATTCATTTCCAAATTTGAAATAACCTGCTAAGTTTTGATTGAATGTTGAATGCATGTCCTAGTCAACCAATTCTTTTGTTTTGCTTTGTCGACTTGGTTTATGTGAAATTGACTAGCTTGTTTTGAATTCAATATAGTTTAGGTGTAATCTCAATTTTCAAAATTCAACTTACTTTGTCCACTTGCTTTGACAACTTGGTTTCTCTTCAATTCATTTGGTTTGATTTTTAGATTACAAATTTGACTTTTGCTTTGTCAACTTGTTTTTATATTCTTGGCAACTGTAACCAGAGAGCTTCTATACTGGTTAAAAAATTATGTGACTTTTTCTCGTTTTTGTGCACTTGAATTGCTCAGTGTCTAATTCAACTTTCATGTTTTTGTTTTGTAGATTGAATGTTGAAAGCAATTGATACTTTTCCGATTAGAGACAACATGGCTTATAGATCTTTTTTCTTAATTGGAACTTAAGAGAATTGATGGACTCTTCAAATAATCAAACCTGAGATACAGTACGAGAAAACTTAGAAGCAAATTTGAAAGAAGAGAGTAACCAATTTTTAGAGGTCCAATTGTTGGCCGCTGGACCCTAGCTGGATCTAATTGAGGTCTAGCGCCCACCAATTGGACCTTCTAAAACTAGTTACTTTTGTTTTATGAAATGTATTTTTGGCTTACGTTCTAAAATTTTCACTTTGAAATTTAAAGTTTAAGGTATGTATTTGTAGATAGGATCCTTTCACATTGAGATTAGCAACCTTTGGGATAGTTGTTGCAATGAGAAATCCTTCGAAGTTCTTTCTATTAAAATTTAGTTCCATTATCTTTGAAGCATGCTTAAATTGTCTTGGTGCATCAAGATTATAACAACATGAAACTAGTAACTGCAACTTGAATCCACAGGGATGTGGCCCTTGAAGAATTATCTCCAAAGTTTGATTGAAATTTGAAATTTATGAATATGTTAAAGTAAAATTCCGTGAAGTTTCCAAACATGAGATGATGAGAGTCTAGACTAGCAATGAAATCTGACACTATTGGTATAAGGTGGTTGAAAGAAATACTGAACAAATTTGGTAGCGTTTAGCCAAAATTGTAGTGTTTGTGCTCAATACTATAAGTACTACAAGTACTATAAAACAAAACAATCTTAGTCGTTGATATGAAGAATTGACAACTACTAGTATTGTCGGACTACTTGCAAGCATTATTTGAAAAGAAAGGCAATTTATTATAGAAAATAGATACAACTAGGTATAAATTAATAATAATTAGAAAATCATTAACACAACTAAACTAAAAATTGTTCATTTGTAAAGACTTGATAGTGATCACACTTCACCAAAAAATGGAAGTCAAAACCATCTTCAATGTTTAGAAGTGTGCATGCAAGGGAGCCCTATTTGTATGAACATGGAGGCCATAAAATAATATAATTTTAGATTTCTTCTAATAGGCACATGTGGGACTTCCTAGTACCCCCCCCCCTAAAACACAAAGTGTGACAAATTAGCTGAATTGAAATTTAATTATATAGTGTTTTTTTCAAAAAATATAAAAAATAAAGAATCTCATGACTTACAAGTTAGCCATGTCCAATAAAAATTTCAAGTACATCAGCTTCATTTTCAAAAAGTTATGGTCAATGGCAACTCTGTCATTCCAATTGTGATGGAAAATAATACCAGTCTTTCTTGCAATCACCCCATATTTCATTAATGCGAGATGCAACTCAAAACCACTCAAAAGGAAATTAAAAAAAAAAATAACTAGTTTTTTTAGGTTTAGCTGGTGGTTGAAGGATCCTAATTGGATGCAAATGAGGTCTAATAACCACAAGCTGGACCTCGGGGGGTGCACTTAGTTCTACTACAACAAACCGCATGCAAACAAGTGGTTTCTAATAAACTATAATCTCAACCTAAAATTTTGAGCATTGTTTAATAATGACTATAAGTTTCTATTGCCAAAATTTCCAACTCAAATAAAATATGAAATGATTTTTAGAAGAGGTTGAAAATGAACTAAAATAGCATGTTTTTCAACTCAAATAATTATAGAGAACACATTTAGATGACCATTGAATCAATATTCAATTCAAATTGAGCTTTCAATAGATAGTTATTTTTAGAGATTTTTTGTTCATTTTTTAGACAATTTTTTCTTATATAATGTAGGGGTGCAAAAGTTATTTTTCAGTCCTATAGTGCATCTTTTTACTTCAAATATTTGTAACTAATAATTATTAACAAACAAAAATATCAATAATTCAAAACATAAACTTTCAAAGTAGGAAAATCTATTCGTAATTTTTAATTTTATTTAATTTAAAATTCAAAAAGTATATAGAGGGTCCAAAGTTTTGTTCGCACGTCGTTTCTAATAGATACTTTAAGTGAACCCCTCAAGAGTTGGACCTAAAAAAACTAGTAACTTTTAGGTTTTTTCAAATGGATCATCTGATTTAGGTTCTAGTAGTTGTGACTTCAACTTAGCATGAGTGAGTGAGTGAGTTTGTGGATATTGTGCTTTTATTGTAAGAATACCGGACATCTGAACAATTGTAGAAATAAAAAATGTAAATGTTTTATGAATCCAGTTCTTACATAAGACTTTGATTTCATTAATTTTTAGGCATGTTTACATCGTCGAGGTGTATTGAGATTATTATGAAGAGTAGTAACCGAAGTTCATAAAGTCCAGTCTGTAACCACAACTGGAATTAGCAGGGGTTGGACGCTTGACAAAATATTTCCAACGTTTGCATGAGATTTGAAATTTTGAGATTAATGAAGAAAAATTTCATTAGCTTACCAAACATGAGCGTCTAGACTCTAGAATAGCAACAAAATATGATTCTATTTGTGGACTCTTCAAACGTCAAATGCAGTGCAAAGAAACTTAAATGGAAATTTTTAAAATGAGTATAACTATTTTTGGGACCCTAGTAGGATCCAACTAAGGTCTAGCAACCACCAACCACCAAAATGATTATATCCAATTTGTCAAGTCTTTTTTTTAGTAACTTCCAATATCTTTCAGTTAATCACTTTGGTATGAGAAGACTATGTGCAACGGACATTGTGATTTTACTTTGCGATTAGTTGACTCATAGTGATGTGGAAATTATAAATCCTTTTATAGAGTCATAGTATCTAGATCGAGTTCTTTCATAGTTATGTTATAAAGTGCAAATATACTTGAAAAAGAAGTTGAAAAAACTCTGTAACCAATTTTGGGGGGTCTAACAAGATCCAACTAAGGTCTAGGAAATCCCAGCCGAACCTCCCCAAAATGGTCACTTTGATCTTAGAAACTTTATTATCATGCTTTAACTAAATCAACTTTTATTTTAAGAATTCTTTAATTTACTTTTCAAACGTGAGATGCAACACCTCTAGAATTGAAAGTTACTTTGAGAATATTTGTAATATTTTGGTGATATTGAAATGCAACGCAATTGCATTTAATTGATGAGTTGGAAAAAAAGAATAAACAACTTTGGAGGGTTTAGCTAGTGGTTGTTGCACCTCAACTAGATCCGACTAGGATCCAACAACCACCACATGGACCCCCAAGAATTGCTTACTTTAAAAATAAAACAAAAATCCCATACTTTATGAATATGAAGTTTGTGTATAATTTGTGTTGATTGAATTCAATTATATGTATTTTTTTTTAATATTTTACATTTAGAGATTCATTAAGCCATATTCTATTTGATTTTTGATTTTTATGCAACCTTATCATTGACACTAATTGTTTTTGCCTTTATCTTTGGTCCGTTACACATGTCTGATTTTTTTTCTAATAATTAATTTCATCTTATACTATTTAAATTGTCATTGCTTCTCTTTACTCTTCAAATGTATAATTGCTGAGATTGTATGGCTTTCTTGCACTGGTTCAAGTACAAGGAAATGTGGGTCACGTCTCAACCTCCACAATGCAAAAAGATATTATCCCAATTGCAAATGTAGTTGGCCCATTGCAGCCAATGATTCTTGCAAATGCCAACATTGCCCTTTCCGGTGACAATTCTCATGAGGAAGATGATGGCCCTGAGTTGGTAAGATTCAATGATATCATGGATGCTGGGCAATTGCACACTACGCTGGACCAATATGGACTGTCATAGTCTTTTTTTCAGTGGAATTTTTTGAAAGTTTTGTAAATTTAAAAATATACAAGTTATAGAACATCGAAAAGGACATATATTAATGTTGTATACTTGATGATCTATAAAATCCCCCCCAAAAAATTGCAAAATTGTTTATACATTATTTGTAAAGGACTTTGAAATGTACTCTTTACTACTGTCACAGTCCACAACATTTAAGATAAAGACTCATTGATCTAATGAAAGTTCAAATATTTTGCAAAAGAAGGACTTATATTTAAATAGGTATAAATATTCAAATATTTTGATTTGAAATATATAAAATTATATCCCTAAGTTTGTAGATATGGACTAACTTATGCGTCATTATCTTACCAGAATAGTATTGATTTTTAGAAGTACATTAGACATACTTAAAATCAACTTTATACAAATCTATCTTATCAAAATAATTGTAATAAGTATTTCTAAGGATGGTCTAACTTTCAATAGAGTTAATTTTTATTATAATCATTTCTATAATTTATTAAAGTAAATAAAAATTTGATGTCATCTTTGAAGTTTTTTTATATAAATATACAAAGGAAATTTTGATAATTTTTTTTATCTTTTGCTTTAACACACTACAAAGAAATTATAGAAAAAAAATCAAGAAATTTAGAGATCATATGCAAAAAAATGAAATGGACTTTTATGTGTATATTTCTGCCAAAAATGGTCCAGCGTAGTGTGCATTTATCCTGCTGTCGATTGCGTGGTTGTCCAATTTGAGAAAAAATTATAGCAAGCCATTTTACAGATCTAAGGATCCAAAAACAGAAGATGTCTATTTTTTTTATGAAAGCTCCAAGACCAAGTACAGTTTAGAAGATGAACCTTTGGTTTCAATTACTAGTCCCCATATTGAGGAATTTTGTGACTATGCAACCAATGCTCATGTAGGCAAACACGGGGTGGTATTTATCCACCTCAATATAAATTCAGATGTTGATGTCAATTTCTTTGGAATGGAATTAATATCCTATGAGAGTTGATAGATCATTACGTGTTTCTTAGAAGCCAATTGAGGGTAGTTTTTTTTGTATAGATGTTTTAATCCAATTGTTGTGACACTTCATGTCATTCATAATAAAGCATGGTTTTTTATAATGTATCTTCAACTTTAAAGTTTGTGTTCAATTGGATTTGTCAATGCAAATGGAAGAGGCTCCTATCAATCAGACTTAGGAGAAATGAATTATGGAGACCCCGGAGACGGATGACACAACTCAATCCAAAATTGGGGTCGAAAAGAAAAGAAATTTTATAGAAGAAGATGTCACTGAGGACGAGAAGAAGGAACTTTTTGAAGGTGAGCTCCATTGATTGTAGAAGGTCAACTCCGTGGCCATGATCACTTCTTTGTAGATGAAATCCAAAAAACTTTTCTAGCTTCAAATCCAAAGCCAATGGTCTAACCTATCCTAGCATGTAACGTGCAGAAGCTGGAGCAAGAGTTCTACTACAAGTACCGAGATTGAATTGTTGTTCTCTATGTTTCTACCACGAACAAGGCTAATGAAATCATGGAATTTAGAGAGGAAGAGATGAGTAGTTAGATATTGTTGTGGTAGAAGGCAAACAATGAATTCATTGAGCTCATGAATTCACATGTGGTGCTCCAATTTTTGAATATGTCAAAGTTCTTTGTATATGACGGAAATCACTATTTGTTGGCGTGGATGAGACACATTTCTAGACTCCATCCAACGAAGGTGTCATAGCACATTGCAATAGACTGTATCATTCTCAAGACCAAAGGCAAGATTGAATTGGTCATGTAGATCATACATAATATAAACAAGTAAGTGGTTTAAGAAAAAAAAACATTTGATAAATTTTCCTAGATATATCCTATTTATTTATTTATTTTTGACTATAAGATGTTTGAAAAACATAATCTAATGTATTGTTTGAAACCTAGTTCAACTAAGGACTTCTATGTAAAGACCAATTTGGTCCACACATTGTACTAGGTGCAGAAGTATGGCCTTCTGCCCTTGCCTAAGTTCATGGAGATGTTGAAGCCCTCAGAGGTGAAGAAATGTATTGTCTAGAATGCTAAAAAAAATTGTTACTCAATGCCAGTTGATGTTTTTACGACTTTTATGTTTCAAGTAAGATCTAAATTTTGTAATTTTTTCTTTTGAAATTATTGTGTTGTACACTTTTGATTTATTAGTTATTTAAAATTCTAATTATGAAGCCATTGATTCATTGCAACAAGATTTTGGACTTGTAGCAAATGCTGCGAGATGAAAGTATATTGAGACAACCACGTTGGAGGAGAAAAGCAAACACAACATTACAAATGCTATCACTATAAGAAATCTTCGTTTTTTTGGACGTTAGCAACAAACACATATGTTTTTCAAAACAAGAGCATGAAGATGGGATTGCAGCCATGAAAGGCAAAATTGAGTTGGATGTTCCAAAAAATGTTCAAGTGTCACGGGCAAAAGGAGTTCATATTCTGTGCAATGGTGATATTTTGGGAGACATCGAAAAAAACACAATTGCATTCTATACAACATCCAAGAAAACATAGAATTGCCACATTGGCAAGGATTTTTGGTTTAACTTTGGATAAGTTAGTGAAAGTTACTATGGACTGAGGTAAGACCCTGACCAAATGTAAAAATATAAAGGAAGAACAGCCACAAGGCATAGTTTAAAAAAATTAAAATCAATAAAAATCAATTAGTTTTTATTTATTTTTAAATGGCACTTGACGTGGCATTTGAATAACGTGGCATCCAACAAGGATGAAGTGGCATGCCACTTCAACACACTTTGACACCATCTGAGAATTTGAATAGTGTCTTTTAAGACATCCACTGAGACATTAGTTAAGACATCAACTAAGACGTTCAAATCTTTTTTGCAACATCAAACTTGACAATTTTGTAAAATTCAAAAAAATTCCATATCCTATATGGCTTGTCTTCCGTCCTCCCACCCAACTTGTATAAATAGTTTGTATTCTCATGTCAATATATACATAATAAGTGGCTTTCCAAGCCACACAACCTAAATACAAAATATGGTGATTGTATGATGTATGGCGTATTTTGTATGATGTATAAAATGTGGTGTATTGTATACGGTATACTATGTATGGTGTATATCAACGTTGATGTCGCAAAATGTCTAGACATTGAAGTTGATGTCTCAAAAAACATCTCAAAAAACGTCTAGATGTCTAAGTTGACGTCACTAAAAATAATATCATAATCACTAGAAGAAAATGAGGGGTTTTGAAACTACACTATGCAACTAGTTTTTCACTTGCATAGGATACTTGCAACTAGTTTGCGGTTGGTGATAATTTGGAGACTTGTAGTTGTAGTGGACACCTTAAAATGTAGGAAAAAAGTGTAGCAATTGCAAAAGTCATGCCTTGTGTGTGACTCATTTGCGACTTGTAGATTTGTAGATTTCAAAATTTCATATCTACCTTTGTCTAGATTTTTGAATTTTAGAACTATCTTTTTTCTAGATTTCAAAATTTTAGATCTACTTCTTTCTAGATTTCAAAAATTCAAATATTGGTATATAATAGATTTCATTGGTTTAACATACCTTGAAATTTCTTGGATTTTAAATACTTTTTTATTTCTATAGATTGTAGAAATCAATATTCTATAGAAATCTATAAATTGTAGAAGTCTTAGAATTCTATCAACAAAAGTCATTGCATAAGACTACAATAACTTACTAGTCTTATATGTCAAACCTAATGGTACTTTTTACAATTGATATGGGACAATTGATACAGTAAGACAAATGGAAATGAATTTTGGAAGCAACTAGGAAACAACTAATAATCGACTAAGAAACAACTAGTGTATGACTTAAGAGCAACTAGAAAACGACTAGCTTCACACAAGAAAATTCAATTTTTTTGTTGATTTGGTCGCATTCATTTGGTTCACTTTTCTATTGATTTCTATCCAAATCAACAAATTGTTCTCCAAATCAATAGAAAAGTAAATCAAATCTATGCAACCAAATCAACAAGAAAGTTGAATTTTCTAAATCCTATAGTAAACAACTAAAAAACAACTAGTGTATGACTAGAAAGCGACTAGGAAACAACTATGGTCATTTTACAGTTGCAATCTTTTCCTAATTGTTTCCTAGTTGTTTTTTGCAACTATAGATTGACTGCTTTGGGACTAAAACAATGTATCAATGTTGTAAAACAACGACATGAAACAATTACATTAGATTTGATGCATATAGAGAGAATTACAATCGTAGGATATTTGTATAGGACACTAGTTGCATAGTAGTCAGTTGTGCCAGATACGTTTTTTTTCTAGTGAATTCTTCTTGACATCTAAGGTGACATTGCTCAAAACAATATTAATTTTCTCAGATAGTGTAACATCAAGTTCGATGTCAACTGCCACATCATCTCTAGATTGGGTGAAAAAATAACATGTGGCACTACTCGCCTATATGGTGCTTACATGGAGGTGATGTGGTTGCCACATGGCACACTTTTGGCTCCTTTTTTGACTATATCTATGCAGACGTTGCACTAAAAACATGGCATGTTTTCTCAAATTTTACCATGTTTTTGTCACGTCAATCTTAATGGATTTTTTGGGACATCAATAAGGGCATGCCTGACGTTAAAATCCCAATATCTGCATGTTTTTCAGCTTGTCCCAAAAAATGCGGGTTTCTTATAGTGTATAAGAATGTGAACTAAGGAGAAGGCAAATAAATTGTATATAAAAATGATGAAGTTAGACGTGCTAGCTAACTCTACAAACGGTCTTGAGTTCTTGGGAGAGGTGAGTTTTTTTCCACATAAAAATTTCTTGACATCCTTGTATTTTGAGGTTTATTCTTCATATGAACTAAAAACATTGTTTTTGTAGAGGTTGAAAAGCACTAGAATAATAATGAAGTCTCCAAGATGACCCTAGAGAAGTTGCAATTTGTTGCTACTTGCAACACCACTTTTTATCACAAGACAAAGTTTTTGAAGTGGTGGAACTCTTTGTTGCCGTCTCATGAAGCTATAAAGTTTTGTAAAAAACGATTTTGGAGACACATCTTGGACCTTTCTTAAGCAAATGCATTTGGTATGTTGGGGGTAAGTTCTTGTGTGTTAAATTTTTAAATTTTTTTACTAATTAATTTTTCTAGTGAAAAAAGTTTTCTTTACTTCATGTTCACGCACATGATTTCATAGAATATAAAAGATAATTACTTTGATTTTTTTGAAGATTGAAGATGCAACAATGGAGTACTTTGAGGGGTAGTGAGGGATGATAACACATGTGATAACATCACGATCAACATGGAGGTCCCACAAAGCCCAAAGCGCCTAGCGGCTTATATAGAAGGATGGAGGCGGAAGATTTGAGAGCAAGGGTTTATAGCACATATGAAGGGAACTAATTATTTCAAGAAGGGTAATTCCTTCATGAATTTTAAAGGCTCTAGCCAAACAATTTGAAGAGTTATTTTTTGGTTTGTTCACACAACTTTGCACTTTTCATTTTCTTAAGAAGTGATAAAGATTACATATTGCAATTTCTGAATTTTAGACGAAGTTGTGAGTCTACTAATTAAATAAACTTATTTGAAACAAAGAGAGGTACAAAAAATTGGAGGTCTAGCTGGTACCTCCAAGTCCTTAGTCAGATCCGACTACGGTCTTAGAGGTACTAGCTAGACCCCCAATTTTTGGTCACATATGTCTTCCCATTTTTTTTCTTAATTTTTTTTAAGCATGTTGGTCTTGAAATTTATTATTCAATTCTTCCATATAGCATTTTTTTTCATCACTTTTTTATATTGCATATTATAATGTACCTAAAGTTTTTTTTAGTTTTTTTGGAATCCTAAACTTGTATATAATGAATCATTTTGATTTAATTGCAGGTATTTCAAGTTGGAGCTTCTTTGAAAGGGTGCAATTGCTTAGAAGGATCTTCCTTTGTTCTTGTCTACTTAGCTTGATTGCAGTTTGGCGGATTGCATATATATCCTAAACCAACTTCGGACATTTACAACAACTCATCTCAACAAGGGAAGGGGTGGAAGCATGCTAATAGGAGCCACTCGTAGACGTTAGTGAGGTGCTTATAGAGGTCCTTAATGGATATTCCACCAATCAATTGTCGCTTATTCATCTAAAATAGTCTTTAAGTCATTTGTAATGGATTTTTATTGCAATACTCTATCAAAAATTGTTATTTATTCATCTAAAATAGTCTTTAAATCATCTATGATGGATCCTTATTGAATCCAATTAAGCAGAATTAAGCAATGGTTACAGCTACATTTTGGCCCTTTTGATACTTAGAAATTTAATATAATTAATATTTTTTTTACATTATGTCATGTAGCCATAACTAAAAAGCAATGCTCTATAAAAAAAAATTTCATATTTCAACTTATATTCAAGAGTTAGAATGAAGATTCTTAAAAAAGAAGTAGTGGTTACGGCTAAGTTGGCTCCTATTAGCATGCTTCCACCCAAGGGTGGTATTTGGACTACCACATCACCTTCACGCATTTGTTGAAAGTAAAGTATTGGAAGTCTTTTGAGGGTTTTGATGCCATTGACTTGGATGTCGATGAGTTTTGAGGATTGAATGAGAGACAAAAAAAAAGGGCCATTGCCAGGAGGGAGTACAATCACTTTAAGAACCCCGTGTTTTATGTGATGTTTTCATGATTTTAGAAGACAAATTTTTGTAGACTTCAAATAAAAGAACTTGGATGTTATATTCACTACAAGAAAATGGGGGTAAAAATGACTGCAAAGTCACGGGAATCCGGAACTGCAGTCGTGGCCGCAACTGCCCCTCTCTAATTGCACTCGATGCCCTTTGTGGATCAGATCCCAGTCACCCTGAAGTCACGGACGCGACTGGGGGATGAAGAATGGAAAGAAAAGCTAAGTTTGTATGCGTGTTTTCTTTCCCGGCTCATTTCTTTTCCTGCTGTGAAGGTGAAAGTGATATTTTAGGACTTGGTGTCACTAAGCTACAACTGCATTATGACTGGAAATTCTCTAAAGGCAATTTTGGAGCCAATTTCATGTTGCCTACGTGGATTATGTTGTGCTGACGTGTCTGCGGTTTAGAAGTGAGTCACGATGGAGTCATGGTGAATCGCAATATGCCACTATATGTCAATATGCCACTATATCAATTGTCCCATATCAATTGTAAAGAGTATTATTAGGTTGGACATATAAGACTTGTAAGTTGTTGTAGTCTTATGCAGTCAATTATTTTGATTTAATTCTAAGATTTTTATAATTTGTAGATTTCTATAATCTATAGATTTCTATAATCTATAGATTTCTATAATCTATAGATTTCTACAATTTGTAGATTTCTATAATCTATAGAAAATAAGAAAATATTTAAAATTCAAGAAATTTTAAAATCTATAAAATTGTAAGGTTTCCTAAACCAATGAAATCTACTAAATATCAATATCTAAATTTTTGAAATCTAGGATTAAGGTAGATCTTAAATTTTTGAAATCTAGAAAAAAAATAGACTTGAAGTTCTAAAATCTAGACAAAAGGTAGATCTGAAATTCAAATATCTAGAAAAAAGGGAGATTTGAAATTCTAAAATCTAAAAGAAAGGTAGATATGAAATTCAAATATCTAGAAAAAAGGCAGATCTGAATTTCAAATATCTAAAAAAAAGGTAGATCACAAATGGCCACATGGCTGTAAACGTGGTTTTCTACATCTAAGCACTTTCCACATCAGACTTAGTCATCCGTCCTCCACCTAGAAAGAAAAAGATGGTGATAATAGTACCATGAGTCATTTAAGGCGACCTGTCCACAATGACAGTTTGACAACAACGAAGGACCCCAGTCGCAAACCAGTCACAAAATCCAAAAACGACTGTACAAAGTCGAGAAGAAGTCATTTATTGCAGTCATTTACACCCCCATTTTCTTGTAGTGATTGGACATTACATTGGATGTTACATTGGAAGATGGAAAGCTACCTATGCTTTGATTGTTTTGGATTTTATAGATGGTAGTGCATCCAGAAGGTAGAGAGAGTTCATAGTCATTATCATCTACAACTAAGGGTTCTGCGACCAAGTCTATTGCAACTTAGACTCTTGAGATTGACACATCTCATGAGTCAAATTATTATAGTTGAATTTTTATTATAATTAGATATGTGTGTTTTATGGCTATATCTTGGACATTTGTTATTTTCATTTGCATGGTATATCATGATGTCTATCAAGAATGACTACATTTGTTTGTTGCCAAAAAAACATCTTTAAAATACAATAGTAAATGCGTCAAATTTCATCTAAATGACTTCACATTTCTTGAAATTTAAAGTGTCGTAAATCCATGGTCATAGGTCCCTCACCTTTTTTCTTTTTTTTTTAAGTTCCTACTCACAAGCTCACAGGCTCACAGGCTCAGACGCTAGCAACCTTGCATGTTTACACCTTCCATTGTGTCAAAACATTACAAACATTCAACCAAAATTGACTTGATAGAGAATTCTATTAAAATGGTGATACTCCATATGTCATTTTAAAACTACGCAGTCTAAACCATCTAGGACAAGTATAGATTTCATACCACATGGTCTAAACTATAAAAGTGCTACAATTGTGGTATGATTACCATTTAAAAAAAATACTCATATTGGTAGAAGCCTACCTAAGATTTATTGTGAACGTTGAACGGATACTTGGTTCATTAGGAGTTAAGAAAAAATATTTAATAATTGTCAAATAACTTCTTTATAAAAAATGAATTGTCAAACCAGCCCTTTAACCTTGAAGCGCTTTGACATCCAATTTTTGGACAACTAACAAATTGAAACTCAAGTTTCATTCTCATTACTGCTTAGATGAAAGTCATCTTAATTGGTGGAGATACGTTATCAAGTTGTTGTCCTATCTAATGGTTGGATTTAAATAGTGTTACTAGAGTACGTATTTTTCTAAAATTACAAATGTGGAAGTATGTCAAGTGGTTGACCAAGCCAAAATTGCAAAATTGTTCAAAATTGTTCAAAGTTCAAAACTGTATTTGCAAAAATGAGGTCATAGATTTAGAGAACACAATTTTTTTTAAATCACCATGTGAAAAGAACCTCATTTCAAATTCATTCCAACAAATTGCACTAAAAAAATGATAATATTTTGCTAGTATTCAAATTTTAAAGGAATTTCAAAATTTTCTTCTCAAAATTAAAAAAAAATATTAGTGATAGCATTGGTGAATCTAACTATACGGATGAAATCTAAAACTCAAAATCTAAAACTTTTATTTATATGAATTCCAAAATATTCATATATATGATGAATTTTATCAAGTGGTGAATTCTAGAGACTGAGACTCTGGATGTTTAGGAGTTAACCCTGGAACGCCGGTAGAGCCATTTTGTCACTCCTGGATGTACAGAGATTGGAAGTTTTTTCTCATCCATGCTTTTCTTGTTGACCTTTCATGGTGGGTTATGAAGGGTATCCAATTGAATTTGTAGTTTTGCCAGTGTTTGTCTTCATGTAAATGAGAAGTTAGTAAAAAAACCGGATCACGAAATATGCTATTCTAGTGTATTTTGGGAAGTTGTTGTTCCTTGCTCTAAAGCTGAAATTTCTCCACAAAAATGATATTTTTTTGTTTAAAGTCCAACTAAAAAAATGAAGGTCATCTACTCTAGTTTCTACTCCAATTTGAATTTTGAAAAAATTCCTCATATTGAATATTTCATTGCAATTTGAACTTTGGATGTATTTTCAATGTCTATTATTTTCTAATTATAGAATGACACGGAAATTGAGTTTACACCATGATGTTTGTCACTGTAATATACACACATCGTGAAATTTTCAGATTTTTTGAAATAGTTTTCTATTTGATATGATTTTTCTTCACTTTCTCTTCAAAAATTCTCAAAAAAGTCAATTTTTCACAAAAAAATCTAAATTTTTTTATGAAGTAAAGAAGACATGTAATTCCATCTTTGAATAATAAATATAAATTTTTTCATACATATCTAGTTGCAAAATGGCAGCACATTGAGTGATGGGCAAGTGAGGCTTGAAATCAGTGGTCATTTAGGGGTTAAGCAATTTGAAATAATTATTCGACCGATGTGAGCCGAAGGTGACCTCAGGCTTACTGTATGTGGTAGTACTGTCCAAGTTGCCGGCTCACACAACGTGGCCACATGTATTGTCGTACTGTCATGGAATTGGGTACTCCCAGCTAGCCGCAGTTCACCACCAGCTTGGTCATGAGGTTGCCACCCTCGATCGCAAGTTATATCATTGTCAGTGGAGGAAATAGAATGCATCAGTGAGAATGCGAGGTTCGCTCTGGATACTTCAAACCACAGAGATCAGATTGTCCTTGCTTTCAGATCTGAGTTGGGCGCAACAGCGGAGCAGCCAACAAGTAGAAGTACTATAACGACAGGAATTCACCGGTTGAATTGGGCCTGAGACGAGTCCTCTTCGTCTTAGGAAACGTCAGTAACTGGATGTGCGCCTTCAGAGGTGCGAAGATCGAGGGAAACCTGCCATTGGGGATGGGTTGGGAACGTTGTGCGTGTACATGCCGCTCAAATTTACGTTAGGCGGTCCTGCAGAGCTTTTTTGAAGGACTGCGAACACGTGCATGTGTTCTAGCTTGTTTCTCTACGGGAATATCAGAAGTTTCCCACATCCTGCTGCAATTGTTCTCGGAAGGGGGGGACCAGGGAAATTATTGTTAGCGGCAGAGAGAGCGAATCAGTGACACAAAGCTTTAATTTCTGTTGGTAAGACTGTAAACCGGTATCGAATGGCAATCCGAGAAACAGAAATAATCACCTTACCGTGGTAAGAGTGGAGGCCCTGCGGGTGTCGTGGGAGCAAAATTGAGATCAGTCTCACAATTGCAAATAGTGACTAATTCAATGTTGTCCACAACGGCTGTTCTGCGTCTCATCATCCTGTTCGTGTTCCTTAACCCAATTGCAACTGCAGACACGCGAATCACCCTCTCCAACTTCGCGCCTCGTGACGATTTCTTCACACTTGGAGATGTTAAGTACGACCCCGACCATCGTTCCTACGTCTTCAACGCAGGTGCCAGGACACTTGCTTCCAGAGGGTCTTGCGGTTCGCTGGTATATGGGAAACCGGTCCGCATTCAGAATGTAGCAACTGGCAGGGTGGCTTCCTTCAGCTCCTCTTTCACTTTCAAATTCACCACGCATGGTGTGCCTTGGGACAACATGAACAACAACTTGGATGGGAGCAGCTTCAATTTTATATTGACCCAGTACATACCCAAGGCTACCCTGCACGATCTGTTCTCCACTTTTTCACAGTTCGGTGCATGCAAGATACCCCGAAATCAAAACATTCGAGTGACTCCTCCAATCTTTTCAGTCGAATTTGACACAGATTACAATCCAAGTCGCGACGAGGAGCCCAGCAATAACTTCATCAGGGTTTCCAGAAACCTTCCTACTGAATATGATGTCGAAGCGTTCACTCACAACCTTTGTGGTAATGACACGCATTGCTCATATTTCTCGAATGGGAGAATTTTCACTGCTTGGATTGATTTCTCTAGCTCATCCCAGACTCTGGAATTCAGAATGGCCAAAGCATCAAATCCCAAGCCTGTCCAGCCGCAGTTGCTCATTTCCAATTACGTATTTCCGACATGGATCGGGGATGAAGTGATAGTCCTGTTCTCGGGAGCCTCAGATGTCAACCATTTGGAAGAGCATGAGCTCCTGTCCTGGAGCTTCTCCAGCACCGGAATATCAGAGTCTAAGTTCCAACTGATGCTTCAATATTGGAAGTCCAAAACGTGGGTTGGTGTCACTTCAGGAGTTCTATTTGGAACGCTCGCTGCGTTGGTGATTCTCTGGTCCGTGTTTTCGTTTACGTCGCCGCCCACCAGTTCCACTGCTTTGGGTTATTCCACAGGCCCACGTGTCTTCTCGTATAATGAGCTGTGCAAGGCAACGGACAACTTTGATGAAAGGATTGTGCTCGGACGTGGCGGAACAGGAGTTGTTTACAAAGGCTCTTTGGAAGGTGAGAGGAGTGTTTCTTAAGTAGACTTTCTAGAGAACTTTGGACATCAATCATAATGTGAACTGGGATGTGCACTAACTAAAGTAGTCAATCATGCATAGACTCTTGGACTTGTATGTGTGCATTGTTCGATAGTGTTGTGAAACTTACATCTAATAATAGTCCTAAACAATGTTCAGCAAAAGTTCTTTCCAAATAGAACATGCAGGCCTATTCATGAGTTGCATTCATAAACATAGGTAGTTATGCTACCTCTTTATACACAATCTTCGTAAGATGTTTCTAATCAATGGGAAAAAAGTTCAATTCAATTTAATGTTGTTGAAATCCATGTTTTACGCAGGTGGTGGTATTTTGATTGCTGTAAAACAAATCAACATGTCAGAATCTCCACAAGCTGAATCCCTTTTTCATGCTGAAGTGGCAAGTTTAGGCCAAATTCGACATCGAAATGTGGTGAAGTTGCAAGGATGGTGTCAAGAAAAAGGCAAATTGTTATTGGTATATGAATACTTGCCCAATGGAACTCTCTATGATTGGCTTTACAAAAAAGGGAACCAGAAGGTTCTATCATTGAAAATGCGGCTTTCCATTCTTGAAGGGGTAGGTGCAGCTCTAAAATACTTACATGAAGATTGTTTGAATTGTATTTTGCATCGCGACATCAAGTCTAGTAATGTGTTATTGGATGTGGACTTCAATGCCTATATTGGAGACTTTGGGCTTGCTCATTTGATGGACCATCAAAAATTGGAGAAGACTACTTTGGCAGCAGGCACATTTGGCTATATGGCTCCTGAATTGCCATACACAGGCAAAGCCACAAAGGAATCAGATGTTTATAGTTTTGGCATCTTGGTTTTGGAAGTAGTGTGCGGAAGACACCCCTTGGATATGGAGAACGTGGAGCCTGAAGATATTGTGTTGTTGTTCACGATTTGGCGTGCTTATGAAAGTGGTTCACTCTTTAGTATGGCAGATCCAAAAATGCTTGAGACTTCTCAACCACCAAGCGAGTCTAAACATTTGAATTGTAATACCGACCTAGAATCCATAGTTAAAGATGTGGACCTAGAAATTGACACAACAATGATTGTGAGTTTGCTTCAATTGGGACTCTTTTGTTGCCTTCCTAATCCCAAGGCTCGACCTTCTATGGGAGAAGTAATTAGACTATTGCAACAAATTCGAGACATAGGAAATGAATCCTCCATCACAACGGTATTAATGCCATCTTTGCCAACCACCAAGCCCCTCGGACTTTATCACTCATTACAGTTCTCACATAGCTCTATTCCAAGTACTTCAATTGTACCTTCTCCTACTTCAATGGTATAAGTTTCTTTGAGTGATCTCACTACGTACACAAAGGCTACAATAATAGTGAGAGGCACCAAGTAGTTTTCTCACTACATGGGCATAATTGTCTACCTTTTTGCCCTAGGTCTTACCTTGATCCCAAATTGGTCTAATGTTCAATTGAATGTGACATTCCATTTGTATGAATTTACTTTCTTCAACATGGTACATTGTAGCCTCTTTAATTTTTCATTCTATGCTCTGTATTGTCTAAGTGTATGATTGAAACAAAAATATCTCAAAGATGAAACCACACTTCTTCTATGAGTAAGAAAATTTCTAAATCTTTTGTATAGAATTGAAATCGTATAGAATTTCAAAGAGATGGTGAAGAAAAAACATTACAACTACAAAATACCAATAAACTTTTTTTTATTTTTTTATCATAGATGAATGTTATAATATGGAACTATCCATCTTTTTTAGTCATAGGTATTGTACACATTATTCTCAAGTGATTATTTGCATTCTCAAATCCATTAAGCTTCAAGCCCAAGTGCCATTATCATGGTCAATATAGCCTTTAAATGATTGGTCAATCAAATTTGGATATTTTTCATTTGTAAAAAAAGTTTTCTTTCCAGTTTTCTTCTTTGGGTGTTTAGGATTCAAAACTTTTGACAAAGAATCAGACAGTTGTGATATTTATAAGTATAATGTGAATTTTTTATTAAAATTATAATGCATGCTCAAGTACATGTTAGAGTAATTTTCAGATTCTTACAAAAATGAAGATCACAATGACAGTTCATTTTTTTATATTTAAATTTAACCCCTAAAGGCCCATTTGTCCCCTTGGGGGACAATTTGGGTCTGGGTAGGTTCCTGTGACCTCAATTTGTGGAGAACTTTTTGGGGATTTTTTGAGGTTGTGTGGTTCTGCAAGAGCTTTGTGGATATATAAATTTTATTTCAAATGGTGCCCGGGAGAAAAAGTTATGCCAAAAATAGAGTTGGGCGGGCAACACAAAAAAATCACAAAAAGTCAAAATAAATTTCTTAAATATTTTTTCCAAAATCTATGTCTTTTTGTGTACATTTGAAGCTTTGATTCATTCTATTTGGACTAATAATGAAAAAGTTATGGACAATCTTAGTTTTTCGGGCAATCTAAGCATCTTCTTGAAAAAATAACTTTTAGGATTCATTTTTTAATGCAATTTTCACAATTTTCAGAAAAAAATTGTTAGACAAGGTTGAATTTGCTGGCTAGAACAATCTCACCGTTGGAATTATGGTATTTCAATTTTGTCTTGGAGCTATTAACGATTTAGTTATTCCTTCAATCTTGAACCTACTTCTACTTAACAATTTTTTAATGAGTGAAAATTTAGTGTTTTTTTCTTGAATTTTTTTTCCTAGATTCTCAACTGAAATATTCAACATACAAACTTTGAAAATCAAAATCAGCAATACAAAAAATTTAAGTTAAATAGGTTCAAAGCCCAAAAATCTAGTCAAGCAAGGTGCAAAAAAACTTGTTTTCTTCACTTTGAATGCAAATATCTTGCAATCTATTTGGTCAAAGTTTCTGAAATTTCTTTCATACATTCTCATACTAGTCTAGTATAAGATCCTACGGTTAGATATGCAAAAAAAACAATTTTTATATTTTTTTTCTCTTTGCAATAGAAGTGGAAGTTTTGAGTGTGTTTTGATGGAGAAAAGGCCTCGGGCTTTAGGGGTTTAAAATCACTTCTAAATAAAATGTAAAAATGAGAAATACACTTTATAATTGTGTAATTTGAATTTTAACACACAGAACTTGCAACAACAATAATTCATTGAATTTTAGGATTTGTTCTAATTTTAAAAATGAACTAAAAACAAAATTTATAAAGTTTCAATTTTGAGTCTAAATCTGATGTTCATAATGGTGTAAATAATGATGTAAATTTACAATCAAGTATTACTAAGGCCCACCTTGTTTTAGAATAGAGGGACCCTTAATCCTTCACAACATATGAATACAAAATGTATCTTCTTTGAATTTTTGATTGCAAATTTGGAAGATTGGAAAAAATCTCATGAATTCTTAAACTAAGTTATTGAGAGTGAGATCATTGGGATGTGTGCGTATCTATGAAAATCTTTATTTTTCCAAAAAATTAAAAAGTATAATATTAAAAAATTATTATTTAAAGAAATCTTGTACAAAGATTGGATGGACAAGATTTTAGGACAAGTTCCTTTGACATGAATGGTAAGGGTGGAAGAAAATTCTTTTTAGACATTTTGAGGTAAATAAATAACCTTATTTTGATTGGATGAAGAAGTGGTGTCTCCTCTACAATGTTGAAATTGATGCACCCATGCATCCAATTAGGAGATCAAAAATTAAAAACTAGGGTGATTTCAAATTTTTTTCCATGTAGATGTTGCTAAAGAAAAATCTAAAACATCTACCTTTGAATTTTGAGAAATGTCAAGCACATATTTTGGAATATTTTGTAGGATCCAATCAATTAGATTTTGGTTGTACCATACTTTATTATTTGAAGATCTATAGTACTCTAAGAAATATTTATTTGTTTCATTTTCAAAAATCTAAAATAAAGTTACTTATTTTGAATGTTAATCTATTTTTGTTCTAGAAAAGAAGATTCTATATTTTTATAATCTTATTCCTCAAAAGACATGTCAGTTTTCTTGTTTCTAAATAAATAGATCATACAAAGTTGTTATAAGCGAGATCACTAGGAAAACCGGTTATGAGCATTACATCCTCATTGATGATTTGGAATGGCTGTATTTCTAAGGTTGAAAATTGAGAGATTATGAATCAAAGGTTTGCTAGTAAAATTGTCTTGTAAGTTTCAATTAATGACATCATCTAAAATAAGGTAGCCAACCTCATTTTGACCACCAACTATTTTCGCTAATTAGGTTGTTTTGTTTCCGATCAGTTGTAGTTTAGAGTGACAACTCAGGTGGTTAGGTGACAACTTATGAAGCACAAATGTCAAAGAAGTGTACAATGAAAGCCACAATTATCACATACATTGAATTATGGTTGATTTTGTAATCAGACTATGGTTGAAATGAGAAACAAAAAGGAAAAGAAAGATAGAACAACTACAACTCTATTGTACGTTCAACCTTTCCATCTTTGTCACAAAGTTGACTCAAAGTCTCCTTTTGATGCCTAACTGGATGTGATGCCACATATAGGGTCCTACAAAAAATTAAATAGTTTTTAAAATTCATTAATTCTAAAAGTGGTTGTTGAACTATTGATGTTGACCATGATAGTTGGATACAATATCATCTTAGAAATTCTATTGATCACTTTTTTGAATCTTATGCCCTTCAAAAGGTAATAAAACCTTGTTGTAAACAACATATTTCTATCTCCTTGATTATTGCCACCTATTTCAAAGTCTAAAAAAAATTAAAATGGATGAAACATGACTTTTCAAAATTTAACATAAGCATTCAAAACCATTCATCTCAAACTTGTTGTTTGTATCATCATTCCATGGTTAAAATATACTTGCAATGAATGTGTAATTTCAAGACCAAAAAGTCTCAATCTTAAAAAAATACATCTACTCTATTCTTGAACTTATGACATTTCCATATTCAAGATATTGATTAAAATAATTTAACAACTATATCCTATTCATATCAAACGTAATAAAATTAATTGAATAATATAAAATTAAAACAAAATTTATTATTAAAAAATAATTATTTAATTTCTCTAATGTAACATCATCCATATCGTCTATTCCCTTAGGGGGACAATTTGGGTCCAGGTAGATTCCTATTGTCTCAATTTTCAGTGAATGTTTTTGAAACTTTTTGAGGATGTAAAAACTTGCAAGAGCTTTGTGGATATATAGCTTTTATTTCAATTAGTGTCTGGTAGAAAAAGTTATGGCACAATAAGCCAAAAATGAAGTTTAGTGGGCAGCACAAAAAAATCACAAAAAGTCAAAATAAGTCAAAATTTTGTATTTTTGTCTACATTTAAAATTTTTATTCATTCTACTTAGACTAGTGATGAGAAAGTTATGGACAATCTTAGTTTTTTGAGCAATCTAAGCATCTTCTTAAAAAAATAACTAGTAGAAATCATTTTGAATGCAATTTTTATAATTTAAAAAAAATCTTGAATAGGACTAGTTTTGCTTGCTAGAACAATCTCACCATTGGAATTATTGTATTTCAATTCCATCTTAAAGCTATTAATGTTTTAGTTTTTCCTTCAATCTTGAGCCTACTTCTACTTAACAATTTTTTTAATGAGTAAAAATTAAATGTTTTTTTCTTGAATTTTTTTCAAATTCTCAACTCAATTATTCAACATAAAAACTTAGAAAATCAAAATCAATAGTACAAAAATTTTAACTTAGGAAGATTCAAAGCCAAAAATGTAGTTAACCAAGTTGCAAAAAAACTTGTTTACTTCACTTTGGATGCACAATCTATGCAGTCAAAGTTTTTAATTTTTAATTTTTTCAATACATTCTAATACTAGTCTAGGAAAAGATCCTATGGTTAAATATGAAAGAAAAAAAACACTAGTTTATCTTGAATACAATTTGAGTTGTAATTACACTTGCCAAATTTTCATCTACACATTTTTGTACAATTGTTCTGGAAAACCCCTAACTTGATGACATTCAAACATCTTCTTAACGAAACTTATAGCTTGATGAAACCATTTTATTGTTGTTGTATTCACATATTATTAAATTTTTAATAAAATACTACTATTTTAGTATTCAAGACATGACACTTTAACAAAATCATTTAGATTCTGAAATGTATCCCATGTGAGAACTTTCTCGCTCTCAACCCTCGTTCTGTGCAACCTACATCGACGGTGATCCCCTGGGGAGCTTGATCGGGCGGCCAGGAGAGCGGTAGACCTTCTTCCCCCGCTTTTGGTGTCTATGCAATTTAAGCTCTACATGACCGGCATCTCCTTCATTTCAAATTTGAATTGTCATTTGAGCAATGCAATTGAGAGTTTCGTTTGGCGCTGAATTCGTCTTTGCTGAGGTTTGTATCTTTTGCACGATTATTTCCAGGAATTTTATTGTTGTACTTGGCGATGGTTACTTTCTTACACGTCGGCTCTGTACAGCGTGAATGAGCGAGGTCGTCCTAGGAAATTTATGGAAATACTAGATGCTTGCCGAATTCTGTTTCTTCTAAGGAGCTGCGGTTGGATTTTGCTGATGATCAAGTTTGTTTGTCAGAGAATTAAAGTATCGGAGTGAAAGAAGAAAAATTCAAGTCTGGGAAGAAATCGAGGGAAAGAGTTCTGCTTCGGTTGTTGTGATAGGGAAAGTGTGCTGTTATTTTCTCAGATTACTGCGATATTTGCTTCAGATCGGGGCTTCAGATTCACATTCAGATGTGAATATTCCGGTTGCGCTCTAAGACCAGAAATTTGTTGCGCGAATGAAGTTGCTTGTGAAGCTGTATGTGATCCAATTGTAATTGATGAATTCACCGATGGCATGGTCGTCGTAGATAGTGTCGGTGGAGCTGTGATCAAGGCAGGGATACGGTAAATAGCGGTTGAGTATCCTGTGCGTGACGGTGAGGATAGTTGCCGCGTTGAACTGCTGTCACTCTCGATGAGAATCGAATTGGACGATTAGTTGTAGAAGCCGAGAATCTTCTCCGGCAGGTTCGTAAGTGGCTCCTTACCTGTGGTTATCAGTCTTGAAAGCCTTTGCTCAGAGTCAATCATATTGTCAAACGCCGTCTCGGCGAGATCACGACGAAAACCGGTTATGAGCTTTACATCCTCGCGGACGATTCGGCATGGCCATATTTCTGAAGTTGAAGAACCGAGAGATTATGAATCTAAGGTAAGCTCGTGAAATTGGCTTGTAAGTTTCACTGACATCATCCGAAGTGAGAATTTCAGGTCCACACTCCACATTATCAACATGCAATACCTGCACGTCCTCGGATGTCGTTACAATCGTGTAAATCTCGCTTACACTTGCTGTCTATTCCAGGTGTACATGACGTGCATACTGCAGGGTAGCAAGTATGTTCAAATCCTACTCATCTCGAATTACACCATATCTAGTCAAATTGTTTGGCAGATGATACCACCAATTCGAATAAAAATCTGTGAATCCGATCATTTTAGTGACTAACATCCGAAGCTTGCTCAAACAGATTAGGCATGGCATATTTTGACACAGAGACAGACGCTATGTTTGTTTTGGAGACTTGGGAGAATGGAAATTATGAGGAATTCCCTTCCATGCAGCTTAGTAAGTGGCTTCTTCATTCGCATCAAGAGGCCGTCTGATTTCTGGAAGAGAACGTGTTTACTTCGTCCGGTTAGATGGCACCTTTGAAGTCGATTGCTGCTCTTTAGCACATCTTTAGTTAGTATTTTCACTTCACTTACATTGAAATCGCCAATTCTTCATGAACGTAGCAAGAGCAATGATTTGGCTGCGTTACTTCAGAACGATCTTATCCAAATTCGGATCTTCTCCTGTATACCAATTTCAACATTCACCACCAAAGTCTAGGAGTATACTGTTACTGATCCGATCGTAGAAGTAGAAGAGAACAGCCGGTGGAGGAATTCTAGTTCTAAATGAGAATCATAAACTGATCAATGTCAAGCAGTGGATTAACGTATTTGTGATAGTAGTCGGAAGGAAATTGCCTTGCCGAGTCTAATCAGACATGAACTCCTTAAAAAAAGAGGTCTCACTTGTGAACTTTATACTGGCATTCTGTTTCAAGATAAGGAAAAGCTGAAGGGCTTAAGAAGTAACTGCCCGGGTTATTAGTGATCAAGGCTTTCATCTGGAGCTTTCTGAGGAGCAACTTCATTTGGGGGGTACTTATAGCAGTGTGCAACGAAGAGAAAGTAAATAAAATTGACGGAGCTTAACACAGCCATGAGCCAATAGAAGTAGTCGATCTTCTTTCGGTTGAAGGGCACACTATCTGATAGCCATCCTGGATGAGATTTAGCACTTGTGGCCTTGTTGACCAGGTTCACCGCTGCCGTACTGATGAAGTAGCCAAGAGAAATTGTGCAGAAGGACAGGCCCGTACTGAAACTACGCATGGTGGCAGGAGCTTGGTCGTAGAAGAACTCGATCACACCGATGTATGTGAACATGTCGGCAATCCCGAAGGTGAAATACTGAGGTACCAACCAGAAAATGCTCATGGGGATGGTGGCTCCAGAGTTATCGTCGAGGAGCCCATGGGCTGCTGCCGTGCTGATGCGCCTATACTCCACAACCGCTGCTATTATCATCGAGACAATGGAGAGTAGGAGGCCTACGCCAATTCTTTGGAGCATGGTTATGCCCCTCTCATGACGTGTGAATCGCCGAGCGAAGGGGACGAAGGCCTTGTCATACAGAGGTACCAAGATGGTCATGATGATGAGAGGGAAGACTGGGATGGACGCAGCAGGGAACCTGAAACCCCCGATATTCCGTTGCATCGTGGAGCCTTGCTCCACTGTGAATGTCTGAAGCTGTGCCAGCACAACGTTCATGACTATGGTTCCTGCCCATATGGGCATCAATTGCAAGATGGCTTTTGTCTCTTCAACCTGTGTCACTGTGCACACTCTCCAGTTGCTGCTTGGCGTCCTCTCATCCTCAAGCACTGCTGCTCTGTCTAGGAAACTGAGGTGATCGACGTCACAAGTTCCCTTGTCAGTCAATGAGTTCTAGCAGTTATTATCCTATCAATTGAAGGCTTGCAATAATTACGGAATTCAATGTATGGATGAAGGAATTGAGGGACGTTACCGAAGGTTGTTGGTGTGGCCTATCTTTCTAACACCCAGATTTGCAGCTTCTTCGTCGTTAATCTCGTACAAGTGCTCCTCCGCTGAGAGAGAGCGTCGGGCATTACGAGAAGCGGCAATAACCACTTGCACAATTCGCGTCAACGGACTTCCGGAAGGCTGCTTGTATCTGTACAGTGGGAAACCAGCCGCGAAAATGCACAACCCAACCGCCACGAAGGCAAGGCAGACCCCATATCCGATTCTGTAGCCGACATTATCCTGAATGTACACTAGCACGGTGACGCCGAGTAGGCCTCCTGTCACGAAACTGAAGAAAAACCAGTTGAAATAAACTGGTGGAACCCGGCTCTCTTTCGAATGGGTCTGGTCAAACTGGTCGGCACCGAGGCTTGACAAGCACGGCTTCAAGCCACCAGATCCAATTGCAACCAGATACAGTCCCAAATGGAGCACAGCTAGCTGTGTACATGTTGCGGCTTCGCAGGGAGTAACCGCACAATATTGTGGTCGGAAGGATGAAACTGAAGCTGAAGCGGTCATTAATGACATGCCCTGCAACGAAGAACAGTAATGCAAATGTTCAGGCCACAAAGAGACAATCCATGCAACTGTAAATCAATTGAAGTATGCACAGACGAATTATCTTACCGCAATTTCGACACAGCCGAAGACCAGAATGGTTTTGAAACGACCGAAGTAGGCATCGGCCAGAAAGCCTCCAAGAAGAGGGCACAGGAATGCCGTGCCTGCGAAGTTCGTGACCGTGGTGGCCGCTTTCGTGTGGCCGAAGTTGAACTCGCTGATGAGGTACAGCACCAGGTCTATCTGCAGACCAATGAATGCCATTGTCTCGGCGAACTCCATAACTGTCGATCACAGAGCAACACTGGTCACTATCTCTCGCAACGATCATGGGTTTTCAATTCAGTGTACGTTCTGGTAAAAACTGAAATCAATTGCATCAGGTTTGCTCTCTTCTCATAAACATTCTGTCCGCGATGTCCTAGCCTAGCGTTACCGAGTCACGGAATTGGGAATGGCGTGGGGGGGAGGGAGGGTTCGCAGGTGAATCACTCACCGAAATTGCAAGGAGCGCTTCGCCATCCTCCGGTCTTTAGCCTGTTGGCAACATTCCCTTTCCAATCATGGGAACCGTCTCCCACGAGCATCGAATTCACTTCCTCCTGTCAACAATTGCCAACTGTGAGATTGCAACTTTCATAAATGCAGATATACTGGACAGCTCATTTGCAGATTTGCAATGGGCTCTGGATCGGATCGATCCCTCGAAGAAAAATTTAAGCGGGTTGATTGCCCTAAGCGGTTCTACACAATACGACGAGACATCTTGCAGGGGCGTCACACCGAACAGGATGCTCATCTCTGCGCACTACGATTCTGCACAACACTCCCGTAGTGAGCAGAGATGAGCATCCTGTCAAGTTAAAACTTGTGCAAATTGCAGAAATCTCTAGACTAGAGTGATCTTTCTAACTCGGCGATGACAGGAACAAGCTAGCTCGACCAATGTGACCACCTCAATCCACAACAACAATTGGACTGGTCTGGGGACGCTCCCCTTTGTTTTTGCCTTAGAGTTTTTCACAATGGCAATTGGAACAATTACCATCTCTACAGCCAGGTACGAAGTCCGAATCCTGAAGAGACGATATGAGGTAGATCAACCCATTACCACATAGATCTGGAGATGTTATTTGTTATTTGGAGATACTTTTCAGTGATTGAAAAATTTGGGAGAAGTCTTTTGCAAAAAGAAGGAAATTCCGACATTCCGACAAGAAGGGAATTTCTATGATTTTAAAATGTTAAAATGTGAACAGACCCTTGTTGATAAGTGGGCAGACCTTTATTAAAGCGTGGATTGATGTGTCCACTCCCCCAAGCGCATTGTCATCATGATAAAGAGTCGCTAAAATTCATTAGAAGAAAATTCGGGTCTCCAGATGCCTAAGTTGGCAACGCAATTTTCGTGCTTGGAAATTGCTGAAAATGCCACCTTGCACGTTGCCAACGTGGAGTATAAGGTGATGACGAGGGATTTAGCACCCGTTGCTACCAATGGGAGTGACGCGTTGGAAACAATATTTTATTGGCGTACCGTTGTCCCCTGTCCTGTGTGTAGGGTTATAAAACGAATTTCCAATTGGGCGTACCAAACGCAGGGACTAGTCCCGCATGCGGACCGGTAGTGGAGCCGCGCATTGTTGTCAATGATGCGATGTGTTTGACAACTTGGAGGGAATTTCAAACTTGGCACGGAATTGGCTGAGCTCCAATTTCAGAATGGGTCCAAACGCGTCACTCGTTCAATGTCACAGTTCCATGCATTGTAGTTCCATGAATTGTGTGGATGCCAGTGTTGTCGAGTGCTGCCCAAATTGTGTGATCACTGGCAACTCGTTTCCAACAAGTGTTAGGTGATCAATTGTGCGTTGGCAACGTCATCAGGAATGGAGAATCGCAGACCGCGTTCGGAGGTGGCAGCAGTGACGCTCCACAACACACACAATAACCAGGGAGAGTGGATTCCAACGAGATACGAGAGGTTGTCGTGGGTGAGGTTGAACCCTGGTAGAAATGGAACTTGGGCTCGAGAGGCTCGTCGGCATGGAGGTGAGAGCATGAGGGGATCTTACAAGGCTCAAATCATGGACTTCCGGTTCAAGTTTGATGGGCGCAAGACCGTTTCCAACAAGCCGGAATTGGAGTCCGTGTTGGTTAGACATGCTTACCACCGGCATCAAGTGCTCTTAGATCCAGAGATTCGCCACGATCGGGTTCCATGCAATTGTGAGAATAGATGGCGCTTTGTTTCCACCTTTGATGCCATGTTGTTCTTGAAAGTTTGATGGCCATCAAAGTAAACGTGGCTGGGGCTTTACACTGCTTTGCTAATTTGGTTTGTGGTATTGTCTGTTGGAAACAGTTCTGTACCAATCCTTTTTTGAAGACTGGGTGGACCCACTTTCTATCCTTGGAGTCATCGTTGTTGTGCACAGCGAAATTGGTGAAGCCACTCGGAATGGGAGGTCCTACAATGAGCTTCTGGAGAATGGGATATTTTTTTCTAACCTTGTCTATGTGCCACCTACACCAGGGCTTCTATATGGATCAGTTGAGCCACTGTCGTTGCCACCTTTCACTGATCCCGAATGGCCTCTCCCCGACATGCACACCAGTGAAGCGTTTCGGTTCAAGCTTCGGGCCGATTTCCAAGCTGTCACCAAGGCCACCACTGGAAGCCGCATGGGCCACCTCCAGTGGTTTATGCCCTTGCATGTATTTGTAGATCTTTTTGCGTGTGAGGAGGAGAGGATGAGACGCACTGCCGTCCTGTACGTTGTCAACAGCCCCTCCGATGAGTTGTTCACGAGCCTCATGGACGCAGGTTGGCATCAAAAAGTAGTCTTCGGCAAGGACATTGTCAGGTGCACAATCTCAATGGACACTGTAGCCTTCAGGTAAGGAGACTTTTGTTGCCAACAGACTGTTGCATGTGCCATTGAGAGTGTTTTAGGGTGTAGGGTGCTTGTGAATTGTTGCGAACGTTGAAAACAACCTTTCTTAGACGTGTCGGGTGTGCTGTAGATACCATGTTGGGCGAGCAACGTTGTACACAAATTTCAAGTACGGCCGAGAGCGTCTGGCGCCAGATGGTGTTAGTTGGCAACAGATAGACGAAGTGCAGGAGGAGGACATGGTGGTCCTCCCATGTTTGTTTGAAGGTGTGACGGTGGCAAGGTTCCAGGTGGGTCGAACATGGCCGTTGGCACACATTCGCAGAGAGGTGGATATCACCTTGGGAGGTGTGGTTCCAGAAGACTTCCGCTTCTCTGTCCGTCAGCAAGGGTTTGCAGACATCCTTGTAAACCAGAGGCAGGAGGGTGCCAACAGGGTAGCAGATGTCCTTCCTCCGTGGACGTTGGAGATAGTGGCAATTACCAACTAAGTGGTAGAGCATGGTTAGTTTAGAGAACTATCAATGTCAGTTTTGAGACATTTTAGCACTTACATTCCTACAGGTGCCTCTTTCAACGTCACGTTGGAAACAAGTCGGTTTAGGATGATATAGAGTTAGATAAGGACTTATGTGTAAGCAACAACCGTCATAGGAAACACTGTAAGGCTGAATTTTGATAATCAAAAAAAAAATTGGACGTTGATAGTTACCTTCGTGTTTGGGACGTGTTTCAGACTTGGTTGCCACTCGGTTCATGATGAGAAATGACTGTGTTGGAAACAAAAGAACTCCTCATGTTTGGGACGTGTTTCAGACTTGGTTGCCACTCGGTTTATGGTGTTTGTGACTGTGTTGGAAACAAGAGGAGTTCCATTACATCACGGTGATTGTACATTTGACAAAATGAGGCAACAACTTCACAATGACTGCGTTGGAAACAAGATGACTCTCATTTCCTCTAACTCTATCATGACTCGTGACTTCCTGTTCCAACAATGCTTTCTTTTGTACACGTCCATCTAAGTCATATGGCGTGTGTAAACAAGGGCAAATCACAGAAGGGAACTGCATTCATACAAAACATGTTGACAACAGAGATGGGTACCGAAAACTTGCGAGAGAGTTGAAGAACTAATGAATGCAAAATCACAATGAAAATATGCGGAAATGCAGAATTTTCATATTCGTGAAAGGCAGGTGAACAAAAATGATGGAAAGAAGTTTCTGCTTCCTATGACTGTCCTCAAAAACCCATCAGTGCCATTTCAAGTGTAGGCCTGCTAAACATCCACTGTTTCCAACGTCTACTACTGCCTACACTAGCTTGATGTACAGAAGGCGCTTCTAAACACGACAAAAAATCAAATTTGGTCTACAAGCGCATCCAAAACTTCTGCATCCGCCGAATCTATGGATGACGAACCCGCTGCCTGAGGCCTGCCAGCAGATCCACCCTCAGATGAAAGATCGACGTGCACTGGTGCGGCAGGCGGGCCCACTGCGGGAGGTTCACGCGACGTTGCCAACTCCGCCTCCGCCCCATCTGTCGGTGCCAACGGGGTCGCGTTGGCAGCAGCCCCCGAATCTGAAGGCATGGGAGCTTTGCTTTTGTTGTTGTCCTCGAGCGGCAAAGGTGGTCTTCTTTCGGGCTTCGTCTCCCCTCTGCTTGCAGCTACTGCTTCATTTGCTGTTGGAAACAGAGCACATCCCACATGAATATTACCACAACATTGTAAAGAAAAGACAGAATTCCAACAATACAAAAGAGAAGAGCAAAGGTTTGAACTACAGATGTTGTGTTATAAATTTGAGTGACAATTACCAACTAAGTGCATATAGTACATTACGCTACCAGAAACGTACTGTGAAAGGCTAAGTCTCGCACGGCTGCGTCAACCGCTTCTGTATAAGGAGATCCTTTTCGCCTGAATGCAAAACAAGGAAGTGCCCAAACGTATTCTCTAGGAGCAACAGGAGAGAGCACTGAATGCTGGGCCTTACCAGCCAAGGGTGATGCACCTAGCGGTGTCTTTAACAACTTCGGAGCTATTTCACCTTCAGGGATCACAGAGGCTTCCCTCTTCCGAATGCTGACACCATAAGAAGCCCCCTCACGCGGAACCTCATTCTCGCCAACACAAGTCGGGATCTGTGTTTCCAACGCGTCAAAGCCCCATGCTTCCAGCCACTGACGGTCACCTCCTTTCTTGCACCTTGGACACACCCGACTCCCCGAAAGAAGTTCAGACCACAAACACCATGGGTGAAACAGGCAACCACATGAGAAGGGCACAGCACCGTTGGAAACAAACAGTTGAGAGCACAAGCCGCAGGGTGAATCCACTTCAAGAACTGGCTTGACACCCGTTTCCAACGCCTTGTCGTCAGCCAACTTCTTCGGCTTGATGGAATACTGGCTTGCTCTCTCTGTTGCCAACTGCTTCTGGAGATCCCCCAGTCCTTCCTCGCTCAACCTGAAGGCTTCCTCCAGTTCCTTAAGGCATTTGGACTTCTCAAGGACCGAATCTTGAACTTCCTCCAACTTGTCGTTGTTGGCAGTGATGTCCTTGCACACCTCCCGCTGCTCCTTGTCCACCGTTGCCTTGTCATACAGGTTCCCTGCTGCCGCAAGCTCTCTACTCCGCCTCCGCAAGAAATCCTTCACAGAGTTGAGGCGTTCGTCTTCTGCTTCCAACGTGAAGATTGTGCCTTCCAGTCCCTTTAAGGTACCTCGCAATCGGGAAATGCACTTGGATTTGCCCTTGACGTCTTCCGACTTCTCTTTCATCTGCTTCTCCAGCGCGGCCACCTTGTTCCCAACATTGTCAACGCCGTCAGTGTTGCCAACGGCCTCAACTTCTCGCTGCTCCTGCTCCTCGCGCCCAACTTCGCTTCCAGCGGGCCGAAGTCCAACTTCCTTTTGGAAATACAGCCGGAACTCCTTCAGAATGGACCACATCTGCTCCCTCAATGCTGGAGGGCCCAATTTCAGGGGATTCAGGCCCGGATGAGCGAGTCGTTCTTCAGTCAATTGGGCCGCAGCCGCTGCCCAATTCACCTTGTTCCTGCGCCCCTCCTTGTAGAAGTACACACACGCGCGCAAGAATGTTTGGCTGAAGGCTTTGTTGTCAGGTGCATCGCCATAAACCCTCATGTACATCCGAAGGTATAGATCCCGCGAATTGAGGTCTCTGCACTTGTCCAAGCAGTACCGTGTCCTGTTCAACCCCTCGCCAGGAACCCAGATGGACTCGTACATGTAGGAGGGAACCATAGCCTCCGTCACCTCCTTGGGCATGATCCCTTCTTTGCACAATCCGTAAACCCTGTGGAAGAACTCTGCGTCATACACCGCCTTGTGCCTCCCCAACAAGCACGGTGCCAACGTCACCAGCCTCTTCTGCAACGCTGGTGGAAGCCCGCTTAAATCCAATGGAACCTCCCACGTTCCCCATCCCGGATCGGTGGGGAGAAGCACTTGGTGCTTCTGGGGAGGAGCAGACTCTGCCAACACTGCCGCCATGAGAGCTTTGCCTTTGACAACGCTTTTCGAACGAGCTTTCCTGCTTGACGCGCTCATGGTGAGACCTACAATTGACCTGCTGCAAAGACAACAGGAGAGAAGAAGTGCAATTGGAATGTGTAACCAACAGCGCGAAACTCGCACAAGAGAGAGAGAGAGAGAGCAATGGCAACGTAGAAGTACTTTGAAGTTTCACTTGTGCCTGAGGCTGGGGGTTTATGGGGCAAGTGCCTTGCTTATGACGCCAGTAACTCCCAACGTGCTCCATGATGGCACAGCCGCCTCCTGTTGCCAACGAGCCAATGAGCTTAATGATTAGATGTCGCTTTAGGCCCTAATTGAGTGTTTGGGACGTTACATTATGGTCAGTATCTTATGATTCCCTCATCCATTGATGGCAACTTGTTTCCATCATGGCCTAATTTTGTGGAGTGCTATACGAGCCTCATAGTGTCTCCTGTTGGCACATCATGGACCCCAGCAAGAGAAGCTGGTACTTCTCTAGGAACCCAGTCATTTTATTTTATAAGCACGGTGCCAACAGGAGATCACAAATTTCTAGGGTCGTGGGTTTAGGGGTTAGAATCTTGGTTTAGGGTTTTCGGTTTAGGGTCCCTCTTAAGCATTAAAATTGCCTAGGTCTGTGGGATCAAAATGGGTACATTTGACAATTTGTTGGCAACAAAATTTGGGCAGTACAAACTTTACATTTCTGATGTGGAAATTTTTCCGCTTGCTGTGAAAATTGGTGGTTTATAGTGATTTTATCCGAAAAAGTGAATGATACCTAAAAAAACTTGCAGAATCCTTCCATGAGTGGATATTGTAGTAAAAAAACACTATGGTGTAAATTCAAAGGCTTGTTTCTAACTTCTACACATGGAAGCGCCACTAAGTACATTGGTATGTGGCCTCGTTAAATAAACCTCAGCCACCGTCGTTGCCAACGGCCTAAACTCTGTTGCTATGGAAATGGTGCCGCTGTTTGCTACACCCTCCATTTCAAGACGTCGCCACCCAAGCACGGCCTACTCGTGATCTACCTTCCCTCCAGATTCTAGCTGCATCCATTGCATTTGACGTGTTGTAGGCCGTCCTCTTTCTTGTTGTCGCTGCCGTTCTTTGGGCATCATCTTCCATCGATGTCGCGTTGGCAACGTCCTTCAGTCGTTCCTGCTTGGCAAACCTGTGTTGTATGTTTCTGTACCAATGTTGGTATTGCTGAACAATGGAGCTTGTTCTCTCTTTAGTGCCTCCATGTTGAGTGTGATGCTGATTAGCAGCCTTAGCTGCGTGATGAGATTTTTCCATGCCCTGGTTGTTCCAAACAGCGAGACTTCCATACGTTTCCACATACCAAGGACCATGGCGCACCAGATTATGCTAGCAAATCACAGCATTCAAGGAATTAGTAGAAGTACGTGTAAAAATGTTGCACTGCGTGAAACGAGATGCCATGAAATGTGTCAAGTTCACATACCATCACACCCTGGACCCCCTAAGCTTGTCAAATGAACTTCCCACATGACGGCAAACATTGACTTTGAACTGCAGATGTACGTTGGCAATAGACGGTACTCACCATATAATGAGTCACATGGTCTTCCCCGAAGCATTTCAAGTAGAGGCTCCCCCATCTCTCAATTTTACCTTTGAAAGTCTCCCTTTGCTCTTGATCCAAGGAAAGGCCAACCAAATAAGGGAACACTGTTTCCAACGCCTGCCACATTTCCACCCTGTCTAGATATTGCCTCCCTTGTTGAAGAGTGTTATTTTCTGAGCGCAAGACATCCTTCCATACTCGATCTTGCCCTGACCAAGTCGATGGTTGGAACATCCTAGTTGCAGTCACACCACTGAGGGAGGGTTTGATGGGGACACTGTTGGAAGCGCCACTGAGTACTGGGTCCTTCATGATGCGGACGTTTCCACCGTGAAGACCAGCTGCTGACAGAGTCTTCTCCATATTCTCTATGGCTTGTTGCTGACGCTCCTCATTCTTCATGTTCCAAATGAACATGAAATGGAGGTGAAGAATTTTCTCCATCATTCGAGTTAACGCATGTAAGGTACAAATATGTACCCTCTCAAGTGGAATGGGTAGAATAGGCTTCCACCGTGATTCTCTGTCAGTGGCGAGCGGTTTACATTGCACGTTGCCAGCAAATAAACCTCCATGCCATGTATGTTTTCTCCGCCTAGCCTCTGTAGCAGCAGACGCGGCTGTTCCCAGCACTGGTTTTGTCCGCTGTTGGTTACAGTAAATGCATGAGTGTATCGCGTTGGCTCCATGCTTCAGCCCATACAAACACTTAATTGTCTTCATGTCAGCTGACAAATGCCACTCTACTTTGAAGTCTCCAACACCCTCAACTCTTAACAGTTGACCCTCATCTTGCGCTTTGATGAGTGTAGGGAACTGAGTTTGTTGGAACACCCAGTGGAGAACTTCATACGACTCCTTGGCCACCTCAAAGCATGCGATAGGCCAGATTTCGGTTTCCGATTGGACTGAAAAATATCTATCATCTGTTTTTTGTATGCTGGTGTCTAATGCACGATTCATGAGCGTCAAACTCACCCTTTCGAATTTTCTCCCATGTACAATCTCTGCTTCGTCCATCTTCAAGACGAAAATTAAAGGCTTGTTTCCAACTTCTGGACATGCAGGTTCAGTTTCCAACGTCAGAGCACCCTACACCGCTTGATGTACAGAAGTCAATAAGAAATCACGTTGGAAACAAGTACCGTTTGAACAGGAATGTTTTGAAAAGAAGGATATTCACCTTCGGTCGTGAATTGGTATAGCTTCACCATAGTCCTCTGCACCACTTCGATGTCAACAAACAAAGAATTCTTGGGCGTTAGAACCACCCTTGATATGTCTGATTTCTTCTTTCTTCCTTTTCCAGTGGTAACTGAAGGTTGCACCACCAACTCCAACGTACTGTCAATATGGTAATAGTTGCCAACAAGATCCGTCAACTTTGAATTGAGTTCTGTTCGCAACAAACTGACCTGTTCAACATAGTCCATATTGTGAGAACACCACGTAAGCCTAAACCCACCACTAACATGCCGTTGGAAACAAGATTTTCCTTATTGAAGTTATGTAAATCGCCCAGAACCCTGAACCCTAAACCAGGTTTTGCGACTGCAAACACGTTACCACCCTCCCTCTAGCAGCGTTTATGGGGCCCCTGCTATAATTCTGTTTTCCAATGCTCCGATCGACTAGGCTAATGCAAGAACCCTCCAGTATGTCCTATATTGAAATTTTCCATCGTTTCCAACAAGGCATAGCAATACGCTCTACTTTGAATGTAAGCCCAACTCGTTTCCAACAATGCATAGCCAAAATTCATGGAATGGGAATAATAACTTCAAACCTTGTGCGGGTTTGGCAAGAATGTTGGCTTCAAGCGTTTGTCAACGAGCTGCACTCGCCCTTTGATCGTCTTGTAGATCTCACCATATCCTTTCTGTGACACTCCAGTCATATCGCACGCTGCTAGTATTGCTTCTGTTCCCAACTCCGTCCCAATTTTCTCAAGGTAGTGGTTCGTCATGCTGGTTGCAGCATGACTATGTTGCGAACTTGATATCAACGCCAGCGTCTCTCCCTTTGACATCAATAGTCCAATCGCCTGCCCGGTCTCATCTTGGGTATCCTTGTCGCCACACAGACGTTTCCTTCTGTTAGACGTCCTGTTGCCAGCGTGTATAGCTTGAACTACCTGCGGTTGCAACAAACTTCGAATTTTGGCTATACGAGCCCTCGACGCGCCACCACTCTTCGCTAATTCAACGAGGCCCTTCGATGGTCTTAGTTGTGGTCCTGCTGGAGTCCTGACCATTCTTTCCATTTTCCTTTGGAATTTCACTATGGACTTTCTTGCTTCCATGAGTTCATGCTCCAACTGCAAGACCTTCTGATGCGCACCTTGTCGTCCTTGTTCGTTCGCCAACTGCAAGTTGTTGTTGTGTTGGTCCTCATTCCTGTGCAACTCTTCTTCGACTGCTACACATCGAGCCCTAAAGAAGTCTAAACCGCTCTTCAAAGTGTCAATCTCCTCTTTACTTCTTGCAACAAGTTCCTCTGAACGTTGTGCCCAGCTACTGTTGGCAACGTCCAGATCCTGCGTTAGTAACGCAATGGAATTTTGCAAGGCTTCCCTCTTCCGAATTGCATCAGCTTGTGTCTCCTGTAATTGCCTTTCCAAGCCTTTTATTGAGTCACAGGTGCTAACAAGGTTTCTAGAATATCCTAGGAGTCCAGAGTCACCGTGACACACAAATTCTAAGCAACTCTTGATTGTTTGAAACGGTGGTGGCTTCCCTGTGACAGGATCTGTTGGGTACAAATTGCCATCCAACCATAAATCAATGTTGGTGGCTCCAGAATCTCTCAACGCTGGAAACTCTGCTTTTGAGGCTTGCTGATCAATTCGAACCCCTTTCCTCACAATAGGGGCGAATTTACTATCCAATATAACAGCTGCTGTATACGAACTACCCTTTCCAACATTGGTAATGTCCTGAAGTGCCATCCTAAACCGAAATCTCTCAAATCGTGTGCCAAAGCCACCCCAAAACCAGTTGAGGGATGCCAATGAGCCTGTTGGCAACGGCAATGAGGCCAGCTCATTTGGCGGGAAGCAATTCCAACAATTGAGAACTTGCGAGCATCTCCACGTTGACATTCCCCACATCCCCCAATTCACACGCTCGTCAACTGGATTGTACATGTTGAGTACACTAATTGGAAATAGTGGCTTCCAAATCAGAATTCCAAATCGTGGATTAAAAGATTATAATCCACAATTTGGTACTCGCAGTCAACATTAAAATAGTCACCGAACTATATTAATCTATGTGCCAAACTCATTGCCCCAAGTGTTGAGTTGCCAACATGGCAAATGTTTGTACAGAGTCCTGGTGCACGGCTGTTGACAACAAGGCGCCACTTGAGTGCTTCAGTGACAACTCGACCTGTACCGTCCACAGCTCATTGGCGTGCAGGTTTGATGGCAACAAGCGCCAAGTACCCATGATGTTGGAATTGACCATTTTCTAAAAAGCAAAAAATTATTTTTCAAGCCCAAAGTACCGGCCATCCAGAGACCCGAATTTTCTTCTAATGGTGGTAATAGGTGGGCCATTTGACGCAAATGGAACTCAAGGGTCCTAAAGGTGGGGGAATTGGGTGGATGGTGGTATTGGGCAAGTCTATCGTAGGCAACAACTCACAATTCCATCGTCTACAATAATGGAAAATTTCATTAGAATGGTGCCATTCCACAACTTTGGCAATTTTTGCAGTTCAGATTGGGCGGTCTGAAATGTATATATGTTCTAAATGTTTGAAATCTACACCATTTCTAGATGTCTAAAATATCTACTTTTCCTAGGCAATACTTTCATGGTTCAAACCGCATGGTTTCAAATCTATACCAATTTCAGATTTATAAAATCTATATAAGTCCTAGATTTATGAAATCTATAATTGTCCAAAATGGCACTTTTATGGTTTAGACCGGATAGGATGAAAATGGCACATGAAATATTGCCATTTTAACAAAATTCCCTATAGTAAGGTGAAACAATCCACTACGGTCAAAATTAGGAGTTTGACCTCATGTGGTTGCTGAAATTTTTCAATTTTTTTCCCATAGTAGTGCAAGAGTGAGGAACAGTGAGAGCAATTGAAATAATGTTTTTTGACAAAGTATGAATTTGCTATGAAATTTTGAAGTGCTCAATTCAACATGGCCCAAAAGAACGTGTAGACTACCTTAGAACCAACAAAATCTGAATCCATCATATTCATTTTGCTCACCTAAAGCAATCATAGTATTTTCTAACATAGAAGGCCTAGAAAGTCAATTCTTACAATGAATTCTCACTAAAAAATTGGTAGTTCCTAATGAAGTCACTAATCACTCCATAACTGTCATGTAAGATATGCATTGAAGTCAAAATCTCACAAACTAAAAAAAACATAATGGGGGCATTCCGTAAATGTCTACTATGGATCATCTAAATACAATGGGTTGATTTACCTTGGTTGTATTGTACAATTTAAATGCACTACTGAAGGCTAAAGCCAACTAAGAAGCCACATCTTAAGGGTAAATGGCGTATTTAACTACTCTTGGACTATTCACTGAATCCTGAACTAAGCACGATTTACACAAACATCAGGGGATCTCTTGATGTTTGTATAGATCGGGAGATCCCCCGATGCTTGTATAGATCTCTTGATGTTTTGCATTGATCCCCCCATGAAAATTTTGATTTCCCAATGATTTAGATAGATCCCATGATGCTCAATCGAGAGATCTCCCGATGACTAATATGAATTCTGGACTTTCAAAAGTCCAAAAGTAGTTAAATATGGCATGTAAGCAATTCCTAAGAATCCATTATTTAACCCTTTTAGTTTCACCTTGGACAATATCGTTTAGATGATATAATCTGCACAAATTGACTACCAAAGTAAATAACTTGGGACTCTTCCAATCATCTTTTGACATCCACGTCCCGCATATGATATATGTTCAAATATTCATGTGCAAATATGTATTATAGTCTTACAATTGTGATGATTGATACTCCTCATATTTTCTTCAAAAGCAATATACAATGATTTCTATCCATATTTCTAGTTAGATTCTCAAATACAACTTTCTAGTTAGATTCTCAAATACAACTTTCTTTCACTATTCACAAGCTTGCCAATTTTATGACCCCAACTTTTGTCAAGTTTGTAAAAAAACAATGGTCTTTAAAGAATTAATGTAAGATTCTATAATCCAAGTCAAAATTCACATAGTTTGGATCATTTGTACAAATACATCTTTGTTGAATTGCTAACTCCAATTCCAAGGTCAAGAGTTTATAAGCAAATCAAGTTTTTTGAACTATTATAATCTTCAAGATGTTTGGCATAGTGGCATACCATCACTAAAATGCTGAACACTCACTAATATCCTAAGTACACTTTCAAGAATCTAATAGGGGTCGTTGCAAAAAACATCTACCACGTTTTTGGCTCAAAATGGGCCTAGTATTGTAGTACTGTGACCTTTTAGAATAATAATTTTTTAAATGAAATAAAATATGGATAATGTATAAAGAATTAGAAAGTGCTCCTTCTCAACAATTTTCATCTTTGGTAAAGAAAAATTGTGTCCTCTGCAGTCTGCACTTGTAGAAAGTAACAAAGGTATTGCAATTTGAGCACATGTGAAATGTTGGCACTTTACTATTTTTAGGAATCTCTTTGTAGGCTAGTGTATCTTTAGTAGAAGTCCTTGTATCCTAATTTTCACCTTCAAATTCGTATTTTTGGATCGGAATTCGTACTACCCACCCACACCCCACCCCTCTAAATAGCCAAGGTAGACATCCAATGAGGGGTAGTTTCAAAATAGTAAATTAATTCTAAAAAATTGAAAAAAATTATTCAATGTGTGTAACTACCACATGTACTTTCATTTCAAATTCATTTAAAAAATGAACATATGACACAAAAGTTATGAGCAAAAAAATACATGTCTAAGGCCAAGGGGACAAAAAAAAGCGGACAAGTGTTTCTTGCAGTGACCCACGGTTTGTCAACTCATGGACCCTATTTCATAATTTATGTATGTAAAGCAACAACAACAATGAGAGTTCTCAGATGGCCAGCCTTTCATTTTCAGCAAGTGGTGGAGTGGTGATGGGGGTGGTAACTTCAGTTCTACGTAGCCCAGCTTCTTATCTTTTCCAAAATACAGATACGTGCATCCCCCGCCTGATGCCACGAGTATAACTCAAAGTGATCATTCAACTTTTTGGCATGTACACACACAAAGCATAGAACTGGTCCCAGCTGAAAGCAACCGCATTATGTTGTACTCAGGTGGTGGGCCAATTTGAGGCTTTTCTTTTCTTTTCTTTTACACAAATAAAGGGAGCCTATACTGCAAGAAAGAATACAAGTGCCCAGCCGCAAGCGGCTGGGAGGTGAGAAAAGAAAGGACACAACAAAACAAAAGCCAAGGACGGCGCAGTTACCGTGCCGTCGGGGTGGGACAATTCGAGGCTTTCACATCATCCGCTTATTTATGGCTATGCCAAATGGTTGATTTCAACCCTCCCACATCACAACGTGGCCATGACCGGCATGCCTCAGAATAGTCTCTAAGTCATAACAGTACAAAATTGTGTCAACTATTCAATTGAAAGCAGCTTGATGCAACTTAACCCTTAAACAACGAGCTGGTCACCATGGAAATCATCTGTTTGGGACCCCTGTGAATTGTTGGCTTAAAAAAATGC